>OX463845.1:21324156-21495156 GCA_949825065.1 Odontocerum albicorne
AAGAAATAATAAACATGATAATGCAAACTAACTTTTCGCATGGAGTATTTATTTCAATGAAAAAACTTAATGAATTTAAACATTACCACTTTACCATGACAATGAATATAGAAAATACACACGCAATCAATAAATTTAAAAATATCCCAATGAAGGTTTTAGTAAAAAATATTCATATTTGAATTTCAATTCATTTCTGTCATTAATTTAGTAGATGTCAGTTAAAAATATAGGGTAAATTACACAATAACACGATGGTTATATATAGTACTCGTACGTTAGTTTGGGCCAGGAAAAGTTGCCCCTGTTTTAAATATTGACTATTTCCTGAACGGACGGTTCAAAAAGTTTGAAGGAATAATAAGTCAAAATATTCTATGCAATTTCTTAAAATGTGCACTTCTAAGCCCCAGTAAGGATTTTGAGGGGAGTTATGAAAGGAATAATGATTGTTTCCCCTTAATATAATATATATACAGCTTTATTGAACATTTCCATTATCTTGTGCATTTATAACTTAAATAATAAAATAGAGTAATAAAAAAATATGATACATCTATTAATACTTAACAATTTATATCGTTTTTAAGACAACATTGACATTTTTTATCGTTTTAACTGAAAGGTGAAGCGTCGACTACAATTACATAACAATGCAAAAAAACTCCATTTTGTGCATATATAGTAGACAACTACTTCACTGGACATGTGACTAAGTGATTTCATTCGTTAATCACAATATATCCGGTGCAATCGTAATTAACCTTTTATCCATTCGTATCCAGTGTTTTTTTTATTACCCTGCCAAACCTAAAATTTACATTTGATATCAGGTGTAACGCTGATTTAAGTTTATATAATTTTTTTGGATAAGAAATAAATGGCGCAATCCTTGCACAATTTATAAATTTCAAAATGAAATGTCTCATTTTGATCACATTATCTTGTGTTTTTAAAAGTCTGAGTCGTACGCAAAGCTCTCCTTAAAATTGCACAATAAAACAATATTTTACGAGGAGTCATAAAAAGTGTGTATTATGGCGATGTACATACGGAATGTGTAGTCGTTAAATGTTTAAATTGTCTTTGGATACAATAACACTATGTATTAATAGCACTCGTACTATTATAAGCAAATTTGCTTTTGATGTTGTTTCAACTTAAGTGTACCAAGCTTGTTTAACTAACAAAGATTATATCCTCCGTATTTTAGCAGGTTACCAAGTACACATTACACGCTTATTCCATTCAGCATTTCTACAACTATAATACTGGATATCTAAATTAAAGTATGCATTTCTTTATTTCGTGTCTTGATATTCTTGATATTCAACGTTGCTTAAATTATTGGCAAACGGAACTTTGGGGTCAATCTGTAAAGACTGTGTGTTTGCTGAAGTGTAACAGCTTGCACACAATAATTCAATACATGCACAGACGTCTTCCACCCAGAAGATGGCTGAAAGCCGACGATCATACTCGATAACAAGTGATAACTATTGTATTTTTTTATATTACTTATCGTAGCACGAATGGTTTCTTGGTCACCTATACTCAAACTAACGACCTCAATTGACAGAATTTTATTTATTACTTGTTTAACACTTTCGTGTATAAACATCTTGGGTATTTATTACTTTAAAGCATTTTTTTTCTAATCAAACGGGTTATGTCTAGACTGATCAAGGCATTATGGGTTTGATCTGGCAAGACTGCGTGCTTGCTGAAGTGCGATGGCTTGCACACAATAAACGAATACACGCACAAGAATCTCCCAGCTACAGCATGGTTGACAATCATATTCGATGTTGCTTTTGATATTGTTTTATCTTAAGTGTACGAGTACCAAGTTTTTTTGACTAACAAAAATTATTTCCTCCGCGTTTTAACAGGTAATCAAGCGCATACGAGTATACAGGCTCATTCCATTCGACATTTCTACAATACAATTATAATACTAACTATGATTATACAGGCTTATTCCATTCAGCATTTCTACAATAGAATTATAATACTAACTACGAGTATACAGGCTTATTCCATTCAGCATTTCTACAATAGAATTATAATACTAACTACGAGTATACAGGCTTATTCCATTCAGCATTTCTACAATAGAATTATAATACTTACTATGAGTATACAGGCTTATTCCATTCAGCATTTCTACAATATAATTATCAATACTAACTACGAGTATACAGGTTTATTCCATTCAGCATTTCTACAATAGAATTATAATACTGTGAGTATACAGGTTTATTCCATTCAGCATTTCTACAATAGAATTATAATACTAACTACGAGTATCTAGATTAAAGCATGCATTCATTTTATGCATGACGTGAATACTTCAGTTTACTAAAACTGAATTTGTCGGCGCTCGTGATCTAACGGTTAACATTTACACTAAACATATAGGCTCCCCAAGTTCGATTCTTGGACGATTCACTTTCGGACTGGTTTTACTATCAGACCTATTATATAAGTATATGACCTATTATATATTAAGATTTGTCATAATTTCTAATAGTGGCATAAAGCATTATAAAGCTATATAATCCAGCAAAACGAAAGGCAACAGCAGATCAAACTGGCCGATCGTCTTGGAACGTTGGGTATGGTATGTCAAGACTATACTTGTTGAAACGCAACAGCTTGCATACAATCAACAACTTACAATCATACTCGATCACGGGGGATTACCTAAAAGTGAAAAGATCCATAGTTCGCTGGACGAAAAATGAATGTTGACGAATACATACAAACAATTCCGACATTTCTTTTTTGGTATTTTCTGGAAGGACAGATCTCCACACTATCCTGTATCTACAAGCATAGATTTTTCATCTTACTTTCATACATCTCGGTATACATCTTCTGTTTTCTATATTTCTCACTTCACCTCAGTTGAGATTTCCTAAATTATCTTCATTTTTTCTGCGGCCTAACTCTTCCTTGCTCTATATCAATTTCTTACATAATATTTATATAACGAGTAGGTATATCTTCTTCCCAGTGTCATGTCAGGTCCCCCCAATGTTGAATATCACCTGAGAGTAGACATCTTTGTCCCCGGCAGCCCGCTCCGACGCCCCTTATGCCAGTCCAATCACGTATATTGCGGAGCCAGGAGATTTGCCTCCTGCCAACACCTCTTCGGCCTTCTATTTTGCGTTGGATGATCAGGTGCAGTAATTTGTACTTTGCTCATCTGAGTACATGACCCAAGTAAGACACCTTTCGGATTTTAATATTAGTCAGCAACTCTATCAACTTTGGCTCTTTGAAGAACCCTTGTGTTGCTGACCATATCCGTCCAGGATATCCGTAGCATTCTCCGGTGCATCCACATTTCGAATGATTCCAGTCGGTTCATACTACCAACTTTGAGGGTCCATGATTCCACTCTATGCAATAAAACTGACCAAACGTAGCATTTGACTAACCGTTGTCGAAGTTTCAAGTTTAGATTATCATCGCAGAATACGCTTCTCATTTTATTAAAAGCCGCACGAGATGATTCAATTCTGCACTTGACTTCGGTTTCTGGGTCGAGGTCTTCCACTAGGATACTTCCGAGGTATTTAAATTTTTTCACTCTCTCTATATCAGCACCGTTCAATGTAAGACGTGCTCCTGCGTGATCCTCCCGGCCAAACACCATGAACTTAGTTTTACTCACGTTCATGTTCAGCCCCCAGCCTCACACCGGCTTCATTAATTCTATCTATAAGCGTTTGAAGGTCGTCAATACTGTCTGCCAGAACAACCGTATCATCTGCGTACCTGGTGTTATTGACGCATACACCATTTACTTTGACCCCCAGATTCAAGTTATATAGTGCTTCCTTGAAAACTATATCAGAATACAGATTGAATAACATAGGTGACAAAATACAACCTTGTCGGACTCCACGTTGAATTGGTATGCAATTCGATTTGTTATTTTCCAATTTAATCACAGCTTCTTGGTTCCAGTACAGGTTTTTAATAATATTTATATCCTTATCATCTATACCCCGTTCCTGAAGCATCTTAACAAGGTCTGCGTGTTTCACTCTATCGAATGCCTTCTCGTAATCGATGAAACAGGCAAAAATGTCTTTCCGTTGGTCTCGGCATTTCTGCAGTAGGATGTTTATTGCTAATAACGCTTCTCGTATTCCAAAGCCATTCCTGAAGCCTAATTGAGAATTATCCAGGTCACGCTCGCACTTCAGCCTTATTCTTGAATGTATAATCTTTAAGAATATTTTCAGCACATGACTCATAAGACTAATCAGTCGATAGTCATTACATTTTTGGGATGCTGTTTTTTTAGGGAGAGTGATGAATGCAGATTTAAGCCAATCTTGGGGGATGACCCCCGTGTCATTAATAATATTAAATAGTCTTAACTTGTAGTCAATGTTCTTGTCGTCAATCAATTTTAAAACCTCAGTGGGTACTTCGTCAGGTCCACAGGTTTTTTGTTTTTACTATTAGAAATAGCATGGAGAATTTTAGATTTCATTATTGATGGTCCAGAATCCAATGTAGACAAACAAATGTCAGGTCTGTTGTCATTAAAAAGCGCACTTATACTCGTATAATTCTCCCATGTCTTTACAATATCAGAGTCATTCAAAATTAAATTATTAAATTATATATACGAGTATATATTTGTTTTGTAAGCTTTTGCTGCTCATTATCTCAATGTGCGTATGCCATTTCAATATTGTTTTTTTGTTTCTTGATCACAAATATTTAATCGTACTAAATTTATTATTATCAGTTTTCAGATGGATAAAAATTTATTCACTGTGACGATAAAACTTCATATTATTCACTGTGACGATAAAACTTCTTAACGAAAACGGACCATGGAGTCAACACTGCATCGAATTTTGGAAAAGATTGTGGTGCGGTAAACAAAAGACCTCCAGAATAAAATTTTATATATATGGTAAGCTGAAGGAATAATGAACAGAATTCGTCTTATTACTTTACACAACGCATACTCGTACTTATTCGTGTACCTTTTATCCTTTGATCACTTCTGGTTTTTGGCACCCTCGGTCAACTTTCGCCTTGGAACTTGAGGATTTCGTCCATCTTATACATATTTGGCCATTTTCTTGGTAATTTGGTGTTGCAGAGATACCGTAAGATGATAGTGTTTGTCCTCCGTTAATCCCTCGTCCGTGCAATATAACTAACCTATGGACACTTTAGGAAAAACTATAATAACCAAATCATCCCACCGTGGATAGCATTTACGTTATAAGAACGTCTATAAAAGTGACATGAAGACGTGCAATGTAAATTTTAAGTTGTGGGAAGATTACTCCAAAGACAAAAATCTGTGATGCAAAGTGCTTCATCGAGGCGGAGAAAAAAAAAGTGATATAAAAAAGGTGGAGAACCTCAAATTGAAGCGTGAGACGGCAAAGAGTGGAGTACTCCCGGGCCAGGACTCGATGTGGCATTGCTGGTATAACCGAATATGTGGATCGTGAATTGGTCTCCACAATCGTCATAAAAGATTTCTCCTGTCCCAAACTTCCCTTCAATAATATATTATATGTGTTTTATTAGTCACTACATATCCATCGTCTTTCAAGACAGAGGACTACAACAACATATCAGCACCCTCCGTCATTGAGCAATTCCAAGTTTCCCTATTTTCGTCTCTCCTAGTTGCCCCAATCATGCCTTTCTTTATTGTCCTCTGCGCAACTGCGGGTTTGGCCATATTCTTGTTTATCGAACTCCACGTCTCGCCGACATTCATGTTGAGACACAGTACAATTCTATAAAATCCATCTTAAATTTACCAAAAATACTCCAGTTAGATATTTGTTTTTATTTCTGGTTCAATGTTGCATTCAAAAGAAATTGTTGTTCTAGATAATTATATTGATGGACAGTTTTAAACGGATTTCCATCAACTGCAATTGCTATATCTATAATATTAAATGATAACACATTTTATAAGCCACATCTTATCTTTAAAAAAGTTACTATCAATTTAAGTGTGAACTATAGGAACAAATTCTGTTTTGTCTCTAGAGTTCCATTGAATCTGGTAAACTAGTCTATTCTTATGGAAATTCATTAATATGTTAATCAATTGCAAGTAACACAAATACGTTAAGTCGTTTATCTTTGCCTCCTGTAAATTATTCCATTTTCCAAGTGAACAACTGAAACTACATATTCCAACGTATATTGCATTGATAATTCCCTCTTCCGAGTATTTGTCATTATGATATTTCTACTTGATGTCTTGTCAACACATGTATCACGTCTCTTAATTATTACTTTTAAATTACATAAACCATTTCAATCGATCAAATAGTAGCAGTGATGTCAAATATTCATTATTATTTTATATATTGAATATTCAATTAATTATTTCAATCTACTGATGTGGTCATAAAAATTGACTTTTTTCAAACTCTAAGAAAGTTATATACTTTATTATTAAAATTATATTTAATTTCATGTATTCAACTGTAGGTACGAGTATTAGTAAAATGTAAGTAAAATGAATTTAGATTATACCAAACTATTGCACTGACACTTACCACGAAGAAATCCGATGCTTTTGAAATGTACATCTATGGAAGAATGCTGAAAGTTTCGTGGGTTTATAAAATCCTTAATGGTGATGGACCCATGAGTTTCTCAGCATTCTTTGAAACGTGAGAATAAAAATAGAGAAGCATTATCTACCATTAAAAATATAATGTTCATGTACTTTGAACATACGAGTACAACGCGAGGAGAAAGATTTGAAATTATTCAACATAAAGATATTAAAGGACAAAATTAAGACCAGAAGAAATGCAGGAAAAAGATGCATCTGCTGGTTGGAGAACTTACGTGAGTAGTTTCAGTGTGGTATAATATCTTTGTTCAGAGCTGCAGATTAAATTATCAAGATAGCCATGATAATCATCAACCTCCGGAGAGCGGAGAGGAAGATTAAAGAAGGAAAAGAATAGCACTGATAATTTACTTTTAATTTATCTATATAACAATTGTTTTAATTACTAAAAAGATAACATTGTGATTCTAAAAGATAATGAGTGAATCAACTTGATCAGCTATTTAAATTCAAGACTATAAAGTCTGCGTGTAGTTTGGAGAAACATATTTTAACATATTCAATAACGGACTCCGATAACTGGTGAAACATAGAAAGGAATGCGTTGAGGTTAGAGCCATTTTGAAAAAAATATTCATAGCCTTATAAATATAGAATTGAAATTCAGTATTTTCTTAACTTTTAGCCTGATATTGTAATAAATTTAAAAGTAAAATTCCATACTTTTACAATTATTCTTATGAGTGCGGTAAAAAATACAATATGTATGGATAGAAACTAGGGAATCGTTTATATTTTCAGTTCTCTATGCCACCCGAGTGGTGATTTAGAAATATAAAAACCATACCGTATTTTTAGATTTTCATGGTATCTAAATGGTCGCATGAAAATTAAAAAACCGGCGTTTTTCTAGATCGTCATGCCCTCTAGACAATGAAAAGGTTAAAAACCTGTGTTTTTTTTTCAAATCTCCGTGCCACGTAGATGCTGAAAAAGTTATAAATTGGCATCTTTCAAAGCAAATCGTCAATTTCACGGTTTTTAGACAGAATAAAACTTAACAAACCGTGAAATTCTCTTTTGTACCCGACAATTCTCTTTGTAATTTTTATTTAAATTAGATTTTCCAAAATAGCTATTGATATTTAATCTGCGGGTTTTTCACCTTCGACCACACCTGAGCTTGTTTTGTATTTTTATTTATGGATTCATAAAGTTGGACTTATCCCGGTGTATAATTATATCCAGAGATTAAAATGCATGCGTTTCAAAATGTTGTATTTTGATTAATACGGTGGCAATCCTTTACATGACATAGTGAAATTCAAAATCGTATAAAATAAACCATACTGAAATTAAAATTATAAGTTTGATTTCGAGGGCTGTATTCGTCTTTGTCAATCATTTCTCACTATTAAATGTAACATTATTAAGTACCGAAACTCTTTTAATGGAGTATTTGAATCATGTAACATATATGTCGTCTTGGATCAATCTGTGATAATTTTAAAATGATATTTTACTATTGGGAAAGTTTGACACATTATATCCCTCTGTATTTTAAACACCGCAAATTTGTATCAATTAAACTTCAATGAATACTTAGGTACTAAAAACCACTTGTTATTACATGTTATTACCAAATTACATTGTATAACCAAACGTAATTTTAAGTCCATCTCAAAATCACCAATTTTGCACATATCCTCATACTCGTATTGCCAAAGAATATAAATATCGAATATGACACAAACGTGGCGAAGGAACATGACAAATATATGAATATTTTTAACGTCTTTACGAATATGGTGTTTTATGGAGATTAAGGAATGTGGTGTTTTATGTATTGGCGTGGTATTGTGTCATTATATGTTATGCCGAAAGTAGAACCGAAAGTAGAGTCTGGTTATGTAATATATTTACATGATTCGTGTGTGAAGGAGCTACAAAAGTCAATTGGTGGCATATAAATGTTACACAGGAATTTATGCTGATGGCATGATACTATTAGCGGGGAATGAATTATAAAGTTTAATAAGTAAATTGTATGAGATATGAGAAGAAAAAGATCTTAAAAATTAATGTGCGAAATTCAAAGAAATAGTGATAAAAAAGTTTTTGATTTGTATTATTATTTCTTTCAGTCAGTCAAAATACGTTTAAAGATAAATCGAGGCTTATATTTTTTGTCACTATCGGAAATCAAACTTGAAATGCCCGAGCGGAAGTTAAGTATTCTACCATTAGACTAGATAAGTCGTTTTCATTCGATTACTATATTCGTCGTTTTCCCCACTATACATATATATTTTTAAAGACCGAAAATGTCAACATTTATTGAAAATTGCAGAACTTTTTTTTCGTATTGTACGATAACAATTTTTCAAAATGAAAAATGTGTTCCAACTGTCTGCTTACATTTTACATACTTGAATTTTTCGAACAATATAAATGTAATATTGTTAATTAAGTAAAAGTAAATAACACCAATATACAAATATTTTTAAATTTTATTTTTTTGTATTTAGATCATTTCACCGGATACTGAGTACAGTTTGTTTTGAACTAGTTCTAAATTAAATCGTTTTAACGGAGACGTGTGTGATGCCCAAAGGAGCTCTAATATGTATTTATTCATTTTATTAAGTGCGGACCGATAGATTTACGAGTATACTTGCTGATAAAACCTTGGCATGGGCAAACTTTTTTACTTCGCCTTTTATATTTTTTAAAACTAACTGATGCGCATGGCATTGAAGTCCTCAAAACATTGGACTGTTTTATTCCACGAAATATTTTATTTTTTTAAATTTCACGTAGTTTGTAATTATATGATAATAACCTACAATTATCGTTTAAATTTAAAATATATAACGATATAAAAAATATACTAAAATACCAAAGAAAAAAATATTTACACTTTTATTGTATACAGTACAACCTAGCGGACTTATTGTCATATGACAATCTCTTCCAACTAATTTGAAAGCTTATTTATGTTTTCCTAGTATTTGGTGATATAAAATGTGGCTTCTGAACATTCAGCTTTTAAATACTTTGAGATTTTTTATTGTTAATATATGTTCATTGTCATCATCGTCATTGTCTTCCTCATCTCCTTTCTGATCGGAGTTTCAGCCTCGCCAGCTCCAACACTCGACTCGACAGACTCGCCACGCAATGTAGTCCCTCTCCATACAATCGCTCCATCTAACACATCTCAACTCTTTCAGGGATGACCTACTGCACTTTGTCGTGGCAGATATTTTTTCCCAAATCAATGAAACGCTTAATACAATTTTGAACTATCAGATATATCAATAAGAAAAAATATTTTTGCAATCGTATCCCACCGTGCTCCTGTATACATGTGCTACATTTTTATCAAATATACCATAGATGAACTACCACTGATTTGACCTGTAAAGGTAGATAAATACTCAACTTTAATCGGCTTCAAATTGCACCAAACTGGATACAGCCGGATCGGTTAGCGTGGATTTATATTTAAGCCAACGTTTTCCTTATGGAAGAAAAACCTTAGGCGTGACATCACTCAAACCTACCACCTTAGTACCTACAGCATTTGTTCAAATGAAGACCTCATGTCACTCGTCGCTCACGAGTATGGCAGAAATTAACATCATGCCCTTATTAATTAAACAATATAAGGCATACACATATCGTTGACATGTAATTTTTTGTAGTTTTGAATTTCAATAACGACTTGACTGCGCTTTCTTCATTCAAGAAATACTCGTATACCATTTGAATTCAAATGTAATAATTACAAAAACAACTGTTACAAAAATTTATTATTTAACAAAAAATCTAACTCAGCCGATTCTCGTAATATGCCTACAATATTAGTACTATATATGACTCTTTTCAAATATTTAAAAAAATAAATTTTAAAAATTCACAAATTATACTTCGAAAAAAATCACAATCTTATAACTAACTACTGAGAAAAGCGCTACAGGAATGGAAATACGAGTAGTTAATATTCAAAGTGATAATCAAATCATTCAAATGCTTGTAGCAAATACAAGCCGTAGTTGAAGAACCTATGGTTAGATTAGAATACTGTACCTCTTCCTAGTGAGTACTTACACCATTTCGAGCATTTGGTCAGGCAAAATAACCCAGTAAAATAATGCATAAAGACTCAATAATGAAATATGTGACAAATGTAAAAAAATCATATTTTTATTTAAAAAAAGTTAAACATTAATATATTTATTACAAAGACGGTGCAATGCGGATGCTGTATTTTTTTTCTATTGAATCAGTCAACCTTCTCTGTATTCAATGAAGAAGAACATTGTAATTTGTGGGACAAATTATCGAAGCATATTATATCACGGGTTTTATCTGAATATTGTTTTCAACAACTGCGTAAGACGCTCTTGACCACAGTCCCTCTACACTCTACATCGTAGTAAACACATATATTATCTGTATTTTTAGTATCTTGAGCGTGAATTAAAATTTTGAAATATCTTTATTTAACCCAGCTATTAAATATATAAACATTATTATATCATAATTAAGAATGGTTTCATGCAAAATATATGCTACAACACCTTAAATTTCTGATTTAACATTAATGAAATGTATCCATTATATTTTTTGCATCGGTACCTGAGAAATGTTACTGACAGGAGTGGAACTGTGGGGTCGATCTCATTTTCATCGAATAAATTGATTGTTCCAAATCGATTCAATAGGGTGAGATACTGTGACAGAGCTTATTCCGTCGCTAGTTTCATGACTTAGAAAGGTCTACATCTTAATTCTCGAAATATAGGTGGCGCGTGCAGCTTTAAGAAGCACTAGACAACCTTTTTTAGGATATGAATACTACACTCCACCTAAAGCTGAATATATGTGTATTACTATCACCAATTGGAAGATCTACAAAGGTTACTCTTGGTAGGCCATCTTTCCTTGGTACGTTTTGCATGCTTTGTAGGCCGTCTTTCCTTGGTACGTTTTGCATGGTAAGGCATGCTTTGTTGGCCGTCTTTCCTTGGTACGTTTTGCATGGTAAGGCATGCTTTGTAGGCCGTCTTTTCATGGTAAGGCATGCTTTTAGAAGCGACTAAAAAAACTCTTAATTTCTAGTCAGTAATATAACATGTTTCATTCCTGATTTTTCTTTTCTCTCCACCATCCCTTCCTTTTCCTTTGATTGATGATATCTCATTTTTACTTTTATTACGTATATGTTCATAAATTTCATAAAGATGAATAACCATTTGAATTTTTTGCGACCAAGTAACTTGATTTATTTGCTTTTTGCCTGGTTGGTTGGATGAGATTGCCGCCTGACAATAAGTCCGTAAGATTGTTTTTTTACAATGAACTATAACAAATAAATAAATTATTAAATTTTCTGCGGTTTTCTTACCAAATATGTTTTTCTTAACATATGCAGATGACTTAATGGCCGCATCCACCATCTTTCTATCACTTCACAATTTTTTTATATTTCGTAATATTTTCAATCGTTCGATTATAGTGGTTTAAATAATGAAGAGTCTGTTATATAAACGACACTATAAATTGCCTTTTATTTATTATTATGAAGGCATGATTTTCATTTCTCCTTGGTCATGCCGAGAGCTTGCTTGCGTGAACTTCACTGATTACTAATGGTCAGAGAACTGCACTCTAGCCTGCGGTCATAACGCGAACTGCATTTGAGAGAACGGTGAGCTAATGTAGGCATATTGTATGACACTGCATGCATAATTTTTTTTTCGGTGTGTCAATGTAGGTTGATAGGCTTGATTGTTAAATTTCAGGCATACTAAATAATATATGTATAATTCAGCAGTATTAACGAAGTTGACCATACATTTCGGTGTGTCAATGTAGGTTGATAGGCTTGATTGTTAAATTTTAGGCATACTATATAATATACGAGTATGTATAATTCAGCAGTATTAACGAAGTTGACCATACATTTAGGTGTGTCAATGTAGGTTGATAGGCTTGATTGTTAAATTTTAGGCATACTATATAATATACGAGTATGTATAATTCAGCAGTATTAACGAAGTTGACCATACATTTAGGTGTGTCAATGTAGGTTGATAGGCTTGATTGTTAAATTTTAGGCATACTATATAATATACTCGTATGTATAATTCAGCAGTATTAACGAATTTGACCATACATTTCGGTGTGTCATAATTGTTAAATTTTAGGCATACTATATAATATATAGTCTTAATTGTTAAATTTTAGGCATACTATATAATATATGTATAATTCAGCAGTATTAACGAAGTAAGCCATACATTTCCGTTTTAGAGACACTAAAAATAAGGCTGAAAAAAACTCAATCAAAATGTAAAAATCTTTTAGTTGAAAAACTAACCTTGATACTTCCTCTCTTAGACGATAAGCATTACAAAGATAGGCCATCGACGCCGATGTTCCACCTACGAATGAATTGCCTAATTCTCTAACCGCTTCACTCGTGCACAAAACAAAATCCGGAAAAGTGTACAATTTTTTAAAGCATTTATGAAAAAATATTTTTAGATTGTTCCCAACAGAACTATGTCTATCTCCGGCTCTCTTGATGTCGGTTTTTTAAACATGGAGGAGAATTACTTAATATATGACAATAATAGTTACTATAGTATATTCAACATTCACGAAAAAAATTGAGATATTCACAAAATACATTGTCATACATTCGAGCTAAACTGCTAATATATCGACGGGAAAATCATGTACGAGTATGTTATATTCACAAAAAACATCCAATCTACAAAACTCTTTTTTTTTATTCATTTGAAATATAAAGAAAACACTAATCAATCCTAATTGTGCAAAATATTAAGCCATATAAATGAGTATATAATAGAAAAAAAATCATTTAAAAAAATAGTCCATACAAACCCATAGAAAGCAGCTGAACGTTTGCTAAATTATCTTGGTACAGGTAAAATGTGAGTTGGATCCTTTTGCATAATTACGTACCATGCACTTGCGTTCGACCCTAACCAGTGCCTTAACTCGCACGTGGTGTCAGTTCTAAATCTGAGTGGGTTTATAAATTGTTTAGTGATCTGTAATTTATAGGTTTCGGCTTTAACTTTGTGACCCATATAAGAATAAATTACAATACTTATTCTTCTAATTACATCTCCGCAACACGAGTTTCTACCTTCTATCTCGAGGCTCTCTTCAAACAGGAATGATTTCGGTTTGTTACAAAGGCAATACTTAGGTCAAACTGGTTTCATGTTTCATCGAAAGCGAGTGTTTTTTTTAATGGGGTTAAACCTTTTGCATTATTTGATTATTTCTTTCTTTTATTTTTGCTTATGGTTTTATATATCTAAAGTTTCTAAATTAATTGGTTTATACAACTGTTGTAATGTACAAGTATAAACAAGTTTAACTGTGTTTAATATTCTTTAGCCTAGCATCAATCTCCCTGGTTTACATCTGAGAAAGCTGTTCATCCTGTCAACGAACCCCCGATCTGATGTGTCTTACACAAGCGCATTATCAGATTTAAATATATTAAGCTGGTACCGAATGTTCGCTGCTTTCGAAGGATGTAACGAACAAACTCGACATGTGAGCGCTGTGAATCACGCGCTCGACTAAATTGCTCCTAATCAAAAGTAACTCGGTGACATATAGACCGTGCCTATAGTATAGGTAATAGGTATTACTCGGATTGTTCATTATTATGATTCCAAGTAAGACATCATAAGGCGAGCAACAAAACAATAGATCCAGTTGTCGTGTATTATTTGGGCTTAGTAGTATTTTTCAATTTTACACGTATTACTCGGGCTCATTGTTCCGTGCAAAAACAAAATTTACTTAATTCTGTTTCTGCTTGGTCAGGGATTTTAACAACACCATCGTATTATTAAAGCAGTATTATCAGATTACCTACTTCTGATGTACATCGATCAAGGAAAAATAAATGTTCTTTTGCAAGAATGGAGTGTCAATTCAATGACAATTCCTTAATTTTTTTAGACATGTTTCATTATTTCATAATATTGTTAGATGTTTCTTAAATTGTCCTTGAATGAACTAGAATTCAATACTGACATGCTAGTATTTCAATTTACAGTAAAAGTTTCCCAAGTTAACAGGAATGTCAATAGTTTCCGATATTTTTAAAAGTTATTTTCTGATCTAAATGTTTAAGTGGTATTTTTGCCCTTATGTTCTGTAAAATATTGAAAACATTTAATCCTTTGACTCAGAGTGCTTTTTGTGAGTGAGATTTTTTTTTCACTTATGTAAAATAATGAAAGTTTGTAAGTTAAAGAACATTAACAGGGGGAATGATAGAGGTATTAGAAAAAGAAGAGTCTATGACGAGATCTATGAGTGTGGAAGGGGCAAAGCTGTGTTCGTGGATAGAATGGCGTATAGATTGGTCGTATCTGCATACTCTAAAAGAGGCATGGTATATATGTATATAATATGACATACAATGCCTCTAGACGTAAATGAGATACTGAATTCAATAAAAGCAAAAGGGTGTAAACATTTCAGACAGTGGATCGGCTATCATTGCGTCAGGAAGTCTCACAAACTTATCAAGTTGATGAGAGTTTATGACGGAGGCATTAAATAATCAACAATCGGTAAAAAGTATTAACTTATTCTTCTATATTTATATTTCCTTAGTAAAATATAGGTAAAATGTGTTCATACAATTACGTATTATATAAATAAATAAATAAATTATTTACCTGCTTATTTTTCATTGTTTTCAGAAAAGCGACATCTTCATGCAGCCGCTAAGAAGATTGACGCATCACCATCGGAACATACGCAGGTTCCTTGGATAGATAATGCTGCGGAATGGCACCTTTAATATATGTCACATACTCAATGTTCAAAGCAAAGTTATAGCAATAATTTTACTGCTTAGTGTTAAGTGTTTTAACGCGTCTCCCAGCATCCCTCAAGATGGGCAGCCGGAAGAGCGAGGTAATGTAATTTCTACTTCCCTACTCATTTTTTCTGACCAACTGCACCATATGGGTTGGGATCGAAGCATTCTGTGCTGATATCAAATAATTAAGTGACCATCAAAGCTATCGGGGATGACAGCACACGGAGGTTAGTCAACATTTAACGTGATAAAACTGTTCGGATGTCGCCCTCATGCACCATTTGTACAAGGTTGAGAATCACAAAAGTTGGAAATAATTTAGGGATTCCCTCACTTAGCAGAGTTGAGTACGAGCTGATAATGACACGAATTTAATCGATATTGCTTTAAATATGTCTTATATTTAACAGTGTGGTTCAGGTTTTTTTCCTAGCCCTACATATTATAATAATCATTATTAAGATATGCAAAGCAGGAATATTTTAATCTTCTTCTCCCTGGCTCCATCCCAACTCATTGTCTGCGAAGACTGTTGGGGTCAGCTCTCCTCGTCCTCAGGTTGTATGCTCTTCTGTCCCGGACTACGTCCCCCAGGCCGTGCCTCTGAATCAAGTTATCTTTTTGCACCACCCATGAATTATGTGGTCTTCCTCTGGTTGTTATTCGAGGAAGATCCATGGAGATTGCCTGGTTCACTATGTGATCGGGTGATCTGCGTCCAACGTGCCCATACCATCTCAATCGCCTATTTAAGCAGGAATATTTTAATATTTGTTTTTTTATAATTTATTCTTCGTTGTGTGCTGGATGCTGAACGTCGTAGCCATATTTTATGTCTAGAACTTGGTGCACCATTTATTAAGTTTATTGTCCATAGGTATCGTATCGGCAATGCCGCGGCTGATATTAGCACAGATATCAAAATTATTATAATGAAATAATGATAATGGCTTGTAGCGAAAACCCAGAGAAAACCAGACTTAAGGTGCTCTGCCTCTAGTTATAGTCTTCATAACTCAAATTATCTGTCCCGTCCATCTTGTAGGAGACCTTCCCTTGACTCATTTTCTATAAACTATACCCGCGATCACCAGCTTCTCAAGACTTTCGTTGTTTTTTTTCTGACAACATGCTCGAAGTATGTTAAGATAATTTTCCTGCATTTTATCGAAAGTTTTTCGGTAATCGCTAATTCTTGGATTATGGAGACGCATGTGCGCCTTGTGATCCGTGGGATACGCAGCATCTGCCTACAACTCCACATCTGGAAAGCATCTATCATGTTTCTTTCCTTCTTTCTCATTCATTTTTCCACTCCATACAGTGCTATAGAGAATACTGCGAGATTTATCTAGACTGATTTTGATTCTTCTGAGAATACCATATACTGGTTAATCCATATCTTCGTCAGACATATAGCTGATTTCACCTTTCCAATATGTCGTCAGCTCTGATTCGCATCCTCCATACCGAAACTGTTGTAATAGGCTTCAGATATAGAAAAATCTTAGATATTTTATCATTATTATACAGTTCATTTAGATTTTAGATGAATTCGAAAACTATAATGTAAATAAAATATAAGGAAACTTTTCGTATCTGGGAATAATTTCTGATGATATTTTCTTATGTATTTAATCAAAATTTGGACGTAGATATATATTAGAAGGATCAAACCCACATTTTACCTGTTCTGAGATAGTTGATGGAACATCCAGCAGATTTATAAGGACTTTTATATAGGAATTTTTTTAGGCGTAATTTGACAGTGGAAAAACCTTTTATTTTCTTGATTTTTTACATATATAAGATTGATCTATGTTTTTTTAACATTTCAAGTAAACGACAAAAAAATCGTGAGTTAGGTCTTTGTTCCATATACCATATATGTCCATTTAATTATAGAAACTATTCAATTCATTATTACGCAATCAATAATGTTGGCTTGAACCATTCCATATTCTAATAGGATGAAATAAAAATGTATTATTAAGTAAATATTATATGAATGGAAACTCGGTACTAAAATAATGATTAACTTCAAAACATTTAAACTATCTCATATGTATTTTACCTTAAGTTTTTTATTTTATTTATAATAAAGTAATAAGTATGTACTTGAAAATGATAAGTATTTACTTATTCACAATGCTTATTTTAAAATGCTCATAAGCACATATTATAATGAACCTTTAGCGTCTTATCATTTATATTCATATTACTGCCAAAGAATCAAAATAATGTTTCCATTCCTCCGGTTTCTAATCAAATTATCAATACAAAACCGAGAGAGTCATTATCATCAATCAGCGTTTTCTCAGAATTAATAAGAAAAACAAGCGATATAATGATTCGTCTGACCTTATTAGGTCAAATTCTACTTCGACTACTAATTTGGCAAAATATCGTCTTCCGTAATTTTAACCTTGGAATTACTCTCGGTTTAATAACGCCAATTAAAAATTTACAAACCGTCAAAAACTCATAAACTAGACACAAAAAATTAAAAGAAATCAGCCGTCAGCGTAGTCATCCGCAACCGATGTAAATTGAACCTTATAAACAGGGTTACCACACAATACTGATATATTTCTAAATTCAAGGTGTACCGGAAATGCAAAATGAAAATAAAAAAATCGTATAATTAAATGTTATTATTTTGTGCTATAGTTCGGAAATTCTAGGATGAGTCCTATGACAGCTCACAAATTTGCCCCAATACAACCTAATGTAATGTATTTACCTAAATAACTTGCTATTTATTAGAATTGAGGCTTATATTAAAGTTGATAAAATAATTAAAATCACAGAACATCGTTACAAGGTTGTATTGGGGCAAATTTGTGAGCTGTCACAGGACTCATCCTAAAATTTCCGAACTATAATAACTACGAATCCTTGTCCCAAGTCATAGTATTATTTTTGTTACTCTCTGAACCTTTTTTAACGAATTAATTAATAAACTAAAATCAAGATGTTAAAATGATTTATACAAAAAAAATATACAAGGTATTTCTTCTTTCGTGTTTTTTTACGTTCACTCGTCAAGAGTGTTTTTCAGCATTATATAAATATAAATAAATGTAACAAAAATATGATTTGAAACTTTAACACATAAATAAACATAAATTATTTTCGTCTATTACCATACATGAAATATTGAAATTTAGATATTAAACATACACACATTCAGGGATTAAATAAAAATGTAGCTCAATGTAAAACCAAATTTAAAAAATATATTTAATAACGTATTTCAATATAAGAAATAAATTTAATGTTATAACAGAAAAAAAAACATTCTAAAACTGTAGTCTTCTTACTAAATTATTGCAAAATTAAAATAAACCTTGACTTAAAATCTGGCAAAACAATGGATAAACAGAAAAGAGTGCATTATCAGAGTTACCATTGTTTAGATATCCCGGTGTTCGATAACATGCACGATTTTTAAAAAACCCTTTAATTTAAGGAGAAAATTGATAAACTCTAAATGCGTACTGGTTTATTGATAGCAACATGGTATGTACATATACACATACATCTTGAAATTACATATATACATATTTCAGGACAATGGCAAAAAACACATTTAAGAGAGATACTATCAAAAGGTTTAAAGCTAAAAAAACTATCAAATTCTCTGTTAGCAAAATAATTTTTTAACTAGAAAATATGTATGTGGTGTTTTACTGGACATTTAAATCATTTATCTCTTAGTCTGCTATATCAAAGCATAATAAAAGACAGAAGAAAAAATATTGTTGATAAAAATATTCATAGACAAAAATGTTATTATGTATGAGAACAAATATGATTGCAAGACGCTTTAGGGAATACAGTGATGGAATAAAGAAGCAACTATTTCAGTCATATTGCATGGCATTGTACTCAAGAGAGCTTTGTTTAAAAGAACTCAATGTACAGTAAATAATGCATACCGAATCATGTTAGGTAATTTTTTGTGTTTTGTTGCATTATACACCCTTACAAACTTGCTGGAATAAATCAATTATTATTTTTAACACCAAAGCACGAAAATGGAACTAAGCGAGTACAATCTAATGAACTTATTGATTATGTCAATTTCTTTTAACTTAACAGAAAGATGTTTAAATTTTTGATGACAAAACCAAACTAAGATCCTTTTTTATGTACATCGGGGATCAAACCCTCGAAAGGAAAGAAGAGAAGCATTCTACTAACTAGGCCACAAAGATCACCCATATGATGTCTAGTCACATTACATATAATGGTATAAGGTGCTAACTACCCCTAGGGTTTAATTTGCGAAAGAAATAAAAAGGCCTTTACCAACTGACCTGACCTGATTGGTTGTAAAATATTGTCAAATGGCGATAAACACGCAGATTATACTGCAGGTAAACCACATAATTGTAATACATTACAATTTTATAATAACAAACACATTTTTATAGACAATCTCTGTGGCCTAGACCTGGGTAAGTACCTTGTCTTCCAATACGGTTGTTTCGGATTAAATTTTCATTGATACCCGATTTTTAAGAAAAGGTTTCTGTCTGGTTTTTTCTGAAGGTTTCTTTAACATATTTCTAATTAGTTGGAAGAGATTGCCACATGGCAATAAATGTGCTAGGTTGTACTATATACAACTAAAAGTGTAATACAATACAATTATTTTTTTAAAGATAAGAATGGCATTTGACTCTCAATTTACATACCTCTCTCCAACACAAAATGGTTTTAATATCTAACAAAATTGTGTAAGATACAAAAACAAATTTTCAAAATAAATAATTCATGGTATGAGACAAACTGAAGTACTAAAAATATTCATTAAACAGTTAGTTTGCCAGTTTAAATATATTTTTGAAATTTTGTTTTAATGAATGAAATTTTACACACTATGTTATATTATATTCTTTTTTCTTTCATATGGTTTCACTTCAAACCTGAATCTCCAGACTCTACAACAGCGCTACAGCATTCCCGGATAGCAGGTGCAGTTATTTTTAACGAATTACTTTTTCTGAATAAAATATTACTTTAACAGAGCTGCGTTTTTAGGAGTTATAAAAACATCTCATGAGCACTACTAAATTATGGAACGAGGCCTAAAAAAGTAATTAACTACAATATCAATAATGAATAACAAGTTTATTATCCACCAGACTATAGGCATCGAGAATGCTGCCGCTGATATTTGGACAAATATCAAGATTATTATATTCAAACAATGGCACAGGATGATAAATCCAATGGGACTTCTCTGCTCTGTTCTTCTTCATCGCATGCTTAATGCTGAAAACTCATGATCCTCTATGTCTAGAAAACTTAGTTTTCCACTTAATGCACCATTTGTCTCTGTCTTTTCCAGCCCTAGACCATTTGAACAGTGTTTGAGCAGGATCCTGTTAACTTAATTATTTGGTCCGTCCATCTTGTAAAATACTCTAGCTACTCGAACTTCACCTGGACCTTCCTTTTAGCATCAGATACAATATTCTTTTATTCTTATCCTTGAGGACCTCTTAGTATTAGGAGAGTAAAATGTTGGGAAGATCTTGGGTGAAAAATATATCTTCGCTTAAGTTAAATTTGATTTGTAACCATAAAACATCTCTTCTAATAACACCATTATACCAATTTTTAAATATAATTAATACACATTTGCTTCAATAATATTCGTATTTAAATTTTAAAACAAAGTTTTATATGGGCGAAACTTGGCTGTAATAAAAAATGTTGAAAGTAAGACAAATATAGTAGAAATGGGAGCACTTTAAATTTTCTGAAAATTTTCTGCTCTACAAGATATTGTGTTTGCTTTTACGTTACATATATTATTTTATTTGATTACAAGCCTTCAAAATGGAATGTCAAGTAGACGAAAGTGAGCATTTTCGACACATTCTTCTGTTTGCGTTCAATCGAGTGAATAAAGCTGCCAAAGCTGCTCACGATATTTGCAAAGTGTACGGTGAAGATGCTTTGAATTAAAGGACAGCTCGTCAATGGTTTTTGCGTTTCAATGACGGTAATTTCGACCTGAAAGACATGGAGCTTTCCGGACGACCAGTGGACTTCGATGAGGACCGCTTAAACCATATTATTCTTTTGTTTCATTGTGAAAATTTTTGAATTACATTCTAAATTTAGTTTCATTAAAAATATAATAAAATTTCTTAGCAAGAAAATGATATTTCTTCTATGATATAAAGGACCTCTGTAGCCTAGTTGGTAAAACATCTGTCTCCTGACCCGGAGGTTGGGGGTTCAAATCCTGCTGGAAACCAAATTGTTTTAAAAAGGGTATAAGCCTGGATTACACTTAAGGTCATTTAAACATCTTTCTAGTTGGTCAGAAGAGATTGCCACATGGCAATAAGCCAGCCAGGTTGTACTTTATTCAACGAAAATGTAATACAGTATAATACAAGATCTTAGCGAATTATAAAATACTAGCTAAAACTAGGCAAAGGTAGAGCGCCACATTAACTAGGGATTCCTGTTTTAAATTAGTTAGCTTATCACATGTGTCAATTATATACACACCTCACAGAAAAAAATACAGAACAATAAACTCGACAAATACTCGTAGATGAGATTTGTACTTTTTAAGTTTAAGGAACAAAAAATAAAAAACAATCATAGCAACATGTCAAAAACAAAAAATAACCACACTCAAATAAGTATGTCTATGTGCTGCGAAAATATTCGATGCAACAACCAATGAATGAAATCCCCACCAAATACATAATATAAGCATAACCATCTTGCTTATTTCTTTGGTTCTTCGAACCTATTAGAAACAACCAATGAATGAAATCCCCACCAAATACATAATATAAGCATAACCATCTTGCTTATTTCTTTGGTTCTTCGAACCTATTAGAAACAAAGCATTCACAATAAATGTTTGTGCGTGCGTATTTTCTCTTAGAAAAATATTTTGTTGCAATGTTGATCACGCAAGTTTCAAGATAATAGTCAGAAGTCTTCTGAATTTATACAAGACCTCTTAAACATGTTATGGCCTCTTAAATATCCCCTTAGGATGTCACACTGAAACGTAAAAAACAATTATAAAATTCTGTCTATTTTTACACTACATACATTAATCGACAAACCAAAAATTTGACATTTCTTTGCTTAGTTCAATAAACTGAAGTTCAATTAAAAGTATAGTTTTCTTAACAAAAATATTACTACTATATCAGATATCTGCTGTGTTCTATCCATATTTAAAATAAGAAATAAAGCAATTACCTATATGTACTCGTATTATTTAAACAAGAATCCTAAGTTCAGTCAATGAATTTTGCTATTATAGTCCTTTATCTTAATGAAAATTAAAATTTTATCCAGAAATATGCACAGGCCAACCAGAAGTGGGGCCATGCCGCAGCTTTGTGCACAAGTGGTATTTCATGGGAACAGTTGGAGGCCCTGGAAACTGCACCATGTTCGTGTGGGGAGGATGTGGGGGCAATGCTGCTAACCGATTCAACTCAGAACATGAGTGTCTACATCACTGTCTTGGAGAGTCATGTAAGATACCTTATATCATTCTCCAAACTTATCAACACTTGATTCAAATATTGTAACAGTTCTATTCCAATTTCAAAAGTTCACCTAGTTTAAAATAGTCAGTAAAGGAATGAAAATGTTTTATCAGTCCATGAACAATTCAATATAATTTTAATTTATTGTATATACTATATATGGTCAGGTTTCTGACATAAATAGGTCACCATCGTTTTACTTTTTCTAAAATATTTTAATTCAAAAGTTTAATCTCCTTCCAATATATTTGCATTTGGGCACTTTTTTCTTGTGTTAAAATAGTGTTTCTATTTAAAATACAACTTTCCAATTTTTTATCAGACATGCATATTAACCATTTAATCATAATTACCAAAAAAATCATTTTTCGAAATTTGTGCCAGGAGCCTGAGGATATATTCTCTAAACAAAATGAGTTCTCGATAAAATTAAATTGTTTTTAAATTAAAAATTAAATTACTTTAAAACAAAAGAACTTCAAGGAAAATGTGAATACCAATAAAATTACTTTTAGTACCAAATTAAAACACAATCAACTAATTTAAAAATATAAGGAGGCTTATTATGTATTAAAGTTAAACTACTATATTTGCAAACAAATGGAGAATTAATTATGAATATGAAATATCTTTTTCTGGGCTACTGATTTAAATAATTTAATGTTATTCTTTTACAGTTACACTACCAGCATATTTAACATCGCCAACATCTACAACCTCAAGTACCACGACTATGATCCCTACCTTCCTGCCGCCTCCCTCCACGCTGCCTCCAGTGCCCAGGCATGAAAGGGGGAAACACCTCACATTTGCCGAGACAGGACATCATAAGACATTTATGTTTGCCAAGGATAATACCTTCATTCAGCTGGATGGTGAAATTATCAAAACTTTTCAACTAAGGTAGCTTTATTATTGATAGTAAATCCAGTCTGTATATCTAGCGTTTGGATAATTTTACAGGAGAGAATAATGAACTAATATCACAAACTAGTGTTCTAAAAATTAATATAAATTTGATAATAAATTTAAACATAACAATATATAATTTCTAAATTGTTTTGACATCATTCTATCTTATTAGACTTCCATTGCAAATAGTAAAACCTGGAGGCCTCATTGCCACGTAGCATTGTAAATTTTTATGTTGCCTGGCTGTAAAATTGAGTGAATGATAGCTAAAATATTTTCAATTTTTAAAAACTGTCATAAATCTTCTCTTATAAGCCGTTTCCTATATTTAAGTTTTCACTAAATTTTACCGTAACTACAAGCCTTGTAGTAGGTTGTTCGGAAAATAATGTTGTTTTATTGGTTAGTGAGTTTTGATTAGTTGTGCTCTACATGTCATATTACCACCAGTTTTTATAATTCTCGGTTTGTCAACATGTGAATTGTATATTTCAACATACAAATAAAAATTCAGCATGACTGAATTTATATACTCATTCAGGATGTCAGAATTTATGCTGAGTAACGAAATTGCATGTTATTTGAGTTTTATAAAAACTATAACTATTGCGAAAAAACTTTCGTGAATATTGAGAGATATGTTGGATGTTTGTAAGTGCCAAATTTGGTTCAAGAAATTTCAAGTGGGAGGTTTTGATATTACAAATTGTCCTAGAAGTGCTGCAAAATTGGATGACAACATCTTAACTGCGGAAACTGAAATTAATCCAACCTAAACTATTCATCAGCTCGCAAAAAAGCTCCGATTCTTCAGCACATTATCATATGAAAAAATCAGAAAGATTTGGAGGCAAGGTGTAAGGATTCCACATGATCTGAGTGATGAAAGAGATCAGCGCGAGTACTCGTTTGCCGAGAGTTTAGCGAGAAATCAGTGATAATAATCATCGATGTAAAAAGAATGGTTGTCAAAGAAGCAGATAGCAAAACCGATAACAAAAGCCAAACCGACCGCAAAAAATATTATTTTGTGTATATGGTGGAATTTTTTAGGAGTCGTGCATTATGAAATGCTTCGACCTGGTCAAACATTAACGGCAACATTGTCAACAATTTTATAAAAGGACTGTTAAAAATTTAACAGCAAGATGGCTAAAAGTCATACCTACCGAGGGAAATCATTTTATAGACTGAATTAGTGTTAATAAAAAAGATACCATCAGATTTTTTATTAATAAACATTGTTTTCTGAACAACCTATGTTCATTTGTTACATTCAGTAATAAATATAAATAAAAATATACAATTTATACATCGCTTTTTCAAAGCCAAAAAGTGATGAAGACACTGAGTATCTCAGCACTTTTCTACTCCTAGAGGTCAGTAACACAAAAAGCCTTCCAAAAATATGAAAGCCTATTAACAGGAAAAAGCTCAACAAGGAGATTTAGAGCTGTTGTATCTGAAGACTTCAATGTGAGTCACCTCCCAGTAGACTAATCCTGCACACATAGATCAGCAATGTATGTTAAAGCATCTCCATAAATCAACTTGTTTGGCATCAAACAAACCAAACCTCTCACAACTTATTAGCATTAAATGGAGGTGGTATTTTATAGAAGGGGTGATATGGCAGAACTTAGAGATGTTGAAAACCATTCAGGCATTAAAATGGATGGGAGAAATCTATTTAGTAAAATTTCCAGCAGACTAAAAAACATCACCTTACAATAATTATATCATGATGCAAGTGCATATGCTGATGTCCTAACACTGTCAACCAAGACACATTGTCTCACTGGCATTGTTCTATCAAATAAAAGAAACAAGAATTCACAACTCTTTTAATACAAAAATAACAACAGACTGCTTCTCTATTTTAATGCATGTTTGCATGGTACTTATATACTCGTATTTAAATACTTCATTGTACAAGAGTACAATTTGGCCAGTTTATTGCCAAAAGGCAATCTCTTCTAACCAATCAGTATTGATCCAATACATGTTATAAAACCACCACACTATAACCGTCGGATGGCTACATTTATTGTTACATTCAGTGATTCTCTAACTGTCTAAAAACTTCTCATTTGGCACTGTTTAGGCTAACATGCTCGAAAATGAGTACTTTAAAAATTGTAAATTAACCCATATATTTTAAACCTACCCAATCTGATAATAATTGCAGTTTCCTCTAAATTCACTTTAATCACAATGAAGATATTGTAGAAATGCAAATAACATCAGGGCAATAAGCAATGTCCATATTTTTCTTAAAACAAACGGTGTTATAAATAACGAGCAGTATATATTAACTCATTCGCGTCGGGTTACGCATGGGTGAGTCTTCAGAGTCTCCATACGTGGTCGCGGGTTACGCACCCGTGCGTCTTCTGCCATGTGACACTTTGGCCGTAAAAAAATCGGTCTACCGCGATAAATATTTCAATTTCATCCAACAGATGTCACGGCAAACATTTAATAGATTATTAAAATTATAAATTATATGTAAATATAGACGTCTTTCCATTTAAACGACTTAGTTTAAATAAATTATATATAATTGAGAACCGCAGATCAATATTTTCAAATTTTCTAAAAAAGTATGGCATAATATCACTGAAATTAGATAATATTTTAATTGTGCTAAAATACTAAAGGTACATATATTTTTTTGAATATATTTATTTTTAAATATTTAAAAAGTTTGAGAACCACTGTAAAGTTTAAAAATAAAAAATATTGTAGAGCGAAGTATTCTAACACCTGACTTCAAGTTATTTTGAAATATAACGATTGGTTAAAAAGTTACGGCGTTTTTTCTAAAACATATTTTTTTGCATCATTTCGTGAATTCGGCCCCGCTACACAATAAAGATGGACAAAAAAACGACCCGACGCGAATGAGTTAATGCACTCAAATAACTAATTCTTTGACATGTTGGAAATTATAAAAATAAACTCTGATATACGAGTATAATAAATATTTAATTGTTTATTTTAAATGAAGATATGTATCTTCAAATGAAAACTTACTGAAGTTTATCGAACTTAAAAATTTGATTTAATCATAACTGGCATTATAACATACTGTTTCAGGTTGTGTCGAGAAATATCATTTAGATTTCGAACCCGTCTTCCACACGGTCTATTAGTGTACCACAATGTGAAGAATCCCGGAGGAATAAAAATGCAGCCCTATGCTCTCTACGTTATAGTAGAGAAGGGACAACTGAAAGGTATTATTTAGAATCTTTAAAAACTGTAAAAACATTTTGCTTCAACTACAAATAGAATTCTAGAAAACTTTGGTAGATTTTTGGCTTATTTAATTTTCAAATTGTTATACGTAAGAGAGTAAAAAGAAACTGCAATATTTGTCACTCATTTTTTTCCAGACATTATGAACCTTTTATGTATTCAATCATACCCTTTTTTAGTATTCAATCATACACGTATGAGGATGAATATCTTTATCCTCATACGTGTATGATTGAATACTAAAAAAGGGTTCCCAGTTTGGTCCGTCTGATAACAATGCTCGCACATGCTAGTGAGTTACTTGCCAACTCCAGTGATCCTTAACCATTAGAGTGCGGCGCAGCGCTATCGCGCTGCATTCGTTAGTCACGAAAAGTGCGACACGGCGCTACAGCGCCACGTTCTTTAGTGTGCATTTGTCGGTCCTCAGGAGAGCACGCGTTTCATTTAAGCAAGGTTTAGTGCGGTTGGTGTGTATCTTGATAACAATATTTATTGTTTATCCTGTTAAAATAAGTACATCCCAAGTTTAAGCATGTCGGATCCCATTTCTATTGCGGACGATGTATCAAATAATAGTGACATTATGGACCATCTGATATATGAAGATAGTGACGACGGAATTGATGTTATTGCGCATCAGAATAAAAGATTCCGAATAGAAAGTAAACATAATAATTCTTCTTCTACTTCTTCACAAACAGATGACTGTACCAACGAAATTTGTGAAGCGACATAATTTTGTATTTTTATTTTTTTATATATTTAGTAGTTGTAGTTTTTTTATAAGGTTCATAAGATATCATTCTCTATCTGTTTATTTGGAAACTGCAAAAAGAATCATTAAGATTGGTTGATATTTGTCTAAGTTATTGCATTTTTATGAAATACCATTTTTTTTTAAAATACCTATAGCAATTTAGATACATACTTGCAAAAAAAAAGCATAGCACTAAAACGGTTAAGAAAGTTTGATTACTGGAACCGAATCACCTATTAAGTGATCACCATTCATTCATATGGTATCACTCAACGTATATAAATTGGCTCTAAGGACATACGGTATCTCTCAACATATACAAATTGGCTCTAAGGACATATGGTATCTCTCAACGTATACAAATTGGCTCTAATGACGTATGGTATCTCTCAACGTATACAAATTGACTCTAATAACGTATAGTATCTGTCAACGTATACAAATTTGCTTTAAGGACATGTCGAGAAATAGATAATAGATGACCCAGAGATAAAATTGTCTTCAGTCCGTTTAATCTAACCTTAAGGTTTAAAACCACAGGTGTAAGCACATGACTCATAATTCATCATGATACATGTTGGCAATACCATTACACTTGGAAGGCAATAACACTCCCACACATCTAGCACGAGTAGTATTGTTAACAAACCTTTGAACCAGATTGGGAAGCTTTTATTTTTTGTACCATTGAGAATTGAACAAAAACTCCCGGGCAAAAGACAAACGTCTTACTAATCAAGCCACAAAGGTTGCTCTATATTTATTGGTTTAAAAATGATATCAATAATTTATTCTTAATTATTTGGCATAAAAATAGCTTAAATAATACTCTATAAATGAAGTATTTTAATGGTTTTCTAAAAGTAGATTAAAAATGTTTTACTTCTACATCAGGTGAAATAATAAACATAAATGGTATCACTCTATGAAAGTAATAAAATATGGAAATAAATAAAAAACTTATAAAATATTTATTCCATGTCTTACATTTTTTTTGTAATAAGGGGTTTTGTTTTGTTCCAGTTGTCCATGTATTTGGAAAACATTTGACCTCAGTAACTGTTGGCCAAGGTCTCAACAGAGATGAATGGCATAATGTAGTGGTAAGGATAGATGTACATGGAGCAAGACTAATAGCAAAGGTGGATCAACAACAAGAAGAGGTTTACCTCAAAGGACTCAATCACGACACAAATTATGGAATATCAACTAATCTAACTTCAGTAGTTTTAGTGGGAGGTGAGAAAATCATCGCTTTTACATGATTTAATATGTGTATTTATTTTTTGTACTATAGGATTTTATAAGCAATAAAGAGGCTCACAGGTAACTAAATTTATATAAGCAACTGAAGTTGTATTTGGTATGATACACCTATACTCGCTAGAAATGATGATATATTCCAGGGATGGCCAACAGGTCAATCGCGAAGCAATTTTTGGTTGATGTCAGCCATCTTCGTAACTTACAATATGGCGTGTGATGTTGCCAAATAATTAGTTATCTTTTTTTAATATATAGATATGCCTACTCCAAATAAATGTATGTATGTTATTTAATATGTATGTGAAAGTTTTAAACGAAGTAAATTTTGCTCATACTTATTAATACTCGTAAACTTTAAGTTATTACTTATCCTTTTTTATGAGTTAAATCTCACGACTTCGATAGGTAGATTGCGACTATTTTTTATGTTAAAAGTTGATCGCGACAACAAAGAAGTTGGCCACCCTTGATATATTCCGTACAATTTATATTTAGGATAACTTCATTTCATTAGTTAATTACATATAAGAAATGTAAGGTATTATTGTGTGGCCGAGATTGACTATAGATGCAATAAATAAATAAATAAATACTAGTTTGTACTAAGAAAACATACATGGTATTTAGAAAATTGTAAGTGATTTTTGGATCCATTATGGATAATTACTACTCAATTGCGGTCATTACACAAGCTTGCTTGATCAAATTTTACAATGATCAACCTATAATAAAAAAGAAGTAGGTGGACAAGCCAACAATCTGACAACAAAAATTTAATATTTGACCATCAATGCTGAGAAATACCTTAAATTTATTTAGTTGATATACATACATACCATCACACCATTCCCTTATTGAGGTAGGCTCAAGACAGAGTGCAAAATTTTCCTATCATGATTTACTTCCTTTGCGTTTTCTACATTTATATATCCTCTCGTACAGTAACCTTCTGTTTCAAAATTTCATTTACTTGGTTCAACTATACATTTTCGGTCTTCCTCTACCACGACTCCCACTCATATTTCACCGTAAATCTGTTACCATTAAACATGCCCAAACCACCTCAACATACACTTTTTCACCCTACTTAACGCATCAATTATTTAGCTATTTAGCTCATATTGATCCTTAATAATTACAGTTCTTATTTTGTCATTCACTTACATACCACATATTTTTATCATATTTACTTAAAGATTATGTTAATAATTTTTACAGGTTTAAGTTCTGAGGAAAAACTTCATGGTGTCAAATATATAATTGAATCATTTGTTGGGTGCATAAGCGACATGGTTCTGAGTTCAGGCAAAGCAGCCTCTGACTTACTACCTATCGATCCCTTAATCGCAACCAAGCACGAAAATGTCAAAGAAGGATGCATCAACAAATGTAGAACAAGGGAGAACTTGTGCTTTGTGGGATCCAAATGCATTAATCACTACAATGATTATACCTGTGACTGCTTTGGAATGAAGTATGAAGGAGAGCAGTGTGATGTGTACAGTAAGATTTGTTACTTTTTATATCCTGATATGTAACATATTCTATCCTGATATATAACATGATTTATAATAGTTTGAGCAATGTCACACAGCTGAACTGAGCACGCACTAAGATTTGAAAACAATACATTTTTAACAATAGGTAGAATTATTTAGAAAATTCTAAAAACTATAACACACAGTGGCATCAATAAATTTTACTAGAAATTTTTTAATTAATAGTGAAAAAAATTCAGTAACAATTTTAGATTTTTATGCACTTTTTTCAGTCAAAACTTCTTATAAAAATTGATGATAGAATCCTTTATCAGCACAACATTAATATTACTTTTTCAGACCTCTGTTGAGTGATTTTTCATACATTTTTGTCTAATTATATCAAATTTCTGAGTGTCTAATATGCAACTGGAAATTAAATAAAAATCAACATAGAGGAACACAATGAAATCTAGAATGCAATGTGTTAATTTTAACTAAACTTTTTTTATTAATTTAATGTTAGTGAACCCAATGTCTTATTTTCCTTCTCATTAAGAAATAGAGAATGACTTGAATTAGATGTATTTTATCACTGTTTCTTATTTTGGACTGGGTATGTTTTAATTGAACTTTTAAACTAAATTACAATATTTTTAAATATATCTTTTTACAGCGGCAACAATATTGACACTGCGAGGATCCAGCTATGTGTCATATCGAGTTTATGATTGGAAAGACAGAGTGCATTCTGCTATTAATATAATTAGTATGATTTTCAAGGTATTGTTTATCAATCAAATTCTCCCCTACTCACCTTTAAAAAACTCACTCAAATAAATTCAAAATAAACCTTCTTAATTTTTTATTGTTAACACTGTGGGAATTATTGTTCAATAATTTGTAGATAACATTGTTTTAATTCACCAAGTCTGTTATACCTACCCCTGAAGATCAATCATGAGACTTATTATATCTAAATAAATCTTGTGGTGCAATTAAGACAATATTTTTTTACCTAAAAAGTATTTTTCAATCATCTTTCAAAATCATTAATCAATCTGATTACAACCATAATATCAGCAGAAACTTTTTTGTGTTAATATTTCTATGTTTGGTATCAAATACATGATATGATACAATAGGTAATTCCTCATGATCAAATATGATTGTAAGCCATCCTGCGGATGGAAGATGCATGTGCGTATATTAGTGTATTGTGTGCACGATGTTGCGCTTCAGCCAGCACAGTCTTGACAGATCAAACCCAAAATTTCAATGGCAAGGAGAATAATGTAAAACAGTATAAGAGTAATACCAGTCTGGAGGTGATCTGCCATGAATTCAACCTGAGGTGCCCGCATGCTTAGCGTGAGTGCTAATTGTTAGACCACAGCCACCAAAATCAGAAACATAAATTAATATGGTATAAAAAGTTAATAAATTTAATCACTTACATTATATTTTCATGACTACATAAATATAAATTGTGTAAATATATATTTTTTTCATGAATTTTTACAATTTTATTACATATCTTTAAATTTTCAGACTAGATATGATAATTCTGCATTATTTTATGCCAGTGGAGAAACAAGTTCTTTGAAACACCATTACATAGCGGCATCTCTTCATAATAGATCTGTGTATGTAGAAATGGATTTTGGTGATGGCCCTATCAATTGTTCCGTGGGATACCAAGTTAACTCAAATCATTGGAACAACCTCACTATATTCCATAACTACAAAACAGTGGAGGTGTCTCTTGACCAAGAAGCCAGAATATTTAAAATACCAGGAACTTCTTATAATTTGTACATAGATCCAGAAATTTATATAGGCGGAGGGCCAGAATTGAATAAAAAAAAAGGTCTCATGTCGCAAAACAATTTTGCTGGAAGCTTGAAATATGTTTTTTATAATGAAATATCAATTTTATATGAATTGAAAAAAGGAAACCCAAAAGTACATTACATAGGTGTATTAGAACCTGAATTTTTTGAGACTGATGTAGATGTTATACCAATTACATACCCTTTCGCTTCATCTCACATTTGGTGGCCCATCCAAAGCACGGATAGTCTGAAGCTGTCATTTGACTTTAGGTCTGATCGTAATATGGCAGTGCTTGCATATAGCGATGTTATTACTAGTTCTGGAACAGGATTTTGGGAAGTAAGTTAATGCTTAGAAACATTTAATTTTAAAATTAAAGATTACTGAAAATTTGTTTAAAATACTCAAATAATGACACAAATTGGACTCATACATGCCATCATGGCGTTTCCCCACCAGGGTAAGCAGAGTAAACAGAGTGCCAGACTTTCCTATTGCGATAAACATCTTTCACCTCCTCTACATCCATACATCTTCTCACTTTTTACATGTCCTTATTACAAGTTATTCACTTGATCCAACCATGCTTTCCTAAGTTAGATCAAGTGAATGACACTTTCCACTCAAATTTGCACTGTATATTAGTTTCGTTAGTCTTTCATTCATTCATTATACATGCCCAAACCATCTCAGAGTGCTCTTCTTCATCTTATTTTTTTTCATCACACCTTGGAAGTGCCTGTGATTATAAGTTGAAATAGTTTTATGTTATCACCTTTTTAACTGCATAAGTGAAACAAAATATTTATTATTTTTTTTTAAATTCATATATTTAATTTTTAAATGAAATCAAACATCTGCCAGACAGCTCATATCAAATTAGTGGATTTTTTTATATACATACTATAAATGTTTAATTATCTATATGCTTTATTTATTCAGGTTAGAGTAGTACAAGAAGAAATCAGATTTGAACTTGTTCCTGATGCTGGAAAAAATGTTACCCATCTCACATCTGTAAAATATGATACAAGAGGCACATGGCATACAGTGGAAGTGGAATATTCATACATGAATGGGTTAAACCTTATTGTGGATTTCAAAAATAAACAAACACAAATGTTTGGTAATGTTTGATATTTTTCTTTACGCATGATTCTTAATTGGCCATATAATAAGATAAATTCTTGCATTCACCAAAAACAGCATGTCTTATTCTTCTATCCCAAAGTTATCTATTTTTAAAATAAAAAATATATCTCTTTGAAAAAATAGGGCTATTACAGTTTCTTATCAATACAAAATATCAAACAACCAACTAAATATACTAACATCGCTACTTTATAAATACTCTTAGGATGAATGCCCTACTTGCAGCATGTTACTTAACAAAACTGATAAAATAACTTACTTGAAGTTGAAAAATGTTTATTTTTAATAAACTGGTTTATTATAAACCTTTATAGAAATAAGACAGTAGAAGAGTGACAAAAAAAATTGATTTTTTTTTCAATGCCAATAATCGGTAACAATTATTTACAGGATTTAAATTAAATTTATCAAAGAAATTCATAAATCAGAAAGTCATTAATTATCACATAAGTGTTTAAGCAGAGAGGCATATTTTTCAGAATATCTCTAATTATCTAATTAGTTACAATTCTTTACAGGGCTCAAATTTAATTTATCAGATAAAGTCATTATTGGAAGTGGATTGAAATCAGCCAATTCAGGACTAATTGGGTGCATGAGAGACATTCAAGTGAACGGAGAACTTATAGAACCAAGGTAAAACTGTTTATTTCTAAAATTTGTTATAAAGAAAATTATATATACTATTGTTCCTCTGCAAACTAAACAGTATAAAATCCTTGAACTTTCAAATTTGATCAACTCAGAATGCTAGTACTAACCAGTGAGAAAAAAATTAATGTTACATAAAAAATGAGTTATGTAATTTTGATGTTTTTATTACTATATTTAATAACTAATTACTTTCCTTTGGGCAGGTATGTTATAAGAACAGAACGAGTTGTTGGAGAAGTAGCAATTGACAACTGCCAATTTGTAAATCCATGTAGGCGACCTAATACTTGCGAGCATGGTGGCTTATGCTCAGTCAAAGACGACCGTATTGCTTGTGACTGCAGTCAAACTGGTTAGTTTCAATTTGTTTTGAATATTTCCATACAGTGTATTATTCACTAAAACACACAAGTTGTACCACAAAGATTACTTCATTTCACAAAAATCTACATTTTATAATTATGGCTCTAAGAAGATTGAAAAAACACTCAATATGCATAAAAAAATAAAAACAATGTGTGTATGTAGTTTGAATATTGATGAACAAAATTTTAAAGTTTTCTAAATGTACGAGGGTGAATCGAAAAGTTTGCGGCTTCAACTGTAGTTCCCATTTTTAGTTACGAGGTACATAGTAGTAGCATTTAACTGTCAGTATATCAAATGTCAATTATTTAGTATAATATGTTTTCATTTAGCTAGAATTTTCATTGGGCATGGCGTTGTAACTTTGCAAAATAGATAAAAATCAACAGTTATCAAGTACTTCCACAAAAAAAGGATGACTCTGAAGCAGATCCATGACGATATGCAAGAGACATTGAGATCATCATGTCCATCTTACACAACTGTTCAATAGTAGTCAGCTGAATTCAAATGTAGTCGGGCCAGCATTAAGGATGGTACTCGCACTGGAAGACTTTCAATTTATTAATTTTACACATGACAAGAAATATACATAATTAGTGAAAAAACAACAGGTAATTTAATTTGGACACACAATTTTAATGGATCTGGGTTTGTTGCCTTTCATTTATCGTGTCCCCAGTAAACAAGGCTTTTGCCTGTATCTCACTGAGGTCAATGTCCACCACTCACGAAAACATTAACAAAAAATGCAACATTATAATGGGTGATCAATGATAGAAGGTTCAGGAGATAGCTAAGATCCTGCGCATTTCATATGAGCTAGTGAACAATACATTATTTATTATCAATGAATTGGAGTTTTCTAAGATGTCTGTGAGAAGGGTGCCAAAGTTTTTATCAGTTTAACACAAGTGTTATAATCTCACTATTTAAAGGTGTATATTAAACCCTTTAAATAGTGTCAATAGAAATTTTGAATCAATAGCTATGGATGAAACCTTAGTTCACCACCATACTCCAAAATCTAAACAATGGAAACGCACTGAATATTAAACTGGCCCCAAAGAAAACTTAGACCAACAAAGTTATCACTTGCTGAGATACAAAAGGGACCATTATGACAGGATTACCTAAAAGAAGGGGCAAAAATAAACTAAATATCACGTTGAACTCCTACCCCATTTGCGAAAAGAAATAAGGAGTAAAATGCCACATATGCACTATCAAAAACAGTTTTGTTCCTCCAGGATAACTCCTGGTTCTTGTGTTAGCTCGATCAATGGCTAAAATTCACAAATTTGTTTTTAATTTATTTGGCACCCTCCATATTCATCATATTTGACCCATTCTGACTTCAACTTGTTCTCAAACTGAAAAAAATAAAATAGAACAGAGATTCCAACAAATGAAGTGGTTAAATCTGATGTAAACGCCTATTTCAAGAGCCCCTATAAATCAGTTTTTAAAAATGACATTATGATGTCGGAATCGTGGTAGAAAAGTGCATTGAAATTAAGAGAAAATATGTTAAAAATAGAAAAAACAAGACTTGCATTTTCTTTTCTTAGTCAGGCTGCAATATTTTCAATTCATCCTCGTAATATACATTTCAGATACAATTTATTATTTAGTTTTATCCAATAAATTTATTTTCTACAAATTTAATTTCCTTTAGTTTTCTTGTATCAAATGTGTTGTCATGACTATTGATCAACCTCAAATCTTACATTGTTGTCAGATTAACATATTTTAATACATTTTTGGCAGAAAAACATATTTAATTTGAAAATAACAAACTTATTTTTGTTTAACAGGCTACATTGGCAAAAATTGTCACTTTGCCAAGTTTAGAAAAACATGCGAGGAATTAGCACTTCTTGGTTACACACAACCCGATGTCTATCTGATAGATATCGATGGAAATGGAAAATTCCCACCAGCTCATGTCAAATGTGAGTTCCAGATAAATGAAGATGCAACAAAAACTATCGTAGAACATAATCTTCCTAGTCAAGTTGTAAGTAAACATATTTTTCCTGCCGTATTTTTATGATCCGACGGGTAGTACCTGTAGAGGTATTACAACCTGACTGAATTACCCTGAAAGACCTGGAAACTTATAGGCAGGCTCCAAACAGACATGAATAAAACCAAGGACAATATGTTAAAATGGGGAACACTATGCCATAGATCAACTATGCAATCTACAACGAGGAGCAATCCATGCAACACCTGCTACTTTTTCTGAAGAGCCTAGTGTACTGCACCAAGGAAGACTTGATTCATGGAATGGGTAATGTGTCAACTGCACTACTTATCCGATTTAAATCTGTTTATGGAAAGAGAATTGAAATTTATCAGGAAATTTGCAAATCTTGGCAAAAAGAACAGATAAATGTCATTCACAAGTTATTTTAGCCACTTTTAGCCTATGTGCATGTTTCCAGTACATGTTTTCCTTAAATAAGCTTTAAATTTTTTTTTTATATTTATACTTTTAAAATGTTGACAATTAAATATGAAAAGCACTCTCCTGCCTAACTGGGTGTAAACCCGTCATAAGGCAGATAAATTAAAGGTTACCTTCATATGTTAATAAGTGTCAATAACATAAACAAATTTTTCTGCAAATAATAGGGAAATTGAGACAGTTCTTAGACATAATCTGTGAATTTGTAACGACTCCCTACTCGTAGTTTTATTATCCACATGTTGGTGAAATAGAACTACAAATTTGTTTATTTATTCATATGGTACCCCTCAACATATTGGAATTGGTGATACGGATACGAGTATATTGAATGGTGTGGCCGGGAGACAATATTGTCTCCCAGCTAACACTATTCAACATATCCGTACCAATAATCGAGCCTTTGGCTTAAAAACCACTAGAGTAGGCACTTAACATCATAGTTCGTATTTAAAATAGTACCACGCATGAACAGGCAACAACACTCGCACACTTCACCTTCTTTTTTTTTGGGTACCATAGAGAATTGATACCAAGACCCCCAGATATAAAACATGCATCTTACCAACTAGGCAACCAATGTTGTATGGATAATGAGGGATTACTGTATTCACATATGTATCCAAGTATTTAAAAGTGTTTTTGCATAATTCACATTTATACATCTAATCATATAATATATGCGCCTATTTCTTGCTTTTCTCAGCTATGATAAATTTTACCACCTTAATTGTTCCATCTTTCTTAAATTATTTTTCTGTTCGCAACTGTTCCCATTTGTTAAACCTGTCTTATTTTGATTATTGTTTATTTCAAATTTTTTTAAATTGTATTTTGTTAATCTTTTTTACTTATTGATCCCATGGAATGAGACAACCTATTCAAAGTTTCATATAAGAAAAATATACAATATTTTGAATACATTTTTCAGGATGTGCGATCATCAACAGAAGAGGATTTTAGTTTTCATATAACATATAGAGAATTCACAGCGGAGATGCTTCAAGAATTGATATCTCATTCCCTGTATTGCAGTCAATATATAAAATATGATTGTTACATGGCTCCTTTGGAACTGCACAGTGCTACTTGGTTCATCTCTTCTGCAAGAAATGATACTGTGGACTATCTTGGAAACTACAAAAGGTATAAATTTGTGCTAAATTATTTGTTTTTGTTAAAAAAGCTAAATGGCTGGATTTTATTTTTACCATAGTCATACCATAAGCTAGCTGCATTTGGTTTGTCTGTGAACTGACCAAAGCATGCCAATGGTACAATAGGAATTGCATACAATTATTTTTGACATTGTTCAAGTTCCATTGCCTACATTATTGTGATTTACTTTAGCAAGTTTAATTGCCAGTCATTAAAAACTTTTTTTTTTTCAGAGGCTCATGTTCTTGCGGAGAAAACAGAACATGTATAGATCCATCCCTTTCATGCAATTGTGATATAAGTGAAAATAAGTGGCACTCAGATGAAGGATATTACATACAGCCTCACAGTTTGGGTGTGATCGAAATGGTGTTCTTACAACAAAAAGATCTGGATGAAAATGCACAAGGCAGAATAACTTTAGGTCCCTTAGAATGTGTGGAAACAAGTAAGAGTTATATTTTCATAGATGTAAATCTAAATCATTTTAGCACTTTAGATATCCCTGATAAATGAAAATACTGTTGGAATGAATACAACCACTAGAATAACATATATCCAGAAAAAAACTAATTTTAAATGTAATACCAACCCAAAATTCAATATCAATTGAGCCAAAAATTGCTGCTTAAAACTAAACGCACTTAGACCAATTGCCGACACCAACATTTTTAATTCAACTCTGAGCCCCTTACAATATGCAGAGATACGGGTTTTTGCATTGTGCAAATCTATACTTTATCACTTTCACAATTCCGTGGCTTGTTTCATAAGATGCATGTCTACCAACCCAGGTGTTACTGATTTGATTCCTGTTGAAACCCTTTTTTTTTTAAATGGGTTCCACTTTGGTTTTCACTTAATGTCGCTTTAACATCTTTCCGGTTGTATAGAACACAACCTGCCAGGTTGTGCTGTATTCAACAAAAGTTAATACAATATAACACATACTAACTAATAGAAGTAACATTAATGCCACCAATATAAGTACAGATTCAGGCTCTTTTTCCTGACTGTTAGCATTTATTAAGTGAGTTTTAACCCATCCCATTCTTGTAAGCTCACTTAGGCCTTTAACAGCACTATTGTTAATTTCTGGGTTCTGTGATTATTATACAATCCAATATACCGTGTTTTTCAGACGATTAGATGCGCCAGACCATAAGACACACCCCAATTTTTCTAAGTAAAAAGGTGCATCTTATGGTCCGAAAAATGTGATAAGTAATTTTAAGTAGTTGCAACTCTACATATACTTAAAAATATGTTATTTATTTCCAGATACTCAACAATATGTGGTAACATTTACAACTTCGCAGTCATATATAGAGGTGCCAGGATGGAGAAAAGGAGACATTGCATTTAGTTTTAGAACTACAGGAACAAGTGCTATTCTCCTTTTCCAACCTCCAATTAGACCTAACTATCCATCATTTATGGTAGCTCTCACAAGTGGTAAGTTTTAACTAGTTAGTTTCAAAAAACAATAAATCAGATTAACAAATTTTGTGAAATATGCAACTCTGAAAACTGTTTCAAGTTCTCTTCAAATTAGTTTAACGCTTATAGATCCGATGTGCTAATCTATCGGAGTGCCTTTGCCATACTAAAAGGGCAGTGACACAAATCTGTAATTTGTCATCTGTGATTTTTTTGTTGGTGTATGTTTGTAAATTAATTATTTTTGGAACATTTAAATGTGTACTATTTTTTCATAAATAACCTGAGGGTCTTTTAATAAATGTTTTTTTTTAAAAGGGGTGGGATTAAAAGGATTACAACAGGATGATTTGTATGGGAACAAATGTGAAAGTTGTATTTTAAGACCAGATTGGAGAATACCAATTAATAACAGGTCTAGTGTGATGGTGATGATGATGAACATTATACTAACTTTACTTTAAATTGCATACAGCGAAGTATTTTTAATTATGTCTTTTCAAGGGACCAGTCGATTAAAACATCTCAAGTCAGAAAACTTCTTAAACCTGGCTTAATTTAGCATTTAAACCAAGTATTTATATTATATTGTTTATTTAGGCATTAACATTGTGGAGATTTAAAGACATTGTAATTTGTTTTATCAAACACTGTTTATTCCACTTTTTGTAATGGTATAATCCTACCAGTTTCAAGGCTTTCACCTCATCATCAGGGAGCACAAACAAGACTGAAAACCGGTAGGGTTATACCGTTACAAAAAGTGGAATAAACAGTGTTTGATAAAACAAATTACTAAATATTTATAATATTATGATGTGATTTAGTTTAACTGTTAATATTCTCTTCAGATTACCAGCTTACATTCAACTTCACTTTGAACACCGGCACTACAAGAGAACTAGTCATCAATTCAAAGAGGAAACTAAATGGAGGAGAATGGCATAAGATATGGATTGATTACAACTTTTATCATGTGCGCTTCATGATCAACACCGAGTACCAGATGGTAGATTTACTCCTGGAAGAAGAATTTGGTCCGTTTGAAGGTTCTATGTTCATTGGAGGGGCAACAGCGTAAGTGGAAATCAATGAATAAATATTTTTAACTTATTTAACATTGTATATAATAAAATATTCAATTAATGTGTAATAATGTCAATACATTTCAGTGATTTACTTAAAAAATCTGCTGTAAAACAAGGACTCATTGGCTGTTTCCGAGGTCTCGTTGTTAATGGAGAAATATTAGATATATACAGCTACATGTCTGTTCACTTATCTGAGATAATAAAGGACTGCAAGCCATCATGTGTACCAAATCCATGTCAGAACAAAGCAACCTGTAAAGAATTGTGGTCAACATTTCAATGTATTTGTCAAAATCCATGGGCACACTTGGGTACTCACTGTGAAATTAGTAAGTACACTTAAACTATTATTCCAAGTCTTATACTTAAAATAAGACAGATTTATTTCATACTGACTAATCAACAGTATTAATGCAATAATGATTAAACCCGTGTTATAAGACAACCGTCAATTACTATTTTCCTGTTCAATGATTTTTAATGAAAGACCCGCAGTATAACATAAACTGACAGTTGTAACTGATGAGCAATGTATGTCCATAAAATGCAAATTACCATATTGGCCCAACTATAGAGTGACTCCCATTTTTGTTATGTTTTTTGGAAGGAAAAAATATTCTACTACTTTTTCATCAATTTGATTCAAAATGTCCTTTCTTATAGAATATGCATTCATTAGGTCTTGTTTCTGTGATGGCCAACACTGCTTTGCTATCACATTTTTTTGTTGGTTTTTTAAATAAATACCTCGCCTTATAGTCATCTTGGACTCAAATATATTTAATATTTTTCATTCCGTCAAGATTACAGGTATACCACGAAATGCCTCCATCTAGGTTAAACAGATAGGTAGAACAAATTTTTATTTAAAAAATTAATTAATTCACTTTTTTCTTTCAGATATTAATAATAAAGCCCTTACGTTCACGACACCAGAATCGTATCTGAGAAAAAATTATCTTTCTGCAAATTCTACAATCGATGAAAAACATCGGCTAAAAAAGATGATGTTCGAAAACCTTCTCCTTAACCTCCGTACTTATGAGAGTGATGCTCTCATCTTGTATGCCAATGACCATCTTAACAACTTCTTTCATCTGTATATTGCACAAGGAAATAAAATGGTTTATTTGTTCAATCATGGCAATGAAATAATCAACATCACAGTCCACTACGAGGAACTAAACAGAGGTGAAAGTATTCAAGTAGCCATAATTCGGAATGAAAACTCCACAACATTGCATGTCAATGAAAAGAATGCCACAATAAATAAAGCTGCTTTGCTTTTGACTGAATATTCCAACAAACCATGGATAAACCCAGAAATAGGTAAATTAAATCTCATTAATTAGCCATTGATAAGATGCTAATCTTCTGACCCAGGTTCTGTTACAGATTTGATTCCGATTTGGTATCCAGTTTTTGATATTCAGTGAAAATCCACGATATTTATCATCTTAAACAACACATCACAAATAAATGTTCTAAGATCGACGGAGATAATGCATTACTGTATCATATACACGTCAATTTCACAAAAACATGTCAACATTATTATGCAGTAAAAGTAATGCCTTTATGATAATGTCTCAAATTTTTTTCTGCTTTTCAGAGGTACTCAGACCACAGCGCCCACCTGCCCCACCAGCAGACTACTTTCAGGTAAACTTGGGTGGATTTGACCTCCACTCCCTTCACCCGGGCCCTGCTGGCGGAGAGGGGGTGCGAGGCTATGTGGGCTGTGTCAGAGGACTCAAGATAGGGACACATGTGGTGGACTTGCCCCTGAAAGCCCAACTAAATATAGATCAAGGTGAGTTGATTATTTTAAAATACATACATGCTGAACACTTTAGGACGACTTTCTAGCAGCCAAGTTTCTGAACCTAACCTTTTATGAAATTTATGAATAAACTCTGATCATTGTCCATCCTCAAATTATAAATATGATATGTTATTGTATAGATGATATCCAAATTCTACATTAACAATGCAATACGCTCTAAAAAGAATCAAAATTAAAGAGTGGCCTCCAATATTTTTCAGCAATTTCCTTCTTCTTCCGCCTTGTGACTTCAATGCTGAGAAACATGACTTACACTAAAACTGCTATATTTTGTACACATTCTTCTCTAGTCCTCTCACCACTCTACTGCCCGCAGAGTCTGTGGCAAAGGCAGACCCATAGCAATCAAGTGCCATCTGTTCACTTCAGCATATAGGAGATCTACCTCTGCTCTTACAACCCTCCACATTGCCAGTGACCATAAGTCTTTCCACGAACCCCTTGCACGAAATGTGTTCGAAGAACTGAAGAATCTGTTGAGCACTTAATATTGATAACCTCTCAGAAATTTTAAGTTCTGATATAGAGGTATATGTTCATCGTTCCATTCATGAAACACCCAGCAATTGTCTCCAACACCACATCTCGAAAGAGTCTATCATTTTCCAAAATTCTGAGACATACAAGAGTATTGAGTTAAATACAGCTATTAATTTGTAAATTTCAGACTTATCGGGAGTATTACCTCATTGCAACATGCGATGCGACCTGGATCCTTGCAAGAATGGAGGTATATGCATGGAAGACTTCACTCGACAAGAGAGCTCCTGTGACTGTGAGCACACTAGTTACTTTGGAGACTTTTGCAATGAAGAAAAGGGAGCTGACTTCAGTGGAGAAAGTGTTTTACAACGGAAGTTTGTATTAGAAGGTCCTGTTGAAAAAGTAAGAGCAAAATTACATTTTTACAAAATCACTTTAATTATGTAGAATCACTACAACAATTTTTGTTTATATTTCAATTATCAAATTTATTTTTCAATATTAGACTCAGACTTTCCATCCATATCAAGCTATAGAGACTTAAAGATGGACTGACCATATCCAGAGGATTCATTAAACAAGTTTGTTGGGAGGACAGCATTAAAAGCGATGCATTTGAACTTTTGTGGATCCCAAATTGGAGGATGGTTCCTGAGGGCACAGATTCTTAGAGTCAAAAATCAGAAGGGTTAAAGCTCGATATGGGATGTAACCCATTGAAAAAGATGAAGAAAAAAATCTTGGCAATCAACCTAATGTGGAAGAACGTACAGTGCCGACCTGTAGACCAACCTTAATGGAGGTGTTTTATGGAATGAATGTGTTCTTAATGGAATGAAAAAAATGTTAGATGGATGACAGAATTTCAAAATCCAATAAAGATTTGTAGATTAAAGTAAGGTACTGTGTTGAATAATTTTATGTTTACAGGTAAAGGTGCAGTTAGCCTTTTCAAGTAATGATTTAAGACAGAAAAATACTGTTCTCCTTTTATTACAAACAGAAAATCAGTAAGTGGAAGTTTTCATTACACATATTATTTTCATTTTCTTTTATTTATACATGTTTTCAACTAATTGAAATATTTTATTTCAGACGTAGTTATTATCTTCTCGTAGCCATCACTCCAGATGGTCATTTAAAGTTTGAAGAAGATAGAGAAGGATCAGCCTATGGAGCAGAAATCAAAGGCCGCAATTTCCTCAATGGTATGCATTTTAACAACTCATATAATTTTATTATTTGTAAAAAAATAATCTTGAAGGTTTTTTTTATCAACCGTCTAAAATGTATGCATATCAATTTTGCTTAAAAAAACATTTTATATACATATAATTTTTTTTTTATTATATCTACATTAAATGTGACGTCACCCAATTGGAATTATACTGCACCTAACCTACCTTTTGTTAGTTTCGAGCCGTCACCAAAATGTTTTACAGTTTTACTTCACCAAGATCAGTTAAAGAATCGAAGAAAAAAAAGCTTTAAATATTTTATAAAAAACGAGAACTCAATTTAGATCTATGAATAATGAACCCTTTCACTGCATTTTTTTAATTTTATATTTACCTCCAGTGCTGGGCTATTTTGAAAATCAAAACTACCTTATTTTATTGACTGTAGACTTCTGAATATGATGCAATACAATTGCCTTCTGAGGCATATCTAAATGCTATTAACTTATATAATGGCCACATTCAAAACACGCAGTGATGGTACAGCCATACAATAAATCAGTTATAAAACTACAAGTTTTTGAATCTTCATCATAGAATATCACCAAAATGAGATTTGTGGATATGATATAGTGTAACTCCAAACGGACATTATGACTCAAGTCATGAATTTTAGCTAAAAAGTTATTTTAGCAATGTGCTAAAATTACATTTTGCAGTATTTTTCCTCATAAAATTCAATAAATGCTTAACAAGATTTTTCTATAACCCACTAAGAAATAATAATTTTTTTTATAACCCACTAAGAACTTAATAATATTTATTCTTGTAGGAGCTCGCCACTCTTTATATTACACTCGCAATGGATCTGACGCATCCCTTTTGATAGACCGGGCTGAAATTCAGTTGGTCCCAGTTCCAGTACAAAGTCTCATTTCAGCCCTAGACCTTGGATCAAATGAAGTACAAATTGGTGGATTAAACACAACTGATCCTCGATTTGCTATTTATAAAGGTTACAGCGGATGCGTATCAAGTAAGGGAACACATTTTTATTCAGCTTTTTATTTAGAAGCCATATTTTATTGATATTTTTTACTTAACCCTTCAAGCCTCACGTTTTTCTAGAATACGGGTTAAATTACTTACACAATTTTAATTAAAAAATAAAGGAGAAACATATTAGTTCCAAAATTATTAAAAAAGATAATATTTTTTTACATTAGAAAAGGAACAGAACATAATATTAGTAAAAAACAAAAAAAGGAGATATAATACGAGTACATAGTGCTTAAAATTTCATTAAAAATCACTATTTACCGGTTACACTCAACAAAAATCATGAAAATGAATTTACGTGAATTTAATCAGATTGATAATTATGAAATTCCATCTAGAATTGTCAATTGAGAAGATGTCAATAATGAAGTATAATATTTTGTATCCTGTCGACAATATTTTTTAGAATATCTAGTTTTAAAGTGCCTCGATCTGTAAGGTCTGAGTTTTTAACAACCCCAAGCAACTGAAGCTCTGATTTATTATGCCCCCATGTAATTACTACCTGTAATACCGACCATTACCCCTTATCTACAGCTTTTTTGCTAGGAAATGAGTCCTTTTTGCAAACACCAATAAGTCTGTCAACTGGCATCCTGATAGATCGGAGTATGGAAATCTCACCATCATTGAATGAAGCTAACTTGTTTTTATTTTCAGATATATACTTATCAGTAAACTCGTATACAATGAAACCATTGGAAGAATACATGCTGTTTACCAAGAATGGAGCCGAAAAAGTGAATGTAACCAATTCTCAAGGAGTTAGAAGTGCGCAATGTTCTGCAAGATTTGACCTCCCTCCTGACCTACAACAACAAAACGCTTTTCCCGACATCCATAATGGTAGCTTGGTGAGTTTCTATTTCAACTGGCTTTTAAAATATAGTTGAAGTTTTTCACTAATTTTCAAATGTAAAAAGGGAACCTTTTTGAAAACCATAGACAAAATTTTTATTTTATATTTCTATTGAATTTTAATCGGAAAAACTTCAGATTTAATCCTGAATTTTCTGCTGATTATTATCCAAACGGCTACATTAATAACAGACTGCGATCTGTTTAGTTAGACTACGACAGACCATAATATAAAATATTTTTGTCCACTTTTAACGTTTTGTACAGTAATCCCTCCATTTATCCTAATTCACTTAAACGTCATTTATTCGGTTTGAAATTTTAAATGCATAATAATGACATCTATTGAATAATAATTTGGCTTCTATATCGATATTTTTATAGACAACTGTAAGAGCAACAACAGTAACAATGGAACAGATGACCTCCCTGGCATAGTTGGTAAGACGCTTGTCTCCCAGCCCGGAAGTTGCGGGTTCAATTCCTGTTGGAACCTAGAATTTTTTATAGATTCCAGTCTGGTTTTCACTTAAGACCTTTTTAACATCTTGCTGGTTGGTTGGAAAAGATAGCCACATGGGCCCGCCAGGTTGTACTGTTTAAATTCTGATCGGATCCACTGGATAATCATGTCACAAATGTTTCGGGTTCTGCAACTCTCCAACTGAAAACCTATAGAAGATATGGTTGTAAAGGCAAAACTGCGATGAACAGAACATGTGATACGCATGGGTGATCATAGACTTTCAAAACGCGTCTTGTACGGAGAAGTAGTGGGCAAACAAAGGGTTGGTGGGCAGAGAAAGCGCTATAAGGACAGTCTGCGAGAGTCACTGACTTTGTGCGGAGCACCTGAGGACTGGGAGTAGGTTGCTTAAGACCGTGGAGGATGGAAAACTATCTGTTCTCGGGCTGATGAAAGCCATCTGTACTCAACCATTAGACGTGTGAGAAACAGTCAGCGTGCTGTGAACATACTTCAATATTGCTAGGCGAATCAGCAGGATCCACATGCCTGTGACATCTGCGGGAGGGAGTGCGCATCTAGTCGGGCTGTTTTCTCACAGAAGACCACATGATCGCCATGGAAGAGCAGCTCAAGATTGATGGAGTAGCGAGGGGATCCTCAACTATGAGACCCAGCAACGACCACTGTATACAAAGAAAGTGTAATACAATTCAATACAACATCATCCACAAAGAGTGATTTTTAATAAATACAATAAATTTTAAGTTCTGTAATATTTTTTTTATATATGTAAATTAATCATGTAGCCGTTATCAACATTTGTGATTTATTAGTTACCATTAACGACTTATTAAAAAAAAATTGCTAAGACTTGTAAATTAAGTATGAATAGAATATGTGATTATATTTAAAAGATCACCTATTTTACATAGCATTCAATGACTCCATTTATGTGCAGTTTATCAGAACAAATTACCAGCATAAGTTGAGGGATTACTGTACCTGTAATACATTTTAATTTTGATTTTAGATACATTTTAATGACATAATTTGAATGTGAACATTTTTATTTAAGGGCACTGATAAAACTTGGGTAGAAGATCCCCCAGCACGCATACCTTATAAATCCTTATATTCTGATGCATCTACTGAAGAAGAAAGTACAAATATTGTATTTATAATTCTCGCATCCATATTTGTTATTGTTGTCATTTGTTGCTCGTACGAGGTAAGCAAAATCTTTACAATAATATGAATTCGGAAATTAATACGTAATTTTGAGATACATAAAGATTTTTATATTTCAGGTATGGAGAAATAATAAACAACACAAAGAACGTTTAGAAAGAGAAACAGACGAAAGTATAATATGGAGCAAAGAACAAGCAACCAAGTTCCACGAATCGCCTGGACTTGGTCTTCGATCTCATACGTTTAAACCTGTAAGTTTCAACTGTGTATTTTTAAGTATCCGCAATACTAAAACTTATAATGAAATTTCATTTGAATATAAAGCGAATCAAAAATAGAAAGAACCACTTCACTAGACAGAGCTTCTGAGAAATTCATCTTTATATCTTGTGACATTTTTTTTTTCTAAATGCTAGGCTACTCAGTTGGAAAATTTGCACTTCTCATATCCTTCATACACTGCTTATGCATGTTATGTCATTACAAAATTCCTACTGAATAGCAATTTTTTTTAAAATCACTAATGGTATGTCCAAGCAAGCCCTTATTACATACTTGACATCTGCACAAGTCATTCACTCATATGCCTATGTGGAGACCTCCAAAAGTAACAATTTAATTACACAAATCATGTACAAATTTATTTACACTCATTTTAATAAATTATTTAAAAAAATTGGATAATTTCAAACATAAATAAATTAAAAATTTCTATTTCAAAGCATTTTTCAGATTTTATTTATAAAAAATATCTCTCTTTAATACAATAATATGTATTGTATTACACTTTCACTGTATGTAGTACAACCTGCCGGATCAGTTGCTGTGTAATCTCTTCCAATAAACCAGAAAGATGTGAAATAAGGCCTTAAGTTTAAACCACAGAGATTTTTTATTTAAAAAATTAGAATAGAAATTTAACCCACATCCCTTGGATTTGAAGGCGAACGTCTTTCCGACTGAGCCTCGGATAAATGGTATAAAACAATACAGATGCTCAACTTCTATATTGTATTACACTTTCACTGCATATATTACAACTTGATGAGCTTATTGTTATATGGCAATTTCTCTCAACCAATCAGAAAGATGTTTAAAGGTCCTTATGAGGAAAACAGACAAGGTAACTTTTTTATTTTTCACCATCAGAAATTGAACCCAAAACGCTGTGTGGAAAACAACATTTAAACCTTGGAGGTTGTCTATATCTAAGTAGTGAAGCTCTTTTCCAAATTCCTATTATTAACTTTTTGTATTATTTCTACTTCGTCAAATGAATTTATTTTTCATGCCAATTAGAATAAAAATATATTACTTCTAATTTAGGTTCCCACTGATGAGGAAGCGCCGAAAAAAGTTGTTACTATGGCAGTGCAGAATGGAATGAAACCATCAGTTGGTGTTAAAACGAACGGTGTTACTGTGAGCACACCGAATAATTCAAGCAATGGAAACTCACCTGTTATAGCAATTCCGATGGTCATTGTGAATTCAACTGACAAAGAAGATGCTGAAAATGAGGAGGTTCCCACTCCACCAACTCATGGAAAAAGAATTAGTTTTAGAGGTATATGAGATCCTATAGTATAATTTCATTAGTGTACTTGAGAGAAACAATATCAGGTTATGTATAATATTACACTTCTGTTGTTTACAATACAACCTGGATGGTTTATTGCCTTGTGATAATCTTTTATAAGCAATCGGAAAGATGTTAAAGAAGAATTAAGTGAAAACCAGACTGGTACCCTATTTTTTTTTTTTAAATCTAGTCTGGTTTTCACTTAAGGCCTCGAACATTTTTCATATTGCATAGAAGAGATTCATGGATATAAACTCGCCAGGTTGTACTGTAAACACAATAACTCTCCTGTCAAGCATTGAAATCCACCACCTCAGTAATCAAATGATTTATCAAGCCAAACAGCTTTCTGTCTTATTAGACTAGTTTGAAACACTCTGCCTTTGGAGCTACAAATGGAAGAGAATCTGTGTAGGCTTTCAGAAGAAAATTGATAATAGTTCTTTATATGAGAAATATCAAGGCACCCTTGGGGTTATTCACTACTACTAAATAGGCCCCAATCTAAATATTATCTATTTTGGAAAATGCAAACAATTTTTTCAATAATTTGTCTAAATTAATCAGTATTAAACCTATTCTATATTTTTCACTCTTATAGATAGTTTGATGGAACGAGAATTAAATTGGGAACCTCTAACTGAATCTACCGAGCTTTTAGCGCCTGAACGAGAAATAATTGATGACAGTACCGAGGGAGAATCAGTTTCTAATTCCAACTCCGAACTCATTCTATCATTAACCCAAGAAGAACCTGTAAGCCCACCACCAATGGTAAGCAAGAGAGCCCCTCTCTCCTCCATCAGTGAATGTGCCCTTGATAAACTTGATTTTGGGAAACCTAGCATGTCATATGGATCATTTAAAGATGAATTATAAAATAACACTTATTGGTGATTTGTCCATGCAAAATATTATATTAATAACCCCAAGGCCAATATGCATGCGTATTATTTTTATAAAAAATTATATTATTTATTAATGAATAAAATTATTCCTACCCAAATAATCATTCCAATCAGACCTTTTCTCAAGCAATATGTCACCCAACACCACAATTTAAAATCATGTTCATATGAAAAATTAACTACAGTAAATTACAAATGTTGTTAATGACAACTCTCGGAATATTGACATTTTGTTAATGACAACTCTCGGAGTATTGACATTTTGTGGCATCTTAATTTTTACCCCAATTTAAAGTATTTTATTTATTCATGCAAAAAAATAACAACATAAAAGAATTGATTTTTAATTATATTTTAGCCTTTCACTTAAAGATTCCATACAAATTACCAAAATAATAATAATTTTTAATTCTTAACAATTTTAATAAAATTATGATAAAAGGATGGTCTAAAAACTCTATTTCTAAACTAAAATATATTTAGATTCACAATTTCGACACAATAAATTTATTTAAGTATTTTTTTATTGTCTCTTACAAATATAAAACTTTCATTTTAAAGTGGAATGGGTCTGAGTCCAACATAGCACGAAAGGTTTACATATTTAAAAAAATATTATTGATATTTTATAATGTTCACGTTCACACCTGAGCTTACTTCATGGCTTTTTTTAACTTCATGACAATAACATAAACATTGATTTCCTTAATACTATAAATGTGTGTTTAACAAATCCATTTGTGTATAACACCTTTATAATACTTACAAAGGGGAGAGTATATCAATTTGAATTAATCTTATATTTTTTCTCCCAAAATAATTTTTTTTAATTTTTTTATTATTACACAGGACAAGAAATATACACAATTTATGAAAAAACAACAGGCAATTTGATTTTGACACACAATTTTAATGTATCTGGGTTTGTTGCCTTTCATTTGTCATATCTCCAGTAAACTAGGCTTTTGCCTAACTAACATTGATTGTTCTCCAGATAACACAAGACAATAAACAGTGTTATTAAAAAACAAAGAAAGAATGATGTTATTAAGAGAACAAAGTAATAGTGTTTTTTAAAAATATATAACTATAGCAGCTATAAAGAAGCACCATTATTATTGTTTCTTGGCTTTTTGAGAAGAATACCAATTTAGAGCATAACAGTGCTGTTTTCATAAAGTAACTTAAACAACACTAATAATAGACTTGAGACATGTACAAACTAATAGATGATTAAACAATGACAGAAATATACAAGATGTATCTCATGGTATACTATTACTCATGCAAGTGCACCTTTGAATTAACACAAATATAATGCCGACAGAACTTTTAAAAAATCTTTTCATTTTTAAATTAAAACATAATTTTTTTCCTTAACAAATATTGTTACCTCAATTTTTTTATTTTGTAAGTTAATATGAGTGAATTTAAAAGATACAAATTTAGGGTTATCGTTATTCGAGATATTCCTTACGGAACAAAGAGTCAGTTGTATATTTTTAGAATCATAAAAAATATTGTGTTTTCAGTAAATACAAAAATATTCCTTATGTAAAATTCTTTTTTGTGGAATATAAAAATAAGGTAATACTTACCTATTCTACAATTCCACTAATTCAAATATATTCATTAAAATTTATTAATATTACTCCATATGTATGAAAATGTCCAATCAATTTAATGTGAAAAAGGATATTTATTTTGATAAATGTTATCAAAATAAAGCATCCAGTGTGAGTATTACTAATTAGTTAAGACTACATTTTTAGTATTAAAAACCATAATATAATAATCTAAATAAAAAATGCATACTTAAAGGAAAATACGTCTAATTAACATAACATTTTTTATTCTTTATTTTAAAAGAAAGTATACTCACATATATTTTAAATATATTTATTTATAGGAATATACTATTTTTTTTTAAATGTATTATTTATTATTTATGTAATGTGCTTAAACACAATATTTTTTTAAAATAATCTATTTTAATTTTTAAATAAAAAAATAATAATAAAGACTTAAACTTTCTTCAAACTCTGTGTTTTATTTGCATTCGTATTTCAAAACTAAACTAAACCCTGTCCTAAATAAAATCAAGCTTGGACCATTTTTCCTACATGTTGCATTTCCTCACACATACTGGTAATGTTTCGCTGCCTAATCACTGCTTGCATGAATATTTCTAATTGCATAATGCAGCATGCATGGGGAAAAATTATAATTAAAAAGCTTCAATATGACATTACAAAAAATATTTCCATCCCTCATTCAGTATTGTGTTACATTTTGGTTTTCATAGGTAAGTTATGCTTGCTATATACTAAATATTATATATGTTTAGCAACATTTTTTTAATAAATTGAACACAAAACAGAGGTTCAGATTTTTTTCTGAAAATCAAAAGCAAACAATTTGAAAATTGACTCAAAATGTTAGTACTGAAAAGCGTTTTTACTAGGCAGATGCCATCTAAATATTTTATTACAATTAAAACATTATTTCTTAATGTTTTAATTGTAATAAAATTTTGTCTAAACCAGGCCAGGGCAAATTTATCTAAACCAGGCCAGAGCAAACTTTTCAGCTGGCGGGCCACATATAAATCTCCAAATTAACATTGGCCACAGTACGGGTTGCATGAGAACGACTGGTGGGCTACATGCAGCCCGTGGGCCGTAGACCTGGTCTTCACATCGATAAAAGTCGGCACAAACCCATTTTAAATTTATGTTTTTTTAATATCCACTTACCAAAACTGGTTTACTACATAATAGAGAATCAATTAAATATTAATAAATGCCAAAACCAACTGAAAAATTAATATTCTTTTAAAATAGAATATTGTTTTTTGTCTAAAGATACGATGCTTAGTCTTCCGACCTGGGTATTGCGGGTTTGACTCCCATTGGTACCCAATTTTTTTATGAATGTTTCCAGTTTAGTTTTCCCTTATGGCTTCTTTAACATATTTCTGGTTGGTTGGAAGAGATTGCCACATGTCAATAAATCCACCAGTTTGTACTGTATACCTCAGAAGTGTATTATACTCGTATAATACAAGATATCACCTACATTTTGCAACCAAGGAAGATATCATTTTGTTAAAAATTTACTATAAGTATATAAGTTTTTCAAAATGATAAAAAGTGCATACTGCATGTTTTCAATACTGAATTTTTTAAACATAAGAAATAATAGTTCGATAAAAAAAATGTTGATGACTGACAAAACATCACAAATTACAAAGTATTATAACTTATTTTCTTTATGACCACCTTAATTAACTTTTAGTGTGAAAAAAATCTATACATATAATATTTAAATTAGTCTATCAGTATATCAATACCATCCAATACAGTGTAAACCATCACAATGCAAATTCAACAAGAAGGACCAGAAACGGTAAAATATTAATTTCTGAAATGTATTAGTTAACAAAATCATACTTAAATTTCAAATAGGTACTGTTTGAATCATTAGTTACCAGGTCTGTAAAATGAAACCGGAATTCGCTCATAGATGGCTCTAGTTGTCAATGTAGTGACTGTCAAACTACGTCATTGTTGCCTTTTTCTTGTGTTTACATTTGTCAAAGACTTTTAACTCACAACAATACAAGTTTAATACAACTACATATGTTTTCATAGCGTTCAACATGTCTGTTTTTGTGCCTGAAAACTACGATTCGCGGACAGCATTGATTTTATGTTACCATTTGAAGAAAACTGCTGCAGAATCGCATTGAATGCTTGTCGAAGCTTACGGTGAGCATACTCTTGGTAAATCACAGTGCTTTGAGTGGTTTAAAAAATTCAAAAGTGGCGATTTTGACGTGAGAAATGAAGAGCGTGGAAGACCACCGAAAAAGTTTGAAGACGCTGAATTGCAAGCATTGTTGGATGAGGATGACGCTCAAACGCAACAACAACTCACGGATCAATTAAATGTGACGCAAGAAGCCGTCTCCATACGTTTGAAAGCCATGGGAAAGATCCAGAAGGTGGGAAAATGGGTTCCACATGAACTGAATGAAAGACGGCAGAAAAATCACTTGCGAAATGCTGCTCGCCAGGTACAAAAGAAAATCATTTCTCCATCGAATTGTGACTGGCGATGAAAAATGAATATATTTGCAGAATCCTAAGCGTAAAAGATCATGGGTAACTCCAAGCAAACCAGCGACATCGACTGCAAGACCAAATCGCTATGGACGAAAGACAATGATCTGTGTTTGGTGGGATCAGAAGGGTGTTATCTATTATGAGCTGCTAAAACCTGGCGAAACCGTTAATATTGAACGCTACCGACAACAAATGATGGATTTGAACCAAGCGTTGCGTGAAAAACGACCAGAATATCAAGGGGCTACATAAAGGGATTTTGCTTCATGATAATGCATCATCGCACACAGCAAAACCGGTCAAGGAAACGATTGAGGCATTTAGTTGGCAAATACTTTTGCATGCGGCTTACTCACCAGACTTGGGTCCATTCGATTACTACTTATTTGCATCGATGGGACACGCACTTGCTGAGCAGCGCTTCACTTCTTACGAAAATGGCTCGATGATTGGTTTGCCTCAAAAGAGCAACAGTTTTGTTGGCGTGGCATCCACAAATTGCCAGAGAGATGGGGAAAATGTGTAGCTAGCGATGGGCAATTCTTTGAATAAAATATTTTTACCATTTTCATACAATATGTTAAATGTTATATTTTCTATAAAAAAAATCCGGTTTCATATTTACAGACCTGATAGATAAATCAGACAAAATATTGATTCAAATTTTCTGCACTAAATTATAGTTTTTTGTTCTTCCTTTCAAATTTACATGATGATAGTTTCACACCATTTATTCAGAATTGTATAGATCTGTAAGTTGTTTATTTAGAGGGCATGCCTTAAAATTTCCCTCTGAAATAACTACATTCAAAACATTAGTTTTACTTGAGATCCAATTTTCATTCTTATTACTTTGGCTTAGACTTAACGTGAACTCAGTATGAGATTTTGATCACTGAGCTTAAAAGAAAATTTCATTTAGTATATTAATGAGAATTAATCATTTAAAATATGATACCAGCTATAAGCAGAGAAAATCCAAGATTATTTTGTATGTTTAAACTGCTGTATATAACATTTAAACAGGTACATATAATTGAAGGTTTCAGATGATTTTTAATGTTGAATTATTTATTGTTAAAATCAATGTCCCTCGGTATCTGCAGGAAATTGAGTGAAAAACCAACACATATATCAAAATCTGGAGATGCTCAAGTCCCTTATTTAAAATGGAGTAGTGTTTACACAACCTCCTGTGAACTTTAAATCATCTCTAGATTACTTATATTACGTATTATAATGTACATGATATGTAAATAGTTTTTATACTGTACTGTATAGAGAATAATGACAAGAAAAATGTCTATACATGTTCAGTGTAGATGCGACCATCGTAGATTTAACTGCGTAATACACATAAGCAATAACGTAACATTTTCCTTTATTCAACGCTTACAGATTACTCTCTTTTAATAGAATAAAACACATAAAAATAAAAATACAAGTATGTTACATATAGAAAATGTAATTGTAAATAGGAAAAAAAATCATTCTTTTTCCCTTTTTTTAAATATTTTCGATCTGCGGTTGGTCGAAACAGCTGATGTGGAACCTGCGGATACAAGAAACCGACTGTATAGCTGTTTTTGTATATCATCTAAGGCCACAGTTTCCGAACTTTTTTACTGGCAGACCCCTTGGCATCTAGGAAAATTGCTACAGATCACAAATTAACATAAATTTACTACGTAAATTTTTACTTTGTTGATTGAGTTTAAAAATTAAACTAATATAAGTGTATGCACTTTTTATTTTACATATTATAAAAATTTACATGATTTATATTATTTTTTTTTATTTTTTTTTTAACCTGACGAGTTTATTGCCATGTGGCAATCTCTTCCAACCAACCAGAAAGATGGTTTTTATAGGCCCTAAATGTTAACCAGACTGGAATCCTATTTTAAAAAATCTGGGTTCCAGCGGGGATTGAACCCGCAACCTCCGGATCGGCAGACAAGTGTCTTACCACCACGCCACGGAGGTCGTCTAAATGCGAATATTATATTTAGTCTAAATGCGAATCATTGTTCTCAGAGTCAATGTGTAAACATTTATTTAATCCTTAGATCTGACTCCACCTGCAGCAGGTTTTTATATTTATTTTTTATGTAGACAAAGTTTGAAAATCCTTTTTTTACATAAATAAATAGTCGAAAACGACATTAAAACATTAAAAGCTGTCTGCTGTATTCAGATATTCTTCCTTGAAATGAGCCAAAGTTTGGACAAAATATATTTTTTTGAGATGAATCACATGAAATCTCCAACAATTCGTTTTCCTATGCTAGTTTTAAGCCAATGATCTCACTAACATCTCTATTAAATGGGTAATTGATTCAATTTCTATTTTCATCTGGTAGCGGAAAATGACTTAATGTTGATTTCAATACTTGTAAGTAATCTATAATGACATCTTGTACATACATTCCGATGATAACAAGAACATTAAAAGTGTAGGAATATGATCATTCCTTTGTAACATATGTTTTTACCCAGTTTCTTAATCATTACCACTAGAATGCATTGCTTAGTTTTGAAGAACAGACCTCCAGTAAAAAAATGTATTCATTCGAACTTGTTGCAGGTATGAAAAAGGCATATTCATTATAATTGTAGTAATCTCTAAGAGTTAGTGGAACCCCTAGGATATTCTCGGGGGTACATGGACCCTAGTTTGGGAACTGCTGATTTGTATATAAAATTTTGAAATGAAACAATTTCATTAAGTGATACAGATATAGATTGTTCTGAATACATTATTTAACATTTTAAAAGATGCTATCCATCATTATCATTCCGAATACTCATTCAGAGGATTTTTATTTTCAAAAGCATGTAATAACAAAGCATTATCTTTTCTTATAAAATACTTATATGCAGTGCTTTTTTTGTGGTGGAGCGCAATGGAGTGGCGCTCCACCACCTTTTTTACGGTTTACAGAAAGCTTGACAAGAAGTGAGCTCCGACACCTTTTTGTTTTTAAAAAAAAGCACTACGTATATGTGATTACTAAATGTTCGAATGTGTGTTACATGAATGTTTTGAATTGTGATAATAAACTTACTGAAGATATTCCCAAACAACAGGTGGTGCAGAGACCGCACAGGAAGACAGCCCGAGGCCCTCCAACACTCACTACACCATTACCCTACAAAATAGACGAACAAGGATCTAATGAACTACTTGCATCTAACGCATAAACTTCTTTCCACTATATCATCTATCACTGTGTTACTTTTGGATTGGTTCTTCCCTTTCATTTACAAATGATCTCTTTTCACTAATCATCTAAATTCTTCAACTTTTCTTACCTTTTTTCTCTTACTAAGGCTTTAATGTTGTATCCACTGCACTTTCGTTGGTGGATTCAAAGGTGGGATTTTTTTGTGTATCTAATATGATAGTGCTTAAAATATTTCAAATCGCTTCTAACTCATTGAATTACAACCAAATCATATAAATTTAAGGTTTATTTAAAATGATCTCCAATAAAGTGTCTTATTGCAGGAAAATGTTAAAATGAATGGAAATTACCCAGTTCCTGAAGAAAGCATATTTTTACCTGGTAAGGACAAAACTACTCCGAGGATTTATTTATTTTACTATATTTATTTACAAGCCATTTTTAAACAAAAAAAAATCCTGGTGTAGGGCTAATGAATTCTAAAATTTTTAAAATTTCCATCATTAAACGTTTTTGCAAACACCGTAACTTCTCTATTTGCGCAGATAATTGGTTCCAGGAAAACAATGCGTAAATGATAACAGCATAAATCGAACCATTGATTTATGTGTAAAATTAATGATCTTTCACATATTTCCAGATATTTTTTTCTTACTTGGTCAAAAAAGTTTTAGCTATTAGTTTTAAAAAATGATCCCTGATAACTAATAATAAAACACACATTTCAATAGAGCAAAGAAAAAACTACAGAACTTAAATATTCAAAACCACTCTCGCTGGATAAATATTATATTGTTACTATGATCGTGTTTATATAAAAATATCGATTTAGAAGCCAAGTTATAGATGTCACTATTATATATGAGGTATGATCAATATAAAACCAGACAGAATTATGCCGCCGGAATGGTGGGGGTTATACATTATTGCTTCAAGTTATCAGAAGTGTTAAGCCTTGTGACTCAGTCTGCCAAAAATCTTTGTGCTGTGTACATCCATATCTATTTCTCAAGCAATTTCGTTAACATGTGTTTTGAACCCTCTATGATTGCCAAGATGAATGCAAAATTCGAACATCAAATTTTGTTAAAAACTAGGAAAAACAGCATCTGAAACTCTTGCAATGCTTTGCCAGGATTTTGGTGATGAAATTATTAGTCGAACCCATTATGAGTGGTGTTCGCGTTTTAAAAATGGTCGAACATAACATGAGGACGATGAGAAGCCGGAACGTTCCTGTATCAGCACAACTGCCAAAAATGTCTCTGGAATTCAAAGAATTATTCACAGAAGTTTGTGACATTGTTGGAATGTCATTTGACACACTTCAATCAATTTTAATGAACAATTTAAACATGCATCGCATTGCGGCCAAATTTGTTCCCCGGTTGCTGATGGTGAAGGAGCATTGGGTCAACATCTGCCAAGATCTTCGTCAACAAACCAATGACAACCTTACTTTCATTTCGAGGATAATCACACGTGATAAGACTTGGGTTTATGAGTATGACCCTGAAACAAAGCAACAGTCGTCGAAGTGGAAAAGTTCAAATTCACCACGTCCCAAGATGGCAAGACAAGTCAGAAGCTCAACAAAGTCAATGTTGATTATTTTCTTTGATGTGAAGAGCATTGTACACCGCAAATTTTTTCCCCCTAGATAGACGATTAATGCTGATTTCTATTGTGATATCTTGAGGTGTTCGTAGAAAAAGGCCAGAATTATGGCGCAATCAAAACTGGCTTCTCCACCATGACAACGCACTGATGCACTCATTGATTAAAACTCAAGAATTTTGGACATTCCACACCATGTCTGCCGTTCCATACCCTAGAGCTAAATTCCGTGAATAGGGAATTCACGGAATTTAGCTCCGTGTGACTTCTTTTATTCTCAAAAATAAAATTGAAGCTCAAGGGGTAAAGTTTTGAGATGGTAAAAAAATTAAAGCTAAATTGCAGGCAGTGCTTGATCAGCTTAACAATGAAGAATTTATGGGAGCTTTTGCAGCATGGCAGAAATAATGTATTAACCTTTCCATGCGTACCGCCCCAACCGTGGGGCCATGAAATACTGAGTCAGATAGCGTATGGCCCCGCGGTTGGGGCGCAGTGATTATTTATCGAATATTCCCAGATCATGTCAGGATTTGGACTACCCATGACATCTATTTATGATACCACACAATTAAATCATTTATTGGCTAGTTACATGTTTGACCAACTGAACAAACGATGTTTTAAAAAATTTTTAAAAACTTATTACTCGAGAGGTTAATGTAGTAGGAGACTATTTTAAAAGCGATGCAGCCCAAAATGTAATAATTTAATAATAAAGATGTTTTTAAAGCCAGTCCAATTTTATATTGATCATACCACGTATTTAAAATATCAAACAGAATAAACTACATTTAAGTGAATTCACGTAAATGGAGGGATTACTATAAGGAAATAAAGCACACAATTTATTACAATATTTACTATCTTATAAATTTTTCATTGCATAAAAACATAAAATTCTAATATTTTTTAACATTCCACCAAAGAAATAAAATGTATTTTTATTAGTTTGATATTTTTTCCAATAATAATCACTGTGGCTCATAATATTTTATGCCTCTTGCATTCATTAAAAGGGGTATAAAATTGCAATGTGTACCCTGAAATCAAACAAAAAAAATAATCACAGTCACTCCTTAACAATAGAATAAATATTTGAAGATTCATTTATCCAAATTTTTTTATTCTAGACATTTTTTAAGAAACTCCACTTTTTTTTCAAAATGAAGTAATTTATTGCTATAATAATACTCGTACTTTTTACAGAAACTGATGATCTCAATTTTGCACCAAAAAGGAAAATCAAAATTCCAACACAAATAATGTTTTACGATCACAGCAGAATATTCAAAAACCCATTAAGTTATTTGGGAGGACCCATCATGCAAGATAAGGCTCGGATGAGCTTGGAATCTATCCTTTCTCTCGAATAGAAAAGAAATGAAACTCATTCCAAAAATGACTTTTTAGAATTTAAATCTCCCACTAACATCTTTGATCTCATATTTTAAACGAGAGAATTGAATCATGTTTTAAGCTATATAAATCTATAAACAAAATAATAAATCAATTAGAAATAAAAAATTATCATTTCTTATGACTCAGAGAACGAATGATCCGGTGAAGATGTAAATTTTGAACTACTATAATTTTTTTAAGAATAACTATTTATTTCTGGTTTGAAAATGAAGTAGAAGAGACATCATGCTTTATTCTTATATAGATAAATGATGAATATTAATTTTCCCCAACAGTGACATGATTTAATTACTCAATCATTGAATCTAATTTTCCTGTTGAATCCAAGCCTGAACAGTATTTATTCTTTTGTATTATATATTTCAAACACATAATTAAATTTAATAGTTGTAAGTTAATTATTCAAAGTAAATTGCATCAATTGCTTCATTCATTTCTATATCATACTACATTCGGAATATTTTTTCATACTGTACTCGTATTAACAAAAATAGTCATGATAAAATGTATGTTAAGTTTTAAGTACTGTTAATACAATAATTATTAAATCAGAATCTTGTTTATTATTTCCTTAGGCTAATGATTCCCAACTATTTTTATTTGGAGGAAACCTTGAAATATTTTGTATACAGGGAACCCTTACATGTCCGACATATTGTATTGTATTACTCTTTTATTCTGTACAATACAACCTGACAGACCTTTTGCCTTGTGGTGATCTCTTCCGACTAACCAGAGATCGTAGAGATCTTAACCCTATAATGCGCGATTTTTTTTATTTCAAAAATAAAAATATATTTATGCATTAAATATGTACTGGAACATGAAAAAAAAATAAAAAAAAAATAAAAAAAAAATTTTTTTGTTTTTATATATTTATATTTAAAAAAAAAGAGTATGGTTCATATATGAATCACTGCGCATTTGTAAGTTAATAATATGATATAAATGAAATTATATATTTTACTTCACTTATTTTACACTTATGTACTAAAGAATAAAAGAAAAAAAAATAAGCTTTCCTTCAATAATAAAGTAATTTGATTTCAAACTGGAACAAATCACAAGTCATCTACGCGCAACAAGTCAAACTTCAACTGCCAAATTGACCGGTAAAACAATTTTCTATTAAACCTATGTGGTTTTAAAGCATGGAGATTATTATACCATATTAGTAATAGTGCGTGACTCGTTGTTTATACCACTCAACACAAAAATATTTAGAAAAACATTGGTTGATTCACATGTGCATCATTGCGCACTGTAGGGTTAAATGAAAACCAGATCAGACCCCTATTTAAAAAAATTGGGTACCAACAAGAATCAAACCTGTAACCCCTGTGTCAGAAGATGAACATCTTACCAGCTAGGCCACCAAGGTCATCAACATATATCAGGTTCAACAAATTTTTTTTTCAAAAGGGTTTCTGTGTAAAAAAAATCAAACATTTTCACTTGAACAAACAGCTTACTGATTATAAACAAAATTTGTTTGTACTCGTATATATTTTATGCAAATTACAAAATAGACAAATTCAAATTTTTTTTTGTATGTTTTTACAAACTCTTGCAGAACTCCAGACATAGGTTCACAGAGCTTCAGTGTGCTGCAGAACCCTGGTTGGAAATCACTGACTCAAGTGATACCTCCCTATCCCCACATTCTTCACAGTTGTTTTTATTATACCTGTTTATTTACTAAAATGTTGATATGAGGGATAGAAAACTAACTTAAGAAAAGAATATTTTTAATAATAGGAAAATATCACACTATGTTATCACACTATCTTAAACACATTATGCTATTCCATACAACTATACTTTTGACAGCTTCATTTTCATTGGTTGATTATATAAAAAATGAGAATTATTTTGAGGTTGGCACTGACCATGGACAAAACTTATAAATATTATAGCACATACTCTACAATAGTATACCAACTATTTGAAACATTTCACATAAAATTTGGATCCTGTCAGTCAGGTATTAAAAAAGTAAAAAATTAAGATGGGAGTTTCTACACTGTCAAAAGACTTTTCATAATCAACAAAAGCTTAGCAGTGGTTGAAAAATGCTAAGATCTATAAGAAATAGAATTGGTATCCTATTTTTATCTTTCATGATGCGCGCACTTGCATCAATTCAAATCACTTGCATCAATTCAAATCACTTGCATCAATTAAATCTTAACAATAATCTACAGGTAGATGAAACATAAATAATAATCTCCATTACATTATTATATTAAATACTTGGAACTATCATATAAAAATATGTATCTGAACACATCTTGTAACTATGAATGCTTACAATTTAAGTTTACTTCTTAAGATAAAAAAAGATTACTTTACTTTAAAAAAATTTAACTCAATGTTTGAAATCAATGGGTAAAAATAAAATAAAAAAACATGAATATACCGATACTAAAATTTAAAATCCGCTGATTCGATTAGTGCTTGCCAGGAAAAACTAGCAAAGAAACCTGACAAATTAGATCATTTGTATAATATTTTTTCAAACATTATATAAAATGATTAAATACTTTTTTCATAGTGATTCCTTAAATGACATTTTATTAAGTAAAGTATATAAATATAACAAAATTTAATTAGCAACCGTAAGAAGGTGGAAGCAAATAATTGATTACAATAGAGAACGCAATTTTTACCTTAGCAAATAGATACGAGGGTAGTCCCAAAAGTACCCGACCTAACAAAGAAAACAAAAAATTTGGGAAAAAATATTTTTATTTCTCAACATAGTCTCCTTTCAGCTCGACACACTTTTCCCAGTGATGTTCAATAGCTTCGATACCCTGTTAATAGTGAGAACCATCGAGCGCCTCAAAATAGCCATCAACCGCAGATTCCACCTCTTCATTGTTGGCAAATCTTTTACCACCGAGCCATTTTTTCAAGTTTGGAAAAAGAAAATAATCCGAGAGAGCTAAATCTGGTGAATAGGGTGTGTGAGGAAGCAATTCGAACTTTAATTCATTGATTTTGGCCACCGCGATAACGGATGTGTGAACTGGTGCATTGTCTTGATGAAACAACACTTTCTTTTTCGCCAAATGCGGTTGTTTTTTCTTGATTTCATCACTCAAACACTGCAATAAGTTCGCATAATACTCGCCGTTGATTGTTTTTCCTTTTTGAAGATAATCAATGAAAATTATCCCACGCGCATCCCAAAAAACTGACGCCATGACCTTGCCTGCAGATGAAACTGTCTCGCCTTTTTTGGAGCCGATTCTCCCCTTTCAGTCCATTGTTTTGACTGTTTCTTCGTCTCAGGTGTGAAGTGATGGACCCATGTTTCATCCATGGTTATGAATCGACGCAAAAACTCGGCTTTATTGCTGTGAAACATCGCCAAACACTCGATTGAAACATCCTCACGACGCTGTTTTTGTTCCATTGTGAGCAAACGCGGCACCCATCTTGCGCACAGCTTTCTCATGTCCAAATTTTCAGTCAATATGCGATGTACAGCACTTTATGAAATGCCTACCATGTCTGCTAGCTCGCCCACTTTCAATCGATGGTCATCCAAAACCATTTTATGGATTTTCTTTACCATTTCTGGTGTGGTCACCTCATTTGGTCGACCACTGCGATGTTCGTCTTGGCAGCTCGTACGGCCTCGTTTAAACTCTGCCACTCAATATTTTACTGTTGTAAACAAAGGAGCAGACTCCCCCAGAGTAGAATCTAGCTCAGCTTTGATATTGGTTGGACTTGGACCTTTCAAATGAAAGTATTGTATCACATAACGATGACCAATTTTTTCCATGTTTACAAATTCACTGAGAGCGTTCACTATTGATGGCTGCCAAACAAATACTAAACAACGTAGCGTCTTAAAACTTGAAACTTAAGTTTTATAAGTTTAGTACTTTCTACCATAGTAATTTTTTAAAGCAACAACCGCCATCTATACGTCAGGTTGGGTACTTCTGGGACCACCCTCGTATATAATTTATTATATTATTTATAGTTAAGGCATAAACATTGTGTAGGTTTAAACTCTTATTTAACGGGAAAGGCAAAAATGGAATACTTAGCAACAGTGATGTGTATAAACTTTTATGTGCCGACTGATAATTTCTATATAGGAAAGACAGGAAGATCATTTGAAGAAATTTCGTGAACACAAATCCTCTAATTTATTCTGAAATGCCTAATCATTGTCACCATGAAAACCAAATATTTTCTCTCAATGATGCCAAATTCTTACATATCAGAAGTAATGAAAATAAATTGGACAGATTAGAAGCCCTAGAAATTTCTAAGTCAGTGTATCGGGGTGAAGGGAAGGGAAATGAAATAATGAAATCGCCTAGTTGAACTTTTTATTTTTCAATTCGAGTATTAGAAATAAATTCATTTTGAATTTTGACTAACTTATTAAAAATCATTCCAAAGTCCTTGAAACAAATTCCTTCTAAAATGGATTGGAGCAAATTTTTCATTTCTTTTTTGTTTATTCCATTCAAATAAAATTCAATACTGATTGCGACTACATAATAAATTATTAATTGAAATGTGAAAACTAGAGAAGTAGCTATGATTGGCCTACAAGTTGACCCTGATGTAATTCAATAATTAACTGATAAGGTATGTTATCTAGCTGTAATTCTTTGTTTGTAACCAGGATTTATATACAAGAACAGTAAAAGTTCGTTAGTTTGAAATTCAAGGGACAAAATTTCACAAAAAAATCTAATTACGAATTACATGATCACTAAAAAAACAATTTGAATTTGCGTAGCATTTCTCAATGGCTGGAAATGTGGCAGTTTTTTCTTACTGTAAAAATAATGTAAATCAAGTCGACATATTTCCGCAATATTACGATATAATAAATTTAATGGTAAAATTAACACGTTCCGTGCCGCAGTACATTTTGAGAAAATAAGTACCTGCGCCACTAAACAAATTATAGTTTATATTATGTATACATATATAGGCTTCATAAAAAATGATTTATTTTTAAAAATAAACTGATTTTAGGTGATATTGTGAGCGTAGGTCACCGGTGACCTACGCGGCGTCGTACGGTAATACATGTATATACAACATAAACTTTTGTAGTCGAAACAAATTGTAGCATGCCTAATTTATTACTTATTATATTTTTTATTTATTTATGTAATATGCTATAGTGTTACGCCATAACATAATAATCTCTTATGATTACTGAGACAATAGCTCCAAAAAAAGGGTCACAATGTTGCATAGACAATGCACCCTCATAAATTTCCAGAGTGTGACAAATGTATGGCAAAGATGACAAAAAGAAAAGATTATATTGTACCCTCTTAATTCATATTCCTTACATAGTTTATTAATTAAACTTAATTTTTAATTATATAGCTTGCTCATGTAGACCTGGAGGTTTATTAAAAATAATTGCATTTTCAAACAAAATTTTGGAAGTTTTTATGTGCATTATATTCAGGGGCGCCTTATAGGTCACATTCAATGTTAAAATTCGTAGTAAATGTGACCGCTGGCGCACTGGGACTGTTAATAAAAAAAAAACACGTAGGTCACCGGTGACCTATGTGGCGCCCTGGTCAAAAACATGGTAGGTCACCGGTGACCTACGCGGCGCGGAACGTGTTAATAAGATTTCATGAGCACCAAAGTGTACAAATTGAAAAAGCCCACAATAATTGGCACTTGTTTACATAGATGAATGTGATCTAGTTGGTAAGATGCTTGTCTCCCAACTCGGAGATGGTTGCGAGTTCGATTCCCGTTAAAATGCCCATTTAAAAAAAAAAGGATTCCTGTCTGTTTTCACTTAAGGCCTCTTTACCATTTTTTTTTCTTTTTAAACCTGGCGAGTTTATTGCCATGTGGCAATCTCTTCCAACCAACCAGAAAGATGTTTTTATAGGCCCTAAGTGGTAACCAGACTGGAATCCTGTTAAAAAAAAATCTGGGTTCCAGGGGGGATCGAACCCGCAACCTCCGGATCGGCAGACAAATGTCTTACCACCAGGCCACGGATGTCGTCATCTTTCTGGTTGGTTAGAAGATATTGCCACAAAGTAATATCCGCCAGGTTGTACTGTATACAATGAATGTATAATACTTAACAATACGTGTTTATGTTTGCATGTGTAATAAATGTCACTGGTTTTATTGGGTGTGTACTTAATTACAATATTTTAGTCTACGATTCCAAGTTTATGACTAATTAATGTAAACAGTAGTGAAATTATGAAAGTTTAAATTTAAAAAAAATATAATTTATATGAAGAGAAAACTCAAAACTATACCTTTTAATGTCACTTATTTGTTATTTTTGACCACTCCCAAGAAAGGCAAAACATTTCTGGATGTATGTCGATGTCGCAATCACCTGACAGGCATCCAACTTCGAAAGATAAATATGATGCGCAACCTATATATAGATTTATAAACTTCTTACTTACAACATAATTCTCGGGATGTCAACACAAAAGTGATTGTTCAGAATACAAAAAATAAACATCAAACCTCGCACCACTTGAATTTCATCTCAACATTGAAATTTCATAAGAAAGCTTGGTAATTTATAAGTTAAAAATAAAAAATGCTGAAATTCTATTTTTGTTATACCCTTTCTACATTGTTTCCTTATTTTATTGGTGGGTTTCCCCATACTCACTATAATAATATTGAGATATTTCGATATCGAATCTTTGGATATAGTGAAAGCCCCGGAAATTGAACCGCTCTCTGGCACATATTGCACGTCACTGCTATGGCCAGCTACTAGGTGGATCCATAATCTTCATAAAAAAAAATTATTATAATTTATCAACACTTTTTGGCAAAAAACATTATGAATTACGAAATCAGTTTATCTAAGAATAGAATTTATTAAGAAAAGTCGATATTGAAACCTAGAAAATGTTGAAAAATACAAATTACAATTATCCTTGTTCTAATTAACCGATGTTTACGGTATTTTGCATTTTTCCCATACAAATTTCTCAATTTACAAATTTTTAGACTCCAGTCTGTTTACAATGCAGCTGCTAGGCTGATATATGGTAATCATAGATATTGTATTAATCAGCTTCTAAAGTCTACACTGGCTTAAATTGCAAGCTTTTTCTCTTTGTATTTAAGTCCCTTAATGGGATGTCTCTGATGTACCTTTCAAATCTGTCTTCTAGATGTTCATTCGGAGAAGTAGAATTTGAAAGTCAATTTCTTCTTCCTCTAATAAATTGGCTATTCCAAATCGATCCATTAGAGCGAGATATTATGATCGAGCTTTTGCCGTTGCTGATCCTGTGGCATGAAATGATCTGCTCCGTAGTATCAAAGATATGGGTGATGTGTGCAGCTTTAGGAAACACTTAAAGACATCTCCTTTTGGGAGGTCTTATCAAAATTGATGATGATATATGAACACTACACTAAACCTAAAACCGAATGTGTTACTAATACAACATATGTAGATGCAGGAAGTACCCAATCGAATGGCTGCAGTCTCCACCTCACTATCCTTACAGCTTATTTTATTTTTTGTTATATTATTAATCTTTCAATAAGTGGGTTCGATTCCCGAATTAGGACATCCTTGAGAATGCTCACTGAACGGCACTTTTATTTTTATTACCTAGTGTTGACTAAGATGTTTTAGAAAAATCTGAGCCTACCTGAGAAATTACCCGATATCAAACCCAGGACCCCACAATTACAATAATGCTTAACATGAGGCAACTTAGCACTGAAACAATTTATTTTTCAAGCTTTAGTTGTATCTTATTGGGACATTTAAGCTGAAAAGCAACAGTGAAACACTTGAATGGTGGGAGTAAAAAATATATTTCTGTAAATTACAGTTATGATTGAATTCTCAGAACATATGATAATACATTATTACTTATGTATTAAAATTAAATTAATTATTATGAATTTTTACCTATAATGTCAACATTACCTTGTCACATGTAGTTAATTATTATTTTTTGATAAATATAAAATAGTTAAACCAAATTTTTTGTTTCCAAACCATATAAAGAAATCTATTGCAGAAAAATATTCAGATATGACCATTTACTTGAAAATAAAACCAATAACAAATTATTTTTCCAAATATTTTCTCAACTCAAAAATATCATTCAGATAGTTAAAATCACAAGATTAATGATATCATCACTAGATTATAAATTCTGTCTTTTGATAAAATATTGCCTTGTATCGGAATTCATTTGTGGTGAAACTGAAGGTTTTATTAAATATTCCTGATGAGTCATTTATTCATTTTTTGCAATCATTTCTAATCTGCATGGTTTGGTACCATATTTTACAGACTATAAGACGCACCATAATTTTTAGGCACTTTTTTTTTAAAATAACATATTTACCATTTTTATTTTTAGATTGCAAAGCCAGACTAAAAAAAATTCTTAGTTTATAAAACCGAATTGACCTTTAAAATCCCTGAAAATCGTCATCTGAACTTTCTTCTTCTTCTTTCTCTTCATCGTCATCGTTGTCATCTTCACTGCCACCGAGAACGTTACTTATGCCGCACTTCTTGAAAGATTTAACAATATCTTCTCTCACTCTATTTGGGTTTGTGATGGCGGGGCGGGAGGGAGACAGTTAGCAAGCTTGTGAATCCCCGCAACTCATGTTCGTCGCATCGGTGCACTGCTGCTGCCAGTTGAATCCAATGTTGCCAGATAGATAGGTTTCCCGCGGCATCGAATATATGCCATTTTTAAGACTGGCGGGAATTTTAAATCAAACACTGGACATTTTTATATTAATTTCGAGTATAAGACGCACCTGAATTTTGGAGGCAATTTTGTGAAGAAAAAAGTGCGTCATAGTCCATAAAATACGGTATATGAAAAAATATCAAAGGCAAATAGATCAACACTTCGGTAAAAAAATGTAGTGATAAATTAATTGTATTTTGCCACCACGTAATTTATCATTTGTGAAATAATTTATCAGTTATAGTGGCAGATCTTTATAATTGTCATTTTATTTATAATAGATTTAAGAAAATGGTTTAGCATATTTTTACTGCAAATGAATTGTGACAAGATTATGTTAAGAATATGCCTACAAATGCATAGGATGTATACAGTGCAATCACATTTATCTAATAAGATTAACTAATACAATTTATTCAACATCTGTTTTTAATGAGAGCAGTTTTAATATGTCAAACAAATAAAAAAAATGTGCTATGCAAATAAATTTACATAGACATCTTATATGAAGAGGGTTACCGCCTTTGTATTTTGTTTACCCCACTGAATTTACAAGAGAAAAATATTTTTATATTAGTGATCATAATTTCTTTACATAACAAATTGTTTTTTTCCGGATACTTGAAAAACAAAAATTTTCCTAGAAAAGAGATGAAACCTGAAGAAGTGGCAACCCTCTGAATGTATGTTTAAACTATTCTTTCTGTTTGATTCTTCTACAGCAATAGGAAAGGGGTCAGGGTGTCTGTTTCAATTTTCCAAAATCTTTTTAGCTTATTGTGCATGTAAATAAAGATAATTAAGGTCCCATTTCTCCTATTTTTTTTTTTGCAAGACAGTTAAATAACATTATTTCACTCAAAATCTACTGCAATTTATTATTATTCAGCTTCAAGGCGGTTATGTATATATTGGTAGTATATCAAAATTAAAAGTTAAGTTTTAAACTTTGTAATTCCTTTTTTTCCAAAATGAATTGCATTTCTCATCTTAAAATAAATTAATCTTTGAATTTAAAAAAATAATGCATAATAAGTGGGTAACAATGTGTCGAGCGAGTCTAAACTGTGGTAAAAATAAAGATTAACCTAAATCAGACCAAGATTGTAGTCCGGCGGTTAATAAAAGATTATAAAATGTTGAATATATTGGGGCAATTGAGCATATTTTGACAAAAAAGAATGTTGTTATTCTCATATATTTGAAATGATTTTCAATTATTAAACACAAAACGATACAAATGTCTAAAGAAAATTGGAGAAAATGGAAACAATAAATCATTATTAAATATTCCATATCAATATAGGAGCACTTGGAGTGATCTTTGGTTACTAAAATGGGATCAGACAAATAAATGTGAACTATTCATGTCACATAATTGATTTAATGTCTTGCATATTTTTGATGCACAAAGTATGTGGTCTTATTTATGAGGTTGTGCAAATGTAAAAAAATAGATGAGAGTAACATAAAGTTCACAAGCTTTTGATAATTTTAATAAATTTTACACTGACAAAGTATTTAAAAACTTTTTGTTTTGGCAATGAACCAATTAACAATATCTTAAGTTTACTGTTCATATGTTAATCACTTAATTATTGATAAAAAAAACAAGATGTCCGATTACTTCTAAATCCTTAGTTAATAGTTTATACATACAAAATTAATCTCACCTAAACTTATAGTAAGATTTTTTATACCAATTTTTTTGCAAATACAATAAAATTCTGTTAATTTTACACGAAAAAAGACAAAAACTGTAATTTTGAAGCATTTTTACCAGTCTTTTCTCTTAAAATAATAATAAAAAATAGTATCAGAACTTTACTGTATTTCCAATAATATATTTGAATACTACGATTATTGCCGTCAAAGCTAGAAAATAAATATAACAAAAAGAACATTTCTCTACAGCTCTTTAGAATAGTTGGCTTGTTCATGATGATACCAATCAAATGAACTTTTTTATCATACAAAGACCCGAAAGGCTATAAAACAAATGTGATTTTTGAATTCATATTGGAAAAAAAACATCAAATACCCAATGAACTTTTAAAAACCAAAATATTAGTTGCTATATTTAAATGCAAAAATACATTTTTTTACTAATTTAAATACATATATATTTTTTTATTACACGATTATTTTTTTTGGTGTAATTGTATATAGAAATTTTCCACTATCTTGTTAGATTAAAAGTTATATTATTCTGAATTCTTCAACAAAATGTAAGTATGTATCTTGCCATTTTTGTTCACATTTAACACATCATGATTTTGCTACCACTTTTCAAGTCTCGCTCATCAAAATTTATCTTTCACAATTTTTTTTTTTTAATATGACTTGAAATTGAATTCCTCAAAAAATTTCACTTTTCTAATTTGTATTAAAATTAACAAGAAATGAAGTGCCACCTAATAAAGTATTTTTTTCAGATTTAATATGTATGCATATTAACTCGGAGTGGAAACATTCATCAAGTAGATCATTTTAAATAAATTCATTTTATTGTTTAGTCAATTTATAAAACTAGTACTTGACTGACGAAATTGATAACTGGTAATAAAAATAGGACAATACGAATTTCTGAATTTATGAGCCTTTCTTATATTTCTGAATGAGTATTTCTTTCTTAAAAGAAATGTCACATTTCAGACTGGTATTATTGATAATGAATATGTCAACGGTCCTGAAATGTGAACTATTTCTACTTCTCGGATTCTCATGACCACTTACAATTGTGTCAACCAAATACTTGAGTGAAATATTCCCATTAACACAAGCACCACAAGAAAATGCACCCTACTAAAAACTTACAATCAAATGATGCATTTAAAATATCTTTCAGTGTGTTCGATTCAGTAGTGCTATGGTATCACAATTAATTCAATAAAACTTAATATGTTAAAATGCATAACTTATTTTATACTTAACATTTTACAAATATGTATATCCTGAGATCTCATGAGCAAGTATATAAAGAATCATCAATTATTTGAAAACAGTTTATAATGTATACCTAAAAAAATGTGTATCCAAATACTAAGTATTCAATTAATATTAAAATCTCAAATTGTAATAAAATGAGCAAGTTTTCATTAAAATAACTGAACTACTTCTACATAAATAACTATGGATTTTTAACAAATTTCAATTTAACTGTGCCAGTTTATCTTTACCCCTTTTTAATACCCTCATACTTCATATTCATTTGGTGTTCTACTATGTATAATTTTTTCGCTGTCAAAATTATTTTAATCACGCTAAATATACAATAATTTAGTAGAAAACAAAAGAACATATAATTAAATATTTTCAAATCGATCTGTCAAAATAGATTTATGAAACTCTCTTATGTTTAATTTAGTGATCAATCAAAAAACTACTTTTACGAGGGAAAACTATAAAAGTATAATTATACTCCTCAGATAAAAGAATCAGGTTCGTATTCTAAATTTGATCGGTAAATCAAATATTAGTTTGAATTTTAATTAATATAACATACGTTAGCAGTTCGAATCAAATTCATGTCCAGAACCACATCATTGCTCACATTAATGCTCAGCTCTGTACATATCTTAACCCTTATAACTCCAGAGGCGACATATAGTCGCCATGGTAATTATTTTAATAACTCCAGAGGCGACTATATGTCGCCATTTTTTATGGTTGTATTGTTTACATAAACAAACATCTCGGGACACCCAGGAGCAGGTATAAACATGTTACATTAGTTTCACAACAACTGTTCTACTGTTTAGACGTGTTTCGGTTGAAAAATAATCAGTACGCACCCTTTTACACCGTTGAGATTACACAAGTTTTTTTTTTTACCCTCTAAAATAATGGAAAAATCGCAACTGAGTGAAAGTGAAGACGAATTTATTTTAAATGTATATAGTGATGAAAGTTGTGATAGTAACATCAATATTCAGACCTCTAGTGATGAATCAGAGTACATTGGTCATAAAAAACGCAGAGTTGGTCCTCTTCTATCATCAGATAGTTCTTCAAGTACTACAAGCGCTCAAGATTCACAAGACGATGAATGGATTGATATATCCAATACGGTGGATTCTCCTGACATTATAAATTTTGACATCGGAGCTCAGAATGTCGGACCAAATGTTCCTTTAACAATCAAAGAACCAAGTCAATTTTTCAAATTATTTTTCACGGAAGAAATTGTAACGGAGATAATACGGGAAACAAATGCATATGCAAAAGTCAAACTTCAATCAAAAGTTCTAACTGCAAATTCTATTTGGCAAAATTGGCGTGATGTACAAAAAGATGAATTTTGGGCATTCATTGGGGTCATTTTAAATATGGGAACAATGCCACTTGCCAATATGCAAGAATATTGGTCTACTAGAGATAATTCCAGAGTCCCATTCTTTGCAAATATTTTCACGAGATCTCGATTTCATCAAATATTCTGGATGTTACACTTGAATACACAAGAAACTGGCCATAGTGATTTAAGAACACGGATTCAGAAAGTCAGTAATTTTTTAGAATATATAAATAAAAAATTTGCTGACTATTTCATACCCAACAAAAATATCTGTGTTGACGAATCAGTAGTGAAATTCAAAGGAAGAATATGCTTCATCACTTACAATCCAAAGAAGCCTACTAAATGGGGAATACGCATTTACGTTTTGGCGGATTCTGAAACATCATATGTGTACAGTATTCTTCCCTATTACGGTAGTATTACTACAGAGAATTTACCAAGCCCAGATTTGCCTGTGAGTTCGAGAATACCCATCTACTTGTTCAGAAAAATTTTGGAGAAGGTACCCCATGCACAAGGATACCACTTGTTTACAGACAGGTACTACACAAGTCTTCCACTTGCTGAAGCACTATTGAAGATGAAATGTCATTTAACTGGGACGATACAGACCAACAGAAAAGGCATTCCGATCACCATAAAAAAACCAAAGTTTGGCAATAAAAAAGTTTTGGCTGTAAGAAAAAGAAAAACAATGCTTTTGGCATGGAAGGATAAAAGAATAATTACAATGCTGAGTACTGGTGATTCTGCTGGCATGTCGTCTGTTTCCAGAACAGGGAAGGGAGGTGTTCAATTAGTTACAGAAAAACCAAATGTAGTACGAAACTACACCAAATCTATGGGTGGAGTAGACCGTGCCGACCAGTATGCTTCCACATATTGTTTTCTCAGGAAGTCATTAAAATGGTGGAGAAAACTTTTTTTCTGGGGAATGGAAATTTGCTCAATCAATGCATACATCCTCTACAAGAATATAAAATTGAAAAATAATGAAAAACCACTAACTCATTTGAAATTTGTCAAGAATTTAGTTGATCAGTTGGTAGGAGACTTTCGGGAGCTGCGAAGTAGGCCATCAACTTCTACTTTTGATGTACGACTAGATGGTAAACTTCATGTTTTGCAGAAGGGAAAGAAGGACTGTGTGGTCTGCTCAAATAGAGGCAAAATGGGCAAACGACATGAAACATATGAGTTTTGCGACACCTGTCCTGGAAAACCTAGGATGCATTTAGGGGATTGTTTCCTCAGATATCATACTTTGAAAGATTATAAAACTAAAAAATAATGTTGAATTGTTATTTTTTTTATCAAAATAAACTCATTTAAACATTTATCTAATAGTTTGAATAAAAAAATTGCATGAAACCTTATTAATTTTTTTTTAAATAAATTATTTCTAAAACCTATCATTTTATAGTAAAATTTCAAAAAAATACCCTGGAGTTGTTGGTATGTCATACAAAAAAAAATCTGGAGTTCAAAGGGTTAAATTTGTTATAGAATACGACCCTTAGAACACAATGACAATTTTGTAGATATGATAAATAATTTAATGAGATCTCGTTTCTCAATTTTTTTATTTAAATAAGATAAAAAATATTAAATTAGATATTTAAACAAACTTTCACGCTGATAATTTGTGTGAAGACCAATAAATTCTGGCCACTGAAATATTACATAAATGTTTTCGATGGTAAATTAAACTATGTATTTAAATTGTATTCCATACAGCTTTGTACTTTTAAAATCAACCATAATGGTTTAAATCAAAACGATTTATTTTATTCCAAATATCTAAACGATACCGAATATCACATACATGCACACTCACACAACGCAACAATCAAATAAAATAATTGGAAAAATATCTACTTAAAACTATGTCCACTTTTGATAAATGATTTACAATTCCGAATCATACTTCACATTAGTGTTTATTTATCGCGACCATCAAGGATTTGTCACCGGTTCTTTTTTACAATCATCTGTACTGCTGACTTTCATGTCTTCTTTTGTGTCTTCAGCTGGAAAAAATTTTTTAAAATCTCATCAATTATCCAACAAACTAGTCACTTCTATTTTCTAGAAAAAAGTTTGTAAATAAAAAGAATTTTACGTGGTCGCACTTTTCTTAGTATTAATTGATTTATGTAGTTTTAATACAGTAATACCTCCATTTATGTAGACTCCATTATGTGAATTTACTTATATATCATATGGTTTATTCTGTTTGAAATTTATAATGCATAATAGTGACATCTATTAAGTAATTATTTGACTTATAAATCCATATTTTTATATAGTCTGTTTGACAAGAGCATGTACAGCTACATTTTTTCCTGGAAACCGTTAAAGGGTAGATTCAAATGTGAGCAGGTAGCAGGACCCTTCCCCCATGATGCTTTGTATAGAAAAAATCAGTTGTAGTTCGACCTTGGTTACACAAGAACATATTTCACCATGAGTGCCGTGTACGCATCACTTTACGAAGCCGTGTTTCTGTGCACCGAAAATGTCATACAGAGCCGTTGCTAAATACATGAGAAAGTCGAAGACATTTGTAAGGAAGTAGGTGAAACGCTATTCTGATGTAAAAAAAGTCTATGACCTACCAGATCGTGGCACTGCACAGAAACTGATGAAAAAAGAGGACCGAGTGGTGTTGGAGAAGAATCCTCGTCTATCATTGCGTAGTGGACAGGCGGTTTTGCATGAAAAGGGTCTAATTGTGTCATGTGACACTATAAGAAGACATTTATTAACTCATGGAGTGAAATTTCAAAGCAGTGAAGAAACCACTACTGTCCGAAAAAGTCGAAAAAAGACTCTCTTTGGCGAATGAAAATTGGGACAACATAATTTTTTCAGATGAAGCTTTTTGGGTACGTTCTTCCATTAATCATACCTGGTGTACCTGCACCAATACTCATCCAGCGAACCGTTCAACACCCGGTAAAAATCTCATAAAAAGCAAATAATTTTAATGCTGCCAAAATGGTTAAAATATATCCAAGGGCTTTATTACCTGAAGTGAAAATGAAAATTAAAAATATAAATGAAAATTGAAAATGTAAATGAAAATGAAAGCTACTGCAAGAGGCCAATGATCTAAAACATCGGAGTCGTCTTTGTACTGTGTGGGAACTGGAAAATGACATTGACGTAATGGATTGGCCGTCGCAGTCACCAGATGCAAATTCCATAAAAAATATTTGGGCACTCATGAAGTTCAAGCTCCAAGGGAAAGATCTGGAACGTCAAGCAGTTATTTCGACAGATTCGACTTATATGGAAGTCTTTGCCCCTAGATTATGCTATAAAATTAGTAGAAAGTATACCTCGGAGATGCCGGGCAATTATTACTAGTGGAGGCGACTAGACCACTTTTTAATAATAAAGCATGACGATTCATATCATGTAGTATGTGTATTTTTATTTAATGCCTTATCCCAAATAGTTTTTCGAATTTGGCCGTACACGTTCTTGTCAAACAGACTGTATGACATTAACAAAATTGCTAGCATTATGTTAATATCAAAAACCTTTTATTTGGTCACACAGCTCTATGGGTTTAGATGATAATATAATTAGCAATCTGAATTCTGGTACACAAGAACTGCAACATATTGTAATCAACTAACGATAGTACTATCGCAACCAAATAGTCTCTACACGCTATATATACTCACATTTTACTTCATCTTTGATACTCGATATGGGGGGTGTGGCGTCTTGCTTGTCAAGCCGAGGTCTCTTGCGAGGAGCTCCTGTCTTGAAGGACCTGTTGTCCCTACGACCACCACCCGCACCTCCTGCGCCCCCACCCCCTGCACCTTCGTCTTCTGAGTCGCTCAACTCATTGTCGGGAGCTATCCTCTTATCCTAAACAAAACATTGTTGAATTAATACAATACATTATAACAAATATTATTAAAATCGGCATCAATAGTCCAGTTTCGGTTTAACATCCATTGTGAGGTGCATGGCTGCACAATACTGCACTGGACTTCCATGCGGAAGGTCACCGGTTCAAAGCCCGCACTGTGCTACTCCCCTTGAATGATAGGTATTTTTTCCGCCTAGTGTTCAGGGGTATAAGGATACTTATGACTTCCGTCATATCTATTCTTTCAAAAATGAGGGGGGAAAACATGCCGGTGTGCTCCGTTCGTCTCACTTTGATGTGCCATCAGATCCAGTACAGCGAGGTGTGGCCTGAGTTTGCAGGTGTGCAATGGCTCACTCACTTTAAAAAAAAACTCAATGGTACAGCTTCGCTTTCCAACTGATTTGACATTGGAATGGCGAGGGGATCCTCGATTACGAGGCCCAGCAACGACGGTGACGAACATCCATACTAGGTTAGTCAAAAAGTTTTGAAAGCGACATCTATGGAGCAGTAGAAAACCAAAATTTCTATGCCATTTTAATATTTCATCTTTCATAAGAACGTACTCAAAATTTCATTTTGATCTGTCAATTCATTCTTTGTTTACAAGCCATTTGAAGTTGACGTGTCAGTGTATTTTTTAACAATGGAAAAATCCGAATATCGTGCAGTGATTACATTCTTTGTTTTGGAAGGTTTATCGGCTACTGAGATCCATGCAAAGATGGTGAAAGTATTAAAGGAGTCTTCTCTTTCATTTCCAACCGTTCACCGATGGGTTTTGGAGTTTAAACGTGGCCGTACAAGCGTTGAAGACGATCCACGCTCAGGATGTCCAAAAAGTGCACCAACACCAGAAATCATAGCGAAAACACAGGATATGGTTTTGGAAGATCATCGATCGACTGTGGATGTGATAGCTGACACCATAGGCATCTCACATGGAACAACATGGCATATTTTGGCTGAAGTTTTGGGTTTCAAAAAACTGTGTGCACAATGGGTGCCGCATTTGCTAACAATGCAACAAAAACACGTTCGAATGCGACTTTCTGAGCAACATTTGGAGCAATTTCGAAAAGATAAAAAGGATTTTCTGCGTCGATTCATCACTAAGGATGAGACTTGGGTCTACCACCATGATCCTGAATCAAAACAAGAGGCTAAGGAGTGGTGTGAACCAGGCACTTTGGCTCCGAAGCGAGTTCGTGTCCAGAAATCGGCCAAGAAGGTGTTAGCGTCAGTTTTTTGGGATGCAAAAGGAATTTTATTGCTAGATTATCTCCAAACTGGTAAGACAATCAACTCTGATTATTATTGTGACCTTTTGGACCAGTTGGATGAAAAAAATTGTGAAAAAAGACCCGGTTTGCAGAAGAAAAAAATCATTTTTCACCAAGACAATGCACCTGCTCACACAGCTCAAAAAACCATCGCGAAAATCAGTGAATTGGGGTACGAATTGTTGCAGCATCCACCCTATTCGCCAGATTTAGCTCCCTCTGACTTCTGGCTGTTCTCACACCTCAAAAAATTCCTTCGTGGAAAGCATTTTTCATCAAACGAAGAGGTTATAGCCGTCGTAGAGGAGTATTTTGCAGGCCTTCCAGAAAGTCACTTCCGTGATGGGACAACAAAGTTGGAAGATCGTTGGACCAAGTGTATTGATCTTATGGGAGACTATACTGAGCAATAAAAGTGATTTCCCCCCCAAAAAAAATGTATTTTCATTTCCGCTTTCAAAACTTTTTGACTAACCTAGTATGTCAATTTATTTTTACCTAAAGATTGTATTTCTTAATATAAAATCTAAACAATGCTTTTACAATGCATATCAAAAGAGTTATCTGTTTGCACTCTTCAGATTTTATATGGGCATACTCCAAGTAATATGGATAAAAATACCCTTTTAACAATGTAGCTTATTTAAAAAAATATATAAATCTCAAATACAGAATGAAGATACAATATACAACCATCCTTGACAGTGTCACTGCTATGACATGCTCAATGTACTAACCAGTGTCACTGCTATGACATGCTCAATGTACAAAGGCTTAAATTATCTTCAGTGGTTTGGGCAAGATTTTTGATAATGCACTAACAGTAAAAAAATTCACTTGCAACACAAGATATATGGATAAATCCAATCCCAACTATTAGAATAAAGGAAAGAAAAAGATTCAATTAAAAAACATTATATCCAAGCATTTAATTTTTATCTAGTCCACACCTATACACAATTTCATACGTGCTGTTCTGTTTCTCATTCCCCTCACTTTTCTATCAATTAGAATAAAACCGAAGGTTTCCTATTCTAACCTTGCTTTTCTTTATCAACTATTAAGACTTAAAACATATTTAAAATGTTCCTCACCTTGTCACTTTGAGGTAATCTCTCGTCTTTGTCAACTTTGTCTTCATCTTCAGATTCATCATTCACAGCATCCTCAGGTATAGCTTGTACCTAAACAGAAAAGATCAATTAGAAAAAATACCACAATGAAAGAAATATAATCCACACAATAAAAGTAAACTTAAACAATAAATATGTATTTAAATATTATGATAATGTAAGGTCTATATTGCCATCAATATATCTACTATGAAGAACTGTGGAAAAAAGGTTTTTTGGGTGGAAATCAAATGCAGGCAGTCTTTCCTTGACTTTCCTACATAATTGATTCCTGAAAATGTGTATGAAAGTCGAGGTATTTAAAAAAGACGTGACAATGTCTATCATAAAATACTTATTTTATAGTATAATGGAAACAGGTATAATATTCATGAATGCAAAATTTAAACACAAAACAAGTTACGAAGGGGTATTATTAACAAAGTTAAAGAGGAGTATTATTAATATTAGGTGTTTTTTCTTTATAGTAAAAGTTTACCAAGAGATAGTTGAATACTAATTACATCTAGAAAACTCAATTAATTAATGTACAAATACGAAAGGTGTCCCAAATTTTTATCACCCATTTGTTTTAATTATAACTTTTTCATTTTGAATTGTTTTTTCTTGTCTTTGCAGATTATTAAGAAACAATAAAATTTTTTCAATAAATCACTATACTCCTCAGCAGCGCATCGCAATAGTTTTAATTTATGCCCGAAGCAATGCATCAATTGTCGCAACACAACACAACACAACACATCTCAACAATCTGCACCTACTGCTCAGACTATTCGACGGTTACTGGCTCGATTCCAGCAAACGGGAACTATTGGTGATCGAAGACATACGGTACGCACAGAAAAAGTCGGTCTTTGCAAAACATTGCGCGTGTTGATGAAAATGTATAAGAAGCTCCAGAAACATCTTTAAGAAGACATCCTCACATTTGGGTATCCCAAAATCGTCCCTGCATAGAATACTTAAAACCGATTTACATTTGTACCCTTATAAGATACAGGTGGTTCAAGAACTAAGTCAAGCTGATATTCAAACACGTCTTACTTACTGTTAAGCTCTATTAAATCTTGTCGCTGAAATCAACAATTTTTCTTTAAAATTGATGGATGGACGAAGCTCACTTGGAGCTGAATGGTTCGGTCAAAAAGCAAAACTGCCGGTTTTGGGGAACGGAAAATCCTAATGAAATTCATTCTAAGCCATTGCACCCGCGTAAGGTAACAGTTTGGTGTAGTGTGACGTCCGAATAAATCATAGCGCCACATTAGTGAAAAACATCTGGTGTCCCCGTGGCTGGGCTCGCCCTATATTGGTGAGGTGTATCTTGGGCGGGGGGATGTTATTAGATGAGCCCAGACCTTTTGATAGCTTCTATTTTTTAATGTATTCTCTTTTTAATGTGTTCTTGAAATGTGTCTAAATGTATTGTGTACATACTATGTTGCTATCAATAAACCTGTATTTATTTATTTTTTCGAAGATGGGCAAGGAACTGCAGTAACAATTAATGGTGAGCGCTATAAAGTAATGATACAGAACTTTTTGGTACCCAAGCTGAATAGGCTAGACCTGCAGAACATGTGGTTCCAGCAGGACGGTGCCACGGCCCACACAGCTATCGCGACAATGGAAGCATTAAGGGAAGTTTTCCCGAGCCGCATAATCTCGAAAAAAGGAGATTTAAATTGGACATTTTAAGTTCACCAGATTTGACTACCCCGGACTTTTTTCTTTGGGGTTATCTAAAGTCAAAAGTGTAAATCAACAAGCCAACAAACTCTGCATGACCTCAAGCAAAACATTCTAGATGAAATAGCCGCTCAGGCCTATACCACAAGAAACTATTGGTAGTCATGAAACATGTCGTAGAAAGGGGTCGAATTTATCAGTGCTCTACGGTGGACACATTATTATTTTCAAAACTTAATAATAAAAAACTTATTGAATTAAATTACCATTTGTCGTTTACATGTTGTTTTTATTCCCATCATATTAAAAGTTATAATAAAAACAAATGGGATGATAAATTTTGGGACACGTGTATATTTGAAATAGCGAATAGCAGGAAAATCGAATATACAAAAGTGGAGGACAGCCTGCAACTATAAAAATTTGATTTTCCTGAGTTGAGGGATTTTCCCAGTAAAAATGACTTAGTTTTTCTTTTAAATTCTAGCTAAATACAAACTTGAGTTTATATGAATTAAGGTTTTGATTACAACACAACCGAGGATTTATGAAATATTTTTTATATTATTTTGTTTAGTAGAGTGTATTTAATAATAAACATAAATATGTCAAAAAATAAACCTATTTGATCATGTGAGACAGTTTAACAATGTACATTGGTGTAAACATCGTATGTGGCATGTATGTATGTATAGACCACAGAGAACAAAAAATAAGCTTAAATGAAGGTCAAATAATCTCAATAAAAAACTTCAAGTACCTGAACTCCTGGTGCGTGAGGTAACATCCGTAAATTCTCAAACAGCCTATTTTTTATCTTCTCTAAATATTCTGATGTGTTTTGATTGGTCATATTACTTGGGCTGATGTGTAATTTGAAGTCAGGTCCAAAGTATTCAAAGTAATCATTGTAAGGGAGTTCATTAGCAATTTCACAACCAAGAGCAACCGAAGTCTCATAAGTCCAACAGCGTGAAACATTACGAATTGTATAACCACCACCGCCGACCAGAAGGAATGGAAGACCAAACTTCTTGACTAATTCCACACAACGACCATGACCTCTGACAGTTAAGTTGAAGCAACCTAACCTGTCGCCTATAAAGATAACAAAACATAATATTGATAAGTTGTGACGTATATAACTAACATAATATTGGAACAAAATAATTACAAAATGCTGACTTAACAATGTTACACAACTCATACATCACTTATATTTGCATTTTTAACACGCAAATTCAATTACATCTCTCTTCAGCGATGAAATATGTTTTTCCATAACTCTTATTTTTTGTCTTTTGTCTTTCCCAATCTTTGATGACATTGGCAAATATTTTATTATACTTTTTTTTCTCTTTTCTTTTTCAATTCTCTTTTTTTTTTAAATAACATTACCTGTTGCCCAGCAATTGCCAATCATCCATGTAACTCTTGTCTGGTTAATTGGAAGAGATTACCATTTGACAATAAACTCGCCATTTGTATATCGTACAAGTGTCTAATAAATTAATGAAAGTTCAATTCTACTGACATTGTATACTATTTTGTTGTATACAGTACAACCTGGCGATTGAAATTGTCACATTCCACTGGTTTATGCCCGCTGCATGTACCTATGAATTCGCAGCGGCACCCGCATATTAAGTGTTAATTATTAAGACCGCAAACTTGGAGAAAAAAGGCTCAACAATACCTTGCCTGAATAATAAATTAACAAAAGTTTTCCATATGTTGTTGTTAGCTAATGAATGATCTCAATATGTATAACCAATTGAACAATTTATTTAATGTTACCAAATTTTGTAGCCCATCCAAATTTCAATTTAAAAATTAAAATCATAATTGAAGATAAGTAAATAACCCGAGTCACACAAAATATTATTTTCTATAATCGTTCACAAACGGAAAATGTTTTTATCAATTTACTCTGCTGGGAAAACCTAACCTTCCAAATACAAGTTGTATTTACAATTTCAAAAGAATTATTTTCGTTAGAACACAAAACCGCCTGGTTAAGACAAATAATCTATCTTACTCAAACTTTCAGCGTGGATGGCTCTATAGCATGGAATAAATTTTCTTTGTCAGAGTGATGAAAACATTGAAATTTGTTAAGATGTGAGAGATGGTATAATTAATCAAATACACCCTTAAAGGTCACTCAACGGCGCAAAAGCCTCTATGCCATCAGTCTACTTAATATGAAATTCAAATATATCACATACTTGTAAATTAATTAAAAAAGAAAATGGTTCCAATCTGGTCTTCTCTTAAGGCCTCTTTAATGTTATCCTGGTTGATTGGAAGAGATTTCTACAAGGCAATAATTCCATCAGGTTGTACTATTACAACAAAGGTGTATTGCAATTAATTCATTAATTTATATCAACCATGTCACTATGCTTAGTTGTTGAGAGAGTCGAGTTCCACTCGTGAAATTCACATATAAATAATACAAGCCTGAGCAGCCACTTGAGATATAATATAACATAATAGGTGTTTCACAAACACAAGACCATGAGGCGGCTACAATATGTTGGCATTCAAGTAATATACATATATCTTATACGATTCAATACATGGATTAATCTTTGTTACCTGTCAAAGAGTCTGCACCACACTGAAGCACAACAGCGGATGGTTGGAAAGTCTCCATAACTTTGGATATGATAGGGACAAATATCGACTCGTAGGACTCGTCATCCATGCCGTCCCTCAGAGGAATATTCACTGCATAGTATTTGCCCTTCCCGGCACCAATATCACGCAAATCACCTAAAGTCAAAATAAAATTAATTCAATGTTTTTCAAAGAAAATTGTATTTCAAAAATGTTCTATATAAATTATTAATTATCACTAGAGGCAGTTTTTTTTTACTATTTTCGATATAGAGTACATTACATACTGTGTGAAAATATATTTCTGTTTAGTAGGCACATGTTTTAAAGTAATAAAACAAACGTGTTTCCAGTTGATAACTTGTTTCCAAAAGTTCCAGATTATCAAACCCTTCTGCAATCCCGTTTAGGTCGGATAATCGAGACTACAGTAATAATGAAAATTAAGAAAAAATCAAAACAAAGTAACTAGAAGGAGATAAGTTTACCTGTGCCTGGGAAATATTCTCCGTACTTATGGAAGGAGACTGTCATGACCCGATCTGTGGTGTAGAAAGCCTCTTCCACACCATCCCCATGGTGCACATCGATATCAATGTACAACACGCGCTGGTGATACTTGAGAAGCTCCAGGATGCCCAACACAATGTCATTCACGTAACAAAAACCAGATGCCTCAGATTTTTTGGCGTGATGCAAACCTCCACCCCAATTGATGCAGATTTCTGAGGCCTGTTGGAGCAATAATTGTTAGACAACCACTATACATAAATTAAGTAGATAGACTATGTTTATCGATATTGATTGAAATGGTTGATTGGAAGAAATTGCTTTAAAATAAATTCACCGGATTTATTTGCATTCAAGTGTTTAGTAAATAAAGAAATAGTTAACTGAAGAGTTTTTTATTAAGTAAAATTCATTACAATTGTGAAAAAAAAAATATAGGTTTTAACATATTTATTGTATTGTACTGTACAATATTAAGTTTTCGTTGTATACACACCACAACCTGGCAGGTTTATTACCATGTTACAACCTATTCCAACTAACCAGAAAGATATTCAAGAGGCATTAAGTGTAAACATGACTGGAACCCTTTTTAGAACAAATTATGGTTCAACGGGAATTGAACCCTTAACCCCTGGGTTGACATGCTAGGCCACGTAGGTTGTCAGATTTAATTTTTGTAAGAAAATATATCGGTGTAAAAACTCTTCATAAAATTGGTTAAGTGGTAAGGAAAGTGGTAAGGTTAAGGAAATTCTTTGTATTTAAATTATATACTTGGGTAATCAATATTAATTTCTCTAAAACAACCCAGTTTTGGGAATCATATATCACATTTTGAGTTGGTTAGCTTCCTAGTCAGATGATTGTGAGAATGTGCCCCACCAGATTTATATTATTTTATTTTATCTCAGAGGTGGGCTGCTTGGGGCAGTATTTCCCATTTATTAAATATATATAATTTAAGAATGTCTTATAAATTTTATCTCTGAATAGTTACACTCGCCTGTTTGTTCAATTTCACAGCAGCAGCTACTGATCCGCCGGCTGAGAGTTGACAGAACTCGTAGAGACCATCAAAAACTGGGCAGTCTTCACCAACATTAACTGGAAACAGTATGTAAATCTATCAAAACAACTCAACGAAGTAGTAGATAATGCGAAACAGGACACTTCTTTCTCACACATTGTTTGAAAATAGAACAGAAAATTCATCGAAATAAAACAGCTAAAGCTCCATACTTAATAATCATTTAAGACCAGGGAATTATTTTGAATTTAGTAATATCTGTCATGAATAGATATCAATAAACATTCATACTATCCTGCCATTTCTGTCAAGGTAGGCAGAGAGGAGAGGCCAGTGTCAAACTTAACTATCACAACATACTTCTTTCACCTCCTCCATCTATCCATACATCTTTTCATAAAATTCCTTGTTTATAGAGGAGTATAGTCATATGGTGTACTGAGAGCAAATCATCAAGAGAGTATGGTCGTACATACTTCTGCAGATGTGCATGATAGTTCCCATTCAGCAACTCGGCCGAAACAAAGAAAGGACACTTAATGTATGTACACGATTTGTAATGTGGACTATTATATATTTTCATGTTTCTAAGACATACAAAAAAATATATTAGATAAAATAGTGTACATTTATAAGTTTGTAATGTTTTAGTGTAATTAGGATACATTGTGTGTAATTTAAGTTCATTTTTGTGTAATAAGAACATTTAGTGATAAATTCATGAACATGTTCTCATGCTACAGAAAAAAGAATTATTCCATATAATATTCTTCTGGCAAGTGAATTACCATATACTAGTACCAATGGTTTACGAACAGCTGGCTTAAGATATTTTATCTATTAGATTATTTTGTACATGAAACCCGCCCGCGATTATGTTCCTTATTGGCAAAAAATATTTATTAAAAGAAAACATATTTGGTATAATAAATGGGATTTATTTTACAAAATATGTTTTAAAATTTAAGAAAAAAACTCACTAGCTCAGAGATTAAATAGAGCAAAATGGTCATCAAATCAAACCTGTCAGCGCCTTAATTATACCAAATGTTATTAATTCATAGAAATAAACAATAGTTTACAAAATCACTTTTGATTCACCAATCATTCACTTAAGTTTGATTTATAAATTATTACTAAATTAAATAAAAGCACGAGGCGTATCCAGAAAGTAAGTGTACTGAGGCTCTCACGACCGGATGGATTTTATTTTCGACATATTGGCTACACTTCCGTGTAGCCTGACCCTTCCCCTCCGCAACGAGACCGTTTCGAGGTCAGTACGTTGAGAAGTGTCGACGCGACAACACGTTTCGTGAAAAATGTCAACCCCATCTCCCGCCAAGTTGAATCGAGTGGAGGCCGGGCAAGAGTTTTTGAGGCGCTGCAAACTCCATGGAGATGAATTTCTCCGCTCCATCGTTACTGGAGATGAAACTTGGGTTGCACACTACACGCCTGAAACCAAAAGGCAGTCTCAATAGTGGCGTCACACCTCTTCACCCTCCGCCAAAAAGTTCAAAACCACAATTTCAGCCAAGAAAATCATGGCATCCGTGTTTTGGGACTGTCAAGGCACAATTTTAATTGAATATATGCCTCAAGGGGAGACCATCAACTCTGCAAGATACTGTGAGACCCTAAAAAAATTGCGGAGGGCGATTCAAAACAAAAGGAGAGGCATGCTGACAAAGGGAGTCTGCCTGTTGCACGACAATGCCAGACGGAACTGCTCGCCTCGTTTAAATGGGATGTCCTGAACCATCCCGCGCATTACCCTGACCTAGCACCTTCAGATTACTATCTCTTTACCTCCCTGAAGCTGCACATGGGTGGAAAAAGGTTTTCAACCGACGAGGAGGTAAAGGAAGAGGTGGAGAAGTGGACGGAGGGGTTGGCGGGAAACTACTTCGAGGAAGGCATCAAAAATTGATACCCCGCTTCAACACCTGCATTGAGAGGAATGGCGACTATGTCGAAAAATAGCATACAATATGTACTACGGTAACCACGTAATTATTTTGTTTAAATAAAAAAAATTGTAATCTACAAAAAATTAGTACACTTACTTTCTGGATATGCCTCGTACATTGTGCATTAGTGTACTTGGAAAAAGCATGATAAGAGATAAGCTATAGAAAATATTAAATGAGTAGTGTTGAATGTAAACTAATATGTGGTATTGCGTCATTATATGTCAAATGGAAATGAACATATGCAGATTGCTGTATGTGGATGACATGATAGTGTTGGAGGAGAGTGAAAATGAATTGGATAAGTAAATGGTATGAGTTAGATAAGAAAATTGTATGAGAGATCTGAAAATGAATGTTGCAAAATCCAAAGTAATGGTGATAGAAGTGTGAAAGAAAAAGTAAATGCATATGGGTGAATAATAAAAGATTAGAGAAAGTTGAGGAATTCTGCTATTTGGGTTGTATTTTCTAAAATAATGGAAGATTTAAGAGGGATATCTAACAGCATGTAGTGATAGGAAACAAAGTCAATGGGGCACTAAATTATATATACTCGAAGTGGACAGTATGAAAATCTGCTATAGTATTTTGGTGAAATGTGGATGTGGAAAAAATCAGAGCTGAATACTGTAAAAATACGTGCATTGAGAATAATACACGGAGTGACAATGTATGACAGAATACTGAATGAAGTGATAAGGGATGAATGTGACTTAAGTTTGATGTGTTAAGATGAAGAAGAGCACGTTGAGATCGTCTGAGCAGGTAGAATGAATGAATGGACTAACAAAATAGATATATAATGCAAATATGAGTGAAAGGCATGTGAAAGAAAGACCAAGGAAAGTATAGTTAGATCACGTGAACGATATTCTGAATGAAGGAAATGAAGAAAGTCAGAGTAATCATAGAAGTTGCACGAGGTGTGTTGAGATAGGAAAATCTGGCACTCTGTCCTCTCTGCCTACCCCGACAGGGAAATGGCGTGATGGTATGTATGTATATACTAACTTAATATAACAAAATTTATTTCCACTTATACTTTTGCTACATTACACGTCAGGTAAAAAGTTTTTTTCCTTTTTTACATAAGAATGCTTAAAAGCAGCAAACAAATAAAAACTTAATTTGTATTAACCCTTGCCGATCTGTGAGCGGACAAGAGTGACCATGACTTATATTTTATTTAATTTCTCGAAATATACTGCTTGCAGGGTCTTCATACTTCATGTATTCCTCATCGAAACCTCTGATTTGAATGATGTCATTAGGAAACAAAACATTCATAGTTAATTCAACAGAAATTAATGATTTTAAATCGCGAATTGACGAAATATCAAACACCTGCGTATGACTCATTCTTTTTTGACAGTTCGTATAGCCCCATTCCAGGGGTCGTCACCAGTTTTATAGTCCTGATTGTTATTTTTTATTTTTATCTGGTATGTTTTCTCTATTATCATTTTTTATCTGGTATATTATATTGTACCATTACTCTTTTTATAATAAATGTACATTTTATTTATTATTTCATTTTCAAAAATATAATAATTGAGATGGCGGGAAATATCGATGGCGATGATAGCGATTTGGAATTTAAGGCGACAGGCAATATATCAGAATCAGAAGATTTTGTCGAGGTACAGGATGAAGTATATTCTGATTTGGAGACGAGTGAAGAAGACGAAGAAATATTATTTACATCAAAACATGGATTCGAATGGAGTTCATTACGAGTACCACCTCAATCTTCAAGGCATCGGTCGGATATCAAATATTCTCATCGAAGATTCTGGACTGAGAAATTCAAGTATAAATGTACGTTCCATAAAAGATATGTGTTGCCTGTTTGTAAATGAAGAGGTGGTAAAAGTGATGTTTAAGAAACAAATCGTCATTTAAATCTAATTCATTCAGAAAAGAACCAACCAATATCAAAAGACGAGTTATATGAATTCATTGGAATATTGCTCGCACCTGGCAGAAATCGAACACGAAAGTTATCTTTGAGTGAATTGTGGATAAGTGAAAGTCCCTTTTGCCAGTCATTTTTCACAGCAGCTCTGTCTCGAGATAGATTCATCTATATTTACAGTCATATTCGTTTTGATGATAAAGAAACCCGAGAAGAGAGATATCAGGGTTTTTTCAGATAAATTAGAACCAATTAAGTGGATTTCAAAAATGTTTATGGATATGTGCAAAAACAATTATTCTCCATCTTCGAATATAACTGTAGACGAACGTTTGGCAAACTTGAGAGAGAATTGTTCATTTCGCGTCTAAACTTGGTAAATATGGCATCAAAATCTGGGTTGCTGCCGACTGCGGCGGCATATGACGCATAACAAATTTACAGGCTTATTCTGGTATGATAAATAATCGTAGAGAGAGATAAATCAAGGTAACTGAGTAGTTATAGAAATGGTTCAACCGCAGTATGGCACGAACAGGAGGATAACCACAGGTATTTTTATTACCTCCATCAAATTAGCCGATAATCTTTTATTAAAAGGTTTAACTCTAACTGGCACGCTTCGAAAAAATAAAAGAGAAATCTCACTTGAATTTATACCGTCTAGAGAGAAAACAATCCATAGTAGCTGAAAATAAAATACTTGTTTCGTGTGTACCACAAAAAATAAAGCAGTACAGGTGAACCTCGACTTTCGCACATTCGACTTTCGCACAATTCGCTATTTCGCACATTTTTGAAAAATAGTTTTTTAATTATTTTTTTCCCGAAATAATGCAAAAATGTTTTGTTTCCCTGTTGCACCATGAAACGCTTATGAGCCCAGTCCGCACTGTGAAAAGTGTTATGTCCTGTTCGCACATATGTTCGCACATATGCATTAACATACGAGAGCGAGCGAATCAAACGCATGCATTTGAATTTACTAATTTGTACACACTCCCGTCTGATCTCGACAGGTTCAGTCTTGCGTTAGCATACGCACAGATGAATTGTTCTGCGAGTTTTGTTTCAAATATTACGTACCCGTTTTAACATAATTTATTTTGGGAGAAGTTGTACAGTAGTAATATTAAATAAATTATTTTGTTTAAAAAATAAAAAAATAAAAAAAGTTTTAACATGAGTGAGAAACGAAAAAACTGTGAAGTAAATATAGCTAAAAAAAAACCAAGAACCCATAAACTTCATACAATCGAAACGAAGATGGATATAATAAAACGATCTGAAAATGGAGAGTCGTTTGCTTCAATTGGCCGATCGTATGATATAAACAGGTCTACGATATGTTCGATATTAAAGAATAAAAATAAAATTAAGGAATATGTAAAAAATTGTGGAAATATATCATCAAAAATTGTTTCCAAAAAGCACGGCATAGTAATGGATGAAATGGAGAAATCTTTGATGTATTGGATTAGTGACCAAAATCAAAAAGACGTACCTCTGAGTACTTCGGAGATTCAAGCTAGGGCTATTTATTAGCTTGCATAATGATTGGAAGGCTAGACTAAAAAATGATTCTGACACGGTGTTTCATGCAAGTAACGGCTGGTTTTCAAATTTTAAAACAAGGTATTCTTTACGCAATATTAAATTCACCGGAGAATCAGCCGATGCGGATAAAGATGCTGCAAAAGACTTTATTCCGTCACTGTCCAAAATTATTGAAGATGGAGAATATACCTCTAGTCAAATATTCAATGTAGATGAGACTGGTTTATTTTGGAAGAAGATGCCTAATCGTACATTCTTATCAAAGGATGAATCAGTTGCGCCTGGCCATAAACCTTCTAAAAACCGATTGACATTGCTTCTTGGTGGAAATTTAGCTGGTGATTTAAAATTGAAGCCATTGTTAGTTTATCAAGCAGAAAATCCTAGAGCATTGAAAGGGAAAGATAAAAAATTGCTTCCAGTCATTTGAAAATCCAATAAAAAAGCCTGGGTTACCGCTTTAATATTTAAAGATTGGTTTACTTCACATTTTGTACCAGCAGTAAAACATTATTGTGAAGTTAATAATTTACCATTTAAAGCATTATTAATCTTAGATAATGCTCCAGGACACCCAAAATCTCTACAAAATTTATACCCAGAAATCAATGTAGTGTTTCTTCCCCCCAATACTACGTGTCTCATACAACCCATGGACCAAACGGTGATAGCTACGTTTAAACGATATTATATGCGGTCGATCATGAATCAGGCCATCAAGGCAACTGAAATGGAAGGTGGGCCCACATTAATAGATTTCTGGAAAAATTATAACATATGGAATGCAATAAATAATATTGGAGATGCATGGGCTGAAATAAAAGAGTCAACAATGAAAGGTTCGTGGAAGCAACTATGCCCACAGATGATGAGTGATTTTCAAAATTTTGATGATACCCCAGAAACCATAACTCTTGAAATAGTTCACCTGATGAATGAACTAAGCCTTGAAGTCAATAGCGAAGATGTTAATGAATTGATAGAATCACATTCTGAACCATTGTCAAATGAATTTCTTATGGATCGTCACGAGAATGAAAATTCTAGTTCATACGTACAAAACGAAAGTGAGGAAGAAGAACCAGAAGAAATACCCAATACCTTAACATTAAAAAACTTGAACGAAGCTTTAACACATATTGAGAAATTTTTAAATATTATAGAAGAATGTGACCCAAATGGAGAACGCATATCTAAAGTGCGTAGGGAGATCCATAATAGCACTGCGTGTTACAGAACTCTCTATGAAGAAAAGAAAAAAAATAATAAAATACAAAAAACTCTTGACAATTTCGTTAAAAAAATATAATTTCAATTTAATATGTACTGAGTAATTTTTGACAAATAAAATTTTTGAAGTATATACAATCTTTGGTGTTTTTTTTTCTTCCCTCTACTTTCGAACATTTAACTTTCGCACACATTTTCAGGAACCAATTATGTGCGAAAGTCGAGGTTCGCCTGTATTATTATTATCCACTCAATTCAATGATGCAGAAATTGATTATTCAGAAAAACAAAAGCCACTATAGTAATTATACATCATTATAATAATACGAAAATTGGAGTAGATACGGGAGACCAAATTACTTGAGAGTACTCTTGCTCAAGGTCAACGAGAAGATGGCCTTTCCGTCTTTTTATGGAAATTATAGATATGGCTGCATTGAATGCATACCTCTTATGGATAGACAAATATCCAGAGTGGAAACAAAATAATTAATACCACCGAAAACATTTCATAAGAGAGTTAAGTTTGGAATTGGCAATGCCCAATATCTTAAAAAGGAAAAATAGCAACAACAAGATGCTTTTAATACAGTTTTAACATATTGTGGCGAGTCAATACCCGAAACATTAGTAAATAATACCCTGTTGGCACCCCGTGAGGTCCTCAAAAGAGGAAGTTGTGGGTTTTATTAAAAACATTCGAGAAAAAAAACCAGGCTATTCTGCAATATTTGTCAAACACCTGCGTGTTTAGTACGTAGAATATAGTAGAAAAAAAAGTGGTTTCGTGCCCCAATTGCGATAACTTTCTCCACAGGATTAAACTTTGATTATATGATATGTTTGTCCTATTTTCAAATTTTCTGTAGTGTTTATATTTTCCAAATTGCATATATTTTATTGATTTGAATTTCGTGTTTGTTTATATATAATTTTGAATTTCATGTTTGTTTATACTATATAAATTTCTCGCCCTAAAACCTTGTTTTTTGAATTTATATATTCATTTTATATTTTGTTTATATGTTATTTATTGTCTTTATTCGAATTATGGTTTTATTGCCAAAAAAATACACGCTACATTTTATTGTATAATTTTATGAAAAAAAATTAAAAGGTTGGAAATCTCTTATCACGCATGCGCATTCTGAATGTTGTGCAGACGGAAGGACGCAGCGTCAAAATAATATTCTTATAGAAATGTCGCCTTTCTGTTTTAGCTCTTATTTTATCATTTCTTACCTTTATTTTATATTATTTGACATTTTATTACATAATAAAATGATGTTTATAGCTAATAACAAAAAATAACCTAGCAGATTTTGCATAATTTTAATTTGAAACATACATGTTTAGTGTACCCTCAGTGTCCAACACCGTTACTGGCGTAATTTTTTAGCACAGTAAGGGAAGTGTTAACCGTGTTTTCCAATTATCCAGGCTCGAGTGTCCCCCAATTACCACTGATGATCGGTGCTCTACTGTATTTAAAAAAAATGTTATTTGTCTGTTTATTAATTTATGTCTGAAGAACATGCTAATAATAGCAAATTTCTATAGCACTCTCCCATCCATGTCTAGTTATTTCTTGATTTATTATATTTTTTGTTTTCAGTTGTCATTTAACATTTCATTCACTAAACTTTAGACACAATAATGAATACTGAAAATAATTTATCATCAACTGCTGGTCGATGGGGAAAATTGTTAAATAAAAATAAATCTACATAAATTAATTATTAAAACAGTTTAGGGGTGGATTTTTAAATTACTTATTTATTTTTATTTAGCGTATTTATATAAAAGTGCTAAATGAAATAAATAAATTATTATTATTTAAAAATCTATCCCCTAAACTGTTTTAATAATTAATTGATGCCTGTGACCAACTTAATTTAAAATAAATACAAGGCACTTACACCTCTGCATCTGTTTGTTGTACTCCGACATATTGTCTGGTCTGATAGATCTGAGAAACCTGATGTAGTCATCAGAGTGGAATTTGGTCATCTCGTCAGCCGTAGCCTTGTGGGGACGCTGTGCAACATATAACATCAATTACTCATTTTAACAATCAATCTGCAGAATATAAAGCTCTAAATACTTGCTTGTTGCAACATCTTACAAGGAAATGTAAAAACAATTCAATATTTTTTAACAGTTCAATTCATTTTAAACAACTTTTTTAGTAAAATAAATTGTTCCAAGTACCAGAAAGGGATATAACAATCTGTTTCCTTTTTCAATCAACAAAATTAGTCTTTGTTTTCACAAAAATATTGTATTATTGATTCGACATATTTTATTAATATGTAGTCGCAAGTGCCAGTGGCTAGGTAAGTGCTTCTTGAATGCTTAATATATTTTTTAACATCGTCCTGATGATAAAGTCAAAAACACGCCTTCAAAACTTCAGTCATAATTTAAGCCAACTCAAAAAGGCAACTCTGAAAAAAAGTTTAAAACTGAAACAAACCTTGAAAATCTTCAAAGATATCAGTAGAAAATCTTGGAATAAATTGCCCAATAGTGTAGTGAGTGACATTGAACAAGTGTATCAGATATCTGGATTAGTTCCTATACACAAACCCAGGAGTGTGTTTTATACTTGAGAAATTGTAGCATGGTCCCTGTGACAGTTCACAAATTTGCCCCAATACAACCTTGTAACGACGTTCAGTAATTTTAATAATTTTATCAACTTTAATATAAGCCTCGATTCTAATAAATAGCAAGTTATTTAGGTAAATACATTACATAAAACTAACAATAATGACAAATTAATACATCTTGTTACAAATTAGCAAAAATGTGGCAGTTTGTTAAAATCAAATAATATTTGGTGACGTTTGTCAAAAGTCACTACGTTAGTCTGCATTGGCTAAGGATGGGGTATTCAATAATTGGATTTTCGATTTTTTTATACCTTAAATTAAATGTTCGTAATTAGTATTCATAGTGGATCTTGGCCCATTTAAAGATAGATAGATACAAATCATCAATACATTAGAAAGTCAGTATAATGAAAATTAGGAATTAAAACGTCAGTTTAGAGAAAAACAATTTTCCGATTTATAAAAAAACTATTCTATTTGTAAAAAAAAAAACCATTTTACTCCATCCCTTTGAGACATGACATTTCAAATGTCACAGGAACCATCCTACATTTTCTCAAGTATAGTTGTGTTTTGTTTCCTTTGCTTTTCTCTTGTTATCTCTCCATGAACAAGACAGTTACACTTGATATAGATATTAACACCATTCATGCTGCCTGGCGGCTATAATGAAAGTAATAAAATACCAGCAGGCAAGGAAATGCTTTTATCCTGTCTATTATCATATGATGTAATATACCTTTGTCTATTCTGTAATGATTCATCACATCAAATCTCAATAAACACAATTAGTCGAGTACAATATAAAAATAAAATTTACACAAAACTCACATAGATCTCCATTTTCCTGTACAATCCATAATTCAAAAGAAGATTGTGTGTCATGCGTATGCGGTGTGGCTTCATGGGATGTCCCTGCCCATAGTAGTAGTTCCCAATGTCACCTAATAAATAAAAATCACATCAGTCAAAGTTTTAATAACCTAAGGTATGGAAGAATATAATAAAAGGACAATTTATATAGTGCCGTTTATAGAGCACTCTCCTCAAGTGCTCTAACTCGGGATTCGAATCCACTATTATTGACACATTCAATATATTAAAAGATAAATATAAAGTGTAAGAATAGGAAGGTGGCGGCTGCGGCCATAAGACTAGGTATTTCTAAGTATCTGGATATGTTTAGAAAAATATATTTGGAAATAAAACTGCACACCAAGGGAAGTAACACATTCAGCTATAGGTGGAGTTTAGTGTATATTTGTAGTGTTCATAAATCATCAATTTTGATGAGACCTAATTATTTGATCACTCATTAAAAGTCTATAAAATAACTTCTGTACCTCTATTTATTAAGTAAACTCTGCTAATCTTTAACCATTTATAAGTTGATCTTAAAAATAATGAATTAATCTACTCGTAGAAGTAGTAAGATATCATTATTTTGGTTTCTACACTATTTCTCATTTAAATAATAAAATCTAAATTCCACCCAAGCCGCGAAATTTTGATTCTATCACAAAACTCGTAGGCGGCAATCTGGTCAGTTTGACGCTAACTTCCGGAACTGATGGTGTGTTATGTGTCTTCATATTTATATTCGTGATCATCATTTTCCTGTTTTTGCTAGCAGATATTTTGATATTTATTTTTTAAAGAAAAGCAAAAATATAAGGCAATTTTTTAACACATTTTTAAGTGATTAGTAACGTAAATCAGGGCTGTGGAGTCGGAAGAAAAAAAACACGACTCCGATTCCTATATTTACCAACAACACGACTCCGACTCCACAACTCCGACTCCGACTCCACAACTCCGACTCAAAAAAGCTCAATTTTATCAGGTTGTTTCCTACCTTCGCATATAGCCATTTTTTTCATGTTATACGGATAAAAATAAAACAAGATCAAACTTTAATAATTATTTATTAGAATTTATTCTTAAAAGCAACATTGCTTCTATTAAATCTGTATTCGTAGAGGCTCTCAAATCAGAATTGAGAATTTTAAGAGCGGAAAATAACCGCTCTACGGATACTTGGGTTGGCGGTAATGCTGTAACGATCAATGCTGAATCTTTTACGATTTCTAGATACCGCTGTATTGCCATTTCAACATTTAACTTATAAGTTCGGTCAATTTTTTCCATTATTTTCAATGCATCATAAAATTCAATTTTAAATTTTGAAATAGAGTCTCCTTCATCTATATTGGGACTGTGATTCAAACGAGGACGTTTTAGTTTATCTTGTTCATTGAGATATTTTTCTAAATCGTCTTCAGATTCAGCGGTGTCGGATGAAGATGATGATACTTGGTGTACGCTGCCTGCTGTCGTCTCTTTTTCTAGTCGAAGGCCTTTCATACGAACGGTTAATTCAAACAGAGCGTTTTTAGCTCTATTTATTTGTTCTTCCGTCAATATGGATCGAACCATGGGGTTAACATAGATCCCAGCCAACAGAATTTTCTTTCGACGTGAGAAAGAAGGAGACAAACACATTTTTGTAGACTTGATGCATTAAATGGATCTCGGTGATTCACCATATCGACGCGACTTGCGCCTGCAAGTTTAATATTCGTGCACAATACACATTCATTATAATAATTTAAAAAATATGTATTTTAAATTTTAACGAAAAAGTAGTCGGAGTCGCTCGTTTTTTACGACTCCTACTCCGACTCTGACTCCGGCCCAAACACCGCGACTCCGACTCCACAGCCCTGACGTAAATACATTACTAACTTTTTTTAACATACAATGTCTGATATGAATTTTCTCGGCCAGTATCAATTTTAGGGTTTTTTAAATGGTCAAAGATGAATAGAAGCTGAATAAATCAGGTCGAGTGTGCTTTTGACAAATCAATGATAAAAAAAATATGATTTAAGATAAAAAAACATTCACACCATTTGTAAATAAATAATGTGAAAACGGTAATAACTTTTAATTCAATACAATACGTAATATGGTACAAAAGTTTCCAGCCAAACAGCCGTGTATATGAAAAGATACCACATTGGCCACGCCCATCACATGGCCAGGCGTACAGTTAAAGCTTGATACCTATACCCTCAGTGGTGTGTTAACTAGAGCCGATAGAAGACGAGTTGTTTCGTTATATTCTAAAATATTAAAACTAACAATTGAACATTGTACAGTTTTCAAATGAACGGAAAACTCTAGCTTGTCGGTGGAGAATCTTCTCCATCAAATTAAGCAGAGAATATATTGAAAATGACCCTTATTAGGGCAGCAATTTCTGAGTTTGCATATCTCTTTTAGTGTCAGTTTTTTAATACCTTTTTTCTTTGATTTTGTATAATTATTGTTGAAATTTGTCAAGGCTGCAGCCATTAAAAATTAATAACTAAATATAATTGATAGTGCATAAGGAAGCAGGGTGGCAGAGGACAACAAATAGAAGAGCATGTATTATATCTGTTTCTGTCACACAAATAAAATATAAACAATATTTAGAAATACAAATAAATACAATATTTTGCCTGAAAAGTTTCAATATCAAGAACAATGATTGATATGATCAAATTTATTTATTTGCTCTGCTCCTAATTTCAAGATTTGAAATTTGACTACTATGCCTCCCAGGGGACATTCCTAACACATAATTATTTCTTATTTATACATCATCCAAACAGAATTCATGGACCATCCTTTGCTTGTTAAGAAGTGAAGTTATAAACAGTATAAAATTTTAGTCATGCTGATTTATCTTAAATGAAATGATCGGGAGGTGTTAAATAATAAGTAATTTTGGACATTTTCACTCATATAAAGCTTTTGCCTCCATTCAAAGCTAAATTATACATAAGGATATTTATTTTACTAGTAATTTGCGAGGAAATTCAATATGGAAGCTCTAAATACCGTATTAACCTGAATGTAATGCCTTCGAATTAAACGTGAACCATTGATTTTCATTAACCAGGAATATTGAAAATAAAGTGAGTATAATTAAATATGAAACTTGAAAAAAATTGTATAAATTAATAAGATTAATTTCTATAATGTTTATTCAGAATCGATCGAATGCACTGCTTTATGATGTATCCTGATTTACAATGGATTAGTTTGGCTCCAATAAGATGTTGTCTCGCCCCACCCTAATCGTTGGAAATGCAATATTTTTTAAAGTCATTTATGATCGATTGATTCTCTCTTATTTCATAGCTTTCTATATTCTCTATTATTTCAATCTTATTATTCTTTCTTGACATTCAGTGTGAGATGTATCAAGTATGAGAATCTGAAATATATCAAGTATGAGCATTGTACGAGTTTCTATGGGATACCAGCCCTTGTCCCCCCTATGAAACCGGAATTTGCTCATAGATGGCTCTAGTAGTCAATGTAGTGACTGTCAAACCGCGTCATTGGCGCCTTTTTCTTGCGTTTACATTTGTTAAAGGCTTTTAACTCACAACAATACAAATTTAATACAAATACATATGTTTTCATAGCATTGAACATGTCTGTTTTTGTGCCTGAAAACTACGATTTGCGGACAGCATTGATTTTGTTACCATTTGAGAAAACTGCTGCAGAATCGCATCGAATGCTTGTCGAAGCTTATGGTGAGCATGCTCTAGGTAAATCACAGTACTTTGAGTGGTTTAAAAAATTCAAGTGTCGATTTTGATGTGAGAAACGAAGAGTGTGGAAGACCACCCAGAAAGTTTGAAGACGCCGAATGCAAGCATTGTTGGATGAGGATGACGCTCAAATGCAACAACAACTCACGGATCAATTAAATGTGACTCGAGAAGCCGTCTCCATACGTTTGAAAGCCATGAGAAAGATCCAGAAGGTGGGAAAATGACTTCCACATGAACTGAATGAAAGACAGCAGGAAAACCGAAAAACCACTTGTGAATAGGTGCTCGCCAGGTAAAAAAGAAAATCATTTCTCCATCGAATTGTGACTGACAATGAGAAATGGATATATTTCAAGAATCCTAAGCGTAAAAGATCATGGGTAACTCCAAGCAAACCAGCGACATCGACTGCAAGGCCAAATCGCTATGGACGGAAGACAATGCTGTGTTTAGAGGGATCAGAAGGGTGTTATCTATTACTAGCTGCTAAAACCTGGCGAAACCGTTAATACTGACCGCTACCAACAAAAAATGATAGATTTGAACCAAGCATTGCGTGAAAAACTACCAGAATATTAAAAGAGGCTACACAGTGATTTTGCTTCATGATAATGCACCATCGCACACAGCAAAACCGGTCAAGGAAACGATTGAGGCGTTTAGTTAGCAAATACTTCCGCATGCGGCTTACTCACCAGACTTGGCTCCATCCGATTACTACTTATTTGCATCGATGGGAGACGCACTTGCTGAGCAGCGCTTCACTTCTTACGAAAATGGCTCGATGATTGGTTTGCCTCAAAAGACTACAGTTTTTTTGGTGAGGCATCCACAAATTGCCAGAGAGATGGGAAAAATGTTTAGCTAGCGATGGGCAATACTTTGAATAAAATATTTTCTTACAATAAATGTGTATTTTCTATAAAAAAAATCTGGTTTCATATTTACAACCTGATATATTAGTCCTTGAATATAACGCGAGTCCTTATTATAAAAAAAAATGGTCTACAAACATCGCGTAATATTCGAGATAGTACTATAATAATCAGATTAATTCAAATTTGAAAAAGAAAAATCAAGGACATATAATTACAGTGATGTATTAAAAATTAAAAGATAAAATCCAAGTTTTATAATTAAGATAAAACTTGACTGAATTTCGCCCCCAACGGAGACACGAGTGGATGCTAAAAACTACACCGGGATTTTCAACACAAGATCCACAGGACTACATCCTGTGCCTCATTTTTAGATCTAAATAATCTTATCTGCCCGAACATCAGAAGTAATATTGCCGGTGCCAATCATCTGATCTACAATAGATTTATTACCCAGTAAAGCACCCCTAGTTTCACTCCTAAACCTTATTCCATCTGAAATACTAATTCTCGCGAGCTACCTTTTATAAACTAAAAGACGAAGCGCTCTTAAAGTAATATTTTATTACGCACAGAGCTATATATATCATATGTTTTATTATAAATAAGATCGGTTTCAATAAATATATTTATGACGATGATTAAAATGGGACAAACTGACGCTTGGTGAAACGTTCGCAAGAAATCGTAAAGTTTGGTAACCGTGTCTGAGAAACATAAATGGTTAAGTAAACCTGTTTGAAAAATTTACAATATCATAAGTTAATTTCAAAACAACAGACAACAAAAAGCTATATCATAAATACAAAATTAATTTCCAGTTGAGATAAAATAATCCTAAGTTCATGTAAACGTTTTAGGACCTCATAAGTCAAAAGTCTTCATAAAACACCCTAGCTTGTGCTTCGTGCGGTAGTACAATAAGTCCATGTACACAAGCGGGAACAACGCGACCAATGGCGGAACAGTAAAAGTACAGGCGCCGTAGTCAATTGGGTTATTCTCATCTAAGCAAGATAATTTCTATCCCGCATTGATAAACACAATTGGCGCGCTAAAAATACTTCAATATTTCTTCTTTAACAAGATCTCATACCTATACGCTTAATTATTTAACTCAAAAAACATAGAAGTAACTTATAAACAACGGTAAATCAAATTAATGGGTATTGAGACAAGTACGCAACTTTCAGCGAAATAATAAATATTTAAGAAAGTACTCACTGTCATAGTAATAACAAACTCTTTTTTTGCTATGAGGTTGCATAGCCATGATAACCTTTAAAATGAACACAAAATGCTATGAAAACTCGAATTCAACACTACGGCGCCGACAAGCACTTAACACGCTACCAGCCGACAAGGAAATGTCGAAATGGTTCTGTTCTTCTTTCTCTAAATTATATTACAGGTACCTGAATATGAATCGGAGTAGGTACTGTATATAGATTATTATTTTTATTTATTAACGATGTTTGTTAAATACTGTTAAAGTAAAACATCTTATTCAATCGCTTAATTAATTCATTTTAAAAACATGTTAAAATGTTTGCATAAATGCAATGTTTAAGAAGTAATGTAGGTTTGAATATAAGAAATATTATATTTAGCAACAGAAATATAATTTATATAAATTTTAAATGACTTGGAAAAAATTGTTTGGTTTTTTCTTCATTTTCCTTTTCAGATATCATTTTAACGAAATCAAATTTTAAAAAAGCATGCATAAATGTTTATTTCCTCATGTGAACTGCAGGCTAGAATAAATCGAAAAGATTGGTCCATTTTTCTCCAACTTAAAATAATTTAAAGTAAAATTGATTAGGGTAAAATTGATTAGGGTAGGGCTTACATTTAAGACACACAAATTTATTAGTCTGACACCATATATAATTAGACTAGATTTTTCCCAAATCAAATTTAATCGTAGCAGCAACGCTTAGCAAGACGAGATAGTGATTCTAATAAGATAGAATAACGCTTTAAATTCAATATTGTCACATTTAAACGCTTTAAATTCAATATTGTCACGTTTAAACGCTTTAAATTCAATATAATTCCACATCCTTTTAGTGCGATATCTGGTTTTTACTTAAGGTCTCTCTAACGTCTTTCTGGTTGGTTGGAAAAGATTTCCTCGTCAGGTCACACTGTATACAACGAAAGTGTAATACAATAATTGCAATAATATGTCAAATTTTTATCAAGCGGTTTTATTTAAACATTGAGATTTAGATATTTCCTGTAAGCTGAAATCATCGTTATATTATAAATTCAAAATTGCTTTTATAAATATTTTATAAGCGCCTCGATTTCGGTGTGACTTAGGGCCCATAACAAACAAAATGATACTTAACAAACATTTAGGCTAAACAAACGGGCACCCTAGGTTCAATTTTAACATCTCCGACCTCGATCACCCACTCTCATCATCTTTTAAGGCCTAGTTGGTAATATATTTGTCTCTCAACCTGAAAATTTTAAGGCTGGTTTTTACTAATAACCTCGTTATTATCTTTCTGATTGATAGAAATAAATCAACACATTGAACTTAACATGTCAAGCCATACAAGGAAAGTTCAATACAATACGCACGCATATATAGTATTATTATTTAGCTTAAAAATTATGTTTCATTAATTTTTATAGAGTTATAAACATATGCTATTTTTGCGTTGCTTAAGTAACCTAAACAAATTAAATAGTATAATTTACTAGATATCCTTTTGATCTATATTTTGAGTTAAATCAGTCAAGATCACATGTTTGCTGATGTGCAACAATTCGCAATCGATAAACCAAAACATGCACTGTCGTATTCCATCCACAGAATAGGTGACAGTTATATCCGATGACGAGGGTTTATTATTTTATCTCTAACATAAAGAAATAAGAAAAAAACACACCTTTGAAAACAAATAAGATGGATAAAATTAAGAAAAATATTTTGTCTTAGTACTAAAGGAATAGTAAAACGGTAACTATATTGATTTCCTTTTAGGGATGCATATTTTTTTCAAATCTTCACATTCGACAAGGTGGACAAGGTATTGCACATGGTAACATCTAATATTGTTTCATGACCTGTCATACATGTTAGTTTCATCCCATATTTATATTTATTATGTAATATTGGAACAAACACAGCTTTATCTTTAAAATTTTGAATAAAAAAGGTGAGCCACTTTATATTTTTATTAATTTGTTTTCTTCTAAATGTTGATTTCCTCTGACTCACGTGGAAAATATTGAACTACGAATCCACCAAAAAATACATGAAATACCTATATCTATATTACTTCCTAGGATTTAAAAAAAAACTGTATTGTTTAAAAAAATATATTTATAGAACTAATGTTCAGCAAATAAATATAATTTTATTTCCACGATTAAATTATTTTTATTTTCACTATGCCAACTGGCAATAATTTTTCCGAAATGTAAATAAATGAATTTGCAAATAGATTATTCTGACTGTTCCTAGTCAGTCGACTCGATACATTTGCAAATAGCTTAGCTCATCGGCTCGTATTTTAAGGAATTAAATTATTTATCATGTTGTAAAATGTATAAATTTTTCTTACCTATAAAAAAATATTTTTGATTGAATTTTGATCAACATAAGTTTATTTTTATTCAAACATCTAACAATACACTGAAATGTATAAATACTAAAAAAAACGGGTACAATAAAAATAGTGAGTGCATTTTTATGAAATCAGTTTTTTTTTCAGAATATTATATGAGCTGGAAGTATTTAAGTGGATGAATAAGAAACATTTGATTGGAAAAAGTGAGTTTTTTGAAAGAATATAATTTTAGGAATATTAAGCCCAAATTCATAGCCAGGCCTAAATACGAGGCATATCCAGAAAGTAAGTGTACTGAATTTTTGTATGTTACAATATTTTTTATTTAAACAAAAAAATTACGTGGTTACCGTAGTACATATGTAAGCTATTTTTCGACATAGTCGCCATTCCTCTCAATGCAGGTGGTGAAGCGAGGTATCAACTTTTTGATGCCTTCCTCGAAGTAGTTTCCCTCCAAACCCCTCCGTCCACTTTTCCACCTCCACCGCCAAAAAGTTCAAAACCACAATTTCAGCCAAGAAAATCATGGCATCCGTGTTTTGGGACTGTCAAGGCATAATTTTAATTGAATATATGCCTCAAGGGGAGACCATCAACTCTGCAAGATACTGTGAGACCCTAAAAAAATTGCGGAGGGCGATTCAGAACAAGAGGAGAGGCATGCTGACAAAGGGAGTCTGCCTGCTGCACGACAATGCCAGACCACACACGGCCAACGCCACGAAGGAACTGCTCGCCTCGTTTAAATGGGATGTCCTGAACCATCCCGCGCATTCCCCTGACCTAGCACCTTCAGATTACTATCTCTTTACCTCCCTGAAGCTGTACATGGGTGGAAAAAGGTTTTCAACCGACGAGGAGCTAAAGGAGGAGGTGGAGAAGTGGACGGAGGGGTTGGCGGTAAACTACTTCGAGAAAGGCATCAAAAAGTTGATACCCCGCTTCACCACCTGCATTGAGAGGAATGACGACTATGTGGAAAAATAGCTTACATATGTACTACGGTAACCACGTAATTTTTTTGTTTAAATAAAAAAAATTGTAACCTACAAAAATTCAGTACACTTATTTTCTGGATATGCCTCGTACATATTTTTTATGTCTAATTTTCATTATTTGTGAAACAAGTATCTTACCAACCAGACCACCTCAGTGGCTAGTTGGAAGCCCTGGCACGCTTATTGCCACATGACAATGAACCCGTCAGGTTGTACTGTATACAACAAAAGTGTGATACAATACAAAATAATGGATTATTTTTTATTTATAAGTGTTAAATGTCAAATATTCTTTTTATTATATTTATTTATGGCTGTATAATGCCGAAGAACACTTTTGATGAGTGAATGTAATTTTTACACATGAATTTATGGTGAAATTTAGTTTTCGTATCTTTGAATCAGGGTCAAACGGAGTATCTTAGTTTTTTTTTCATTCCTGACAATGAAAAGGAACTTTTTGGAAGAAAGTAGTACAAATTTTCTTCCATGTTTCCTTTTCAGTGGATTGAGAAGACAAGCTATTTGCGATCTTGATTTTATAAGATCCTGAAACAACGTCAGTCCAATAACTTCTAAAAAATCAATAATATACCATATACGAGTATTATACATTCGTTTTAAACATTTGAGGAGTAACCTTAAAAGTTTATGACAGCAATGTTTATTTATTTATTTTTATTTATTTAACACTTTTATTGCAAATACAATCATACGGGCTTATTGCCAGGTGGCAATTTCTTCCAACCAACCAGATGTTTATAATGTATTAAAAGACTCAATGGCCATTTGTGCCGAATTCTAGACTTTTGAATTCTCAGAGTTAATTAGGTTATAAGTCAGTCTTGCATATTGTCATTTTCGATACTATCATCTCTCAAGTGTCCTCTTCAGAATGCAACAAGAATATGTTTTGTAGCAATATAGAATACCCCCTATAGACAGAGACCCATGAATTGAACCGCTCGCTGGCGCATAATAGACCAGTCCTCCCACCGCCAGAGCAACTAATATGTGGATCAGGAATGTGTGGAAAATTTTGAATTATTAGAATTAATACTTTTTAGTGAAAAAACAGCTTGAAATACCAGATTTTTCAAATTAACAGTAGTTTATTACTATAAATCGATACGAGACCCTAGAAAATGACAAAAGATAACAATTATCATTTTTCTAATTACTGTATTTTTATAGCTTAAGAGTAGTTCCTGTTCCTTTCCATAAAGTTTTTGGTAAAGAAATCTAATAAGCTAGCAACTCTTGTTCCAATCGCTCACCCTCTATACATGACCATCGTTTTTTGTCAGGAACACAATCTTCTGTTATGATAATGAACTTTTCAAGTTGCATGAAGGCTTCATTCATGCACTTAAGTATGAACGTTTTAACATTGAGATATTTCATGATTCTATGCATTCACTTCTTCATAAGTTACATCCAAATTATTATTTCCAAATTGTTATTGCGACAGGATTTTGAGTACTTGGGCTTTCAGGATGAATGACGAGTGGAAAGGATTTATGTGAGCTCGTGAGTGTGGGTCTCTTCTTGTTGTTTTAATTTTGGTTGTTTTTGTATTTGTGTTTCTGTGTGTTTTTCTTTTTTTCTTCTTTTTTTTGTTTTGATTTTTATTCTTATGATTGTGTGCGGTATATTGTGGAATGAATATTTTTGGTCTTTCTGGAGTGATAATGTGTGAGGAGTTGAGTTTCGCAAGATGTTTCCAGTTGTAGTTGAGTGTCACTGTTTGTCAGGTTGATGAGAGCGTGCAACGGGGTTTTTTGTGTTATCAAAAATCGGAAAGAAGTATCGATTTATTTTTTCATGCTAAATATCCTCAGTGAGATACAGGCAAAAACCTAGTTTACTGGGGATACGACAAATGAAAGGCAACAAACCCAGATCCATTAAAATTATATGTCCAAATCAAATTACCTGTTGTTTTTTCTCAAATTGTGTATATTTCTTGTCATGTGTAATAATAAATAAATAAAATAAATAAATGCAGTTCAATCTATAGAGTGATAATTTTAATAGTGAAGGTTTCTGGATTCTTGATCAAAATTTCTCTTAATCAACTCTTCATATAGTTTGAGAGCTCTAATTTGTATGACTGAAAGGCTAACAAAGATTTTTTATTTTTGCTAAGCAAAAAAAAAATCTATTCTATTCATCCCTACGTCATAACCTTTTAAAATCATGAATGAAATATTTCCACCATTTTTTATATTGAACTTAATTTTGGTAATTTTCTTCGATACATTGTTGGTCAGTTTAGATCGGACACTAGTGCTAGTACATGTGTAATCTTAAACATAAACACATGTCCATATCTTGTTCGAAATAATAATTGTATGAAAGTCAAGGATTGCCTTTATAACTTACTTCACTGTTATCTAATGATTTTTTTTCTTTTAGGAAAGAAAACTATTCACAATGAATGAAAGCGAAAAGGAACAAGAGAATCATTATTTCTCACAAACATTAATAAGTATTATGTGTCATCCTATGGAGTACTCAAAAGTATTGATGCAGATTGGGCATGAACCAATACCTCCAAGGCTAGGTCGAAACATAATTGGACAACAAGTATTAGTTCTACCAAACACTTTCCAATACATTCGCCACATTAAAAGAACTGATGGGTTTGTTGGATGTTTTAATGGACTTTTACCTACTTTACTTGGTAACTTTGCTTCTGCAACATTCACAATGAAAGTTGTGACAGCACTACGTTTAGACTGGCCAGAAATAGAAAATCCTCCTAATATAATTACAGAGTCACTTCCTCAAGCAGAGGATTATGCTAAATATGCTCGTAAAGAAATTACACTCCATGCTGTTTCTATTGTTATTTCATATCCATTCAGAGTCGTTGCAGTGCGAATGATGGCTTCATATGTGGGAAAAGAAGAAAACTATCAATCAATGTTTGGAGCTATCGTATCAATATATCAAGATAACGGGATAACTGGATTTTTTAATGGGATCATTCCAAAACTTTTAGGGGACTTATCGTGCATCGGCGCTTCTGTATTCCTCGCATATCTTGTGAACAAATATGTGGTAACTACTAAGGAATGCAGAGCCTACACTCTTCCTGTAGTAACATTCCTCACCAGCACAGTAACTTATCCGTTAATGCTGGTGTCCACTTGCATGGCTGTATGCGGAAGCAGTTTGGCAGCCGGAAGTCCGCCACGCATGCCAAGTTATGGTTCCTGGAGAGCCTGTTTCACTGATCTCTTAAACCGAGGACAGCAAAAACGGGGTGGATCCCTATTCTTTAGACAATATGCAAGCCTAAATCCACTAGGCAAGGCAGTAATAAGTGAAAAGTTGAATTAATTTTCTAACCCTTAACTAGAGCAGTGATTTTTAAATTTTCACATTGCGACAATGTTTCTCAATTGATTGTTTTAGTAAAAAGAGCTTAATTGCTCATATTTGTAGCTTTGGTGAGTATATTAACGAGTCTTTGATGTATTTATGAAACTTTTATTTTCTTTTAATGTTCAAATAATATTTTTCACTTAAATATGTTTATAAATAAACTGGATAATTGTATGAAATTATAATCAAATTTAAGATGTGCTCCAACATAAATCTATCATTGTTCATATAAATATGTAATATTTTACTTAAATTGCCTAATTTTTATGACACTTTATTATCGTAAATTAGTAAAGTATTGACATACTCACTATTCGTAGCATATTGAATTAAAATTGGCTAAGATTTGAAGTTCATCATTGACTTAAGATTATAGATTTATTAAAATATGGTTCAAAATATTTATCAACCGCATGAAACCTGTTCCCATTGGACCAAAACATTTAAGTTAATGGGAATTATGAATATTCATTGTATATTAGAACAATTTTTTAGATTTAAAAGAGTATATTTATTGAGATATCGCAATTTGTAGTTTAAAAATCTTTGAACTAGTGCTATCTGCCAACTTTGAATAGATAATAATACATTTAAGATTATCATTATTCCAGCTTATGTTGTATCCCGAGAAACCAAAGCCTTGATATAAAGCATTTAAAACAAATATTTGTTATATCTTATCATTGTGTTGTATAGATTGATAGTAAAAATATTATAAGAATTTTGATTTTCCAATAAAGTGTGTCGGTGCAAGAACATTAAGTGGTTTAAAGATTTGGTGTTATTTGTCACATCACATTTTTTCAGTAAATATTTCAATCACAATTTGCTATTTTTTTTTATTTTGATTTGTCAAATTTATCACTCAGAATGATCATGGCCTGGTTGGTAAGACACGTCTTTCAATTTAAGGTTTACGGGTTCAATTTTTGTGGGTACTTGATTATTTTTTTAAAATAGTTTCAGTCGGGTTTTAACTTAAGTCTTGTTTAATATTTTTGATTGGTTGGAAGAGATCGCCACATGGCAATAAATCCATCACGTTGTGAAAAGTGTAAAACAACAAACTCAATTGATGCAAAATTGGAATATTGTGGTTATTATAAAAAAAAACTCTACCAAATTTGATGCAAGGCAAACCATTCGAAATGCAGTCAATTCTTATGTGAGTAAAGATTCTACGATCAATAATTAACACAGGTTTCAGGCTTGGAATAGTCTGCTTATGGAGCTGCACACAGAAAACAATCTTGTTGCCTGCATCTTGCCTATTTTACTATACGGCTCTGAATGTTAACATGTTACCAAGGTCCAAGAGAGAATACTTCTCAGTTTTGAGAAAAGATGCCTTAGAAAGAATGTCAGGTGCTACAACTGTGTAACGAATTCGTCAGACGCAGCAGCAACTTTTTACCACCACAGTAAGGGTGAGGCGCTGGAGGTAGTTGGGTTGTGTATTGAAGATTCCGCCTGGTAGCTTGCCAGTAGCTGTACTGTTTTATTGCATTCAAGAGACATTAAAAATCAGAAGCCTATCCTACATTAAACCTGGTGTTACAACAGGGAGATTTGCAGTCTTAGATTAAAGTGTAAACATAACGTATGGCATCGTGATGTGTGAGATGAATGTGTAAGATAAGATGATGTTTATAAGTAGGGGTGCAGTAGATTACAACTAATCGATATGGTTGAATAGGTTTCCTTTACCAAGATACTATTAAATCCTATTTGCATCTCTATTGCCCAGGTGGGATGCACATGTCACTTTCTTTGGTCTCAGTTGTGTTTTATTACAGTTTCTTTGTACACAGTACAGGCTGGAGCGAGTTTATAACCATATTTTCCAATGAACCAGAAAAATGTTCAAAATGCGTCTTGTGAAAACCAGACTGGAACCCTCTTTTTTTTTTTTTTAAATTGGGTACTAACAGGAATCGAGACCGCAATTCCTAAGTTAGAAGACCAGTGCCTTACCAGATAGATCACTGAGATTGTCAGTTGGTTTCTTTGATAGTAAGTTGAGAAATCGGCTACAAACTTGGCCTTTGAAATTTCCAAATCTGGCTCTCACAGCACTGAGCCATGTCATCTGTCCAATATTTTGAAAGGGATTCTGTTTTCTTTGTATTATATTAGAGGGTCGAAGAGGTGTTGGCAAGAGGCAAATCTCCTGGCTCCGCAATATACGTGATTGGACTGGTATAAGGAGCGTTGAGGATCTTTTTTGGGCTGCCGGGGACAAAGATGCCTACTCTCAGGTGATATTCAACGTTGCGGGGACCTGACATGACACTGGGAAGAAAAAGAAGTATTATATTTCGTATACAGTACAACCTGGCGGGCTTATTGCCATTTAACAATCTTCCAACCAACCAGAAAGAGGTTCAAAAGACCCTAAGTGAAAACCAGATTGGAATCCCTTTAAAAAAAATCTGGATTCCAGCGGGGTTCGAACCCGCAACATCCGGATCGAGAGACAAGCATCTTGCAAAATAGGCCACAGAGGTTGTCATTTCTTACCATTTAATGAAACTATTATATCTAATCCTTCATTGATCAAGCAATTATCTGAACCAAGCTGTAATCTTTGGCCAGACTTGACAGCTTAGACTGGATGGCTTAATATGACGTATGACGCTGAAACGTAGCAAACAAATACAGCGCATGTTACACTACTACATGGAAACCTTTTTTACATATTTATAAGGGGAATGTTCCATATCTGGCTAAAATGGTTAATATTTTAAGATAAACTCAGCTCAAACCTCGAACAATTTCCTTTTATGTCTTACTTTACATTAAACCATACATACTACAAACAGATGATAAAATTTAAATTACCATCAATACACAATTTAGTGTAATTTCAATAGTTTTTGAAGGAACTTATTGAACTAAATGATATATACAGGAAACAATAGAAGCAGGAATATATGAAAAAAATAGTAACATACCAAAATGTTTAATATCCTAAAATATATATTTGCATATGTATATAAATGTGTACATAAAAATAAAATTATAAAAATGTACCAAAAACAATATTAAAAAAATATTTTGTTTTAATTAAAATATTCTTTTGTCATTTACTTTTTGAAGGTTTTATTTCCATAAGTTAACTTTTTAGCAAATGGCTGTCTTTTTCGGCATCAGTTATATTAGGTCCTTACATATGAAATTGGCGTTTTGTTTGGGAGGAACATAAAGTTGATTTTTTTTTAATATAATATATTTATTTAATCAAAGTATGTACCATTGCTATCTATGCACTTTTGCCATCTCATAGGTAGTTCATCGATCCCTTTACTAAAAAAACCATTCGGACGGGAATCAATAAAATCTTTGAAGTCGGTTTGGACTGCCCCATCGGAGTTGAATTTTTTCCCTTGCAAGAAGTTATCCAAATTTCGAAAAAAATAGTAATCTGTTGGGGCAAGGTCCGGAGAGTACGGTGGATGTCTTAGACATTCCAATTGAAGCTCTTCTAATTTGGTAGCCGTCTGTTGTGCAGTGTGTGGTCTAGCGTTATCATGAAGCAGCAGTGGCCTAGAGCGATTAACCAGCCTCGGTTGTTTAGCAGCTAGCTTTTCCATCATGGTTTGCAGTTGCTGACAATAGACATCTGCCGTAATCGTCTGGCCAGATTTAAGAAAGCTGTAGTGAACGACACCAGCACTAGTCCACCAAACGCTTACAATTAACTTTTTTGGAGTAAATTTTCGCTTGGGGCATGGTTTGGCTGGTTCGGCAGGGTTCAGCCATTGCGATGAGCGCTTCCGATTATCATACAGGATCCACTTTTCATCACAGGTAATGATTCGATTCAAAATCCCTTCATTATTGTGCCGGTTGAGTAATGCAACGTAGTCAACGCGCGTTTGTTGATTTGCTTCACTCAATTCGTGAGGTACCCACCTTTCAAGCTTTTTCACCTTCCCAATTTGCTTCAAGTGGATTAAAACAGTTTTATTACTAACACCGCAGCCTGCAGCTAACTCGGACGTGGTTTGCGATGGATCCGCTTCCACAATAGCCTTCAATTCTTCATTATCAACTTTGGTCTCCGGCCGTCCACGGGGCTTGTTATGCAGGTCGAAATTTCCAGAACGAAAACGTTGGAACCAAAAACGCACTGTGTTTTCTTTTGCGGCACCGTCGCCATACACATCATTAATCCTTCGAGCCGTTTCTGCAGCACTGGTGCCACGGTGGAACTCGTACTCGTAAATAACGCGATATTTCAAGTTTTCCATTTTGTAAACTGAGTGACGCAAAGAAAAAAAACAATTGAGGAAAAAACAAATGAATTATAATTTTCGAAACACAAATACTTGAGTAAATAGCTGTATAAATTTGAATTTGGTATTCCTAACCAAAGAGAAGATATTTGAGATCAAAGTTGCCAGTACGGCAAAACGCCAATTTCATATGTAAGGACCTAATATATATGTGAATATACTATATATAACTGATGCCGAAAATAATGTGGTTCTTCGTATCACTTGGATAAGGTTTTTCAGTGTTTTACCGCGCAGTATAAGCCAAACCACATGGTAAAATACACCAAAAAACATCCAATGAATAAAAATAAGTTTTCAATTTTTCAAAGGTCATGCATGCTTCTGAAAATTAAGATACAGGCGATTGATCTTCATCAACCTGTTCTGCTGACTCCTTCAATATTTTATGACAAATTTAAGATTGTTTCTAAGCCACACATTGGGACATCCGAATGTTCCGCTCATTGATTACTTGTCCCATTCTAGTTTAAACCAAGCATTTTTTGCTTCGAAATATAGTTCTATTTATTTTGAAAAAACAATTGATCGAGTAAAATAATGCAAATAATTACTATATGTATTCTAAACTAATATTGCTGTAAAACTATACATAAAGAAACAATTCATGCAATATATTTTTTGTTTGTTTTATATGGAATTAATTCGGGACTGAATAAAATAAATGACATATATTGGAAAATGATTTTTTGAGGAATAATCTATCAAGATCTCACTGTGTTATGGGAAAAACAAAGAAAGTTTTATTGAAAGACATTCTTTTGGCTTCCTCTACATTTTTTCATATTGTCATCTGTAGTGATTTGTGGTTTCATAAACTGGTAGTTAACTAGAACAGAATATATTGATTTTCTCACTGTAGAGCATGTACACTGTAGGAGCTACGTACTGAGGATAATCTGGTAACTTGTAAAGGAAAATTAAAAATATTCCTTTACACAGAAAACGTCATCCAGGGGCCATTGGTGTGACTTACTGTCACTAAACGGCGTCAAAGAATCATGGAAAATATTTCTTCATCATTATTATCATAGTGAATATTTGCAGAGATGTCAAATACAGCAAACTAAAAATAATCTAGAAAGAGTAACCAAAAAACTAAGCACACTTTCAAGAAAGAGAAATTATTTTGTTATTTGAATAGAATATATTTTTTTTGCTTCAAGAAGTTATGCTATAAATTTTAAAACTAAATGATAAAGTAACAAAAATTATTGATTAGAGTTATCAATTCTTATTTTTATGTTTTCATATAACGATATGGAAAGTCATGTCAGCTTGATAGGTTTTGTGCCTGTTTTTTATCAATGGTGGGTCATAAAGTTCATCAAGAAAGCTCCTGGCATGACTGAGGTCATGTGGAAATCCAGTCATGTATTGCTAGTACTCTGCTTATGGTACAACTCAAGTATATTATCTTTGGTCACAAGTGTTCTTATTCTGATAAATTTAATTTTTGTTTTAAAGAAGTAGAAATACAAAAAGGGTTAAAAAAACATGGCTATATACCAAATTTTTTTGTACTTTCAGATTCAGTAAACAAAAATCCATGGGTCCATTTAATAAAAATAGGTATAAAAGCATATGTCTGGATTAGACTGAGAGCAATGAAAGCAAGATAAATATGAGTGTTATGTAGAATATGTGGAAAAATAATGTTTGATATGCAGACTGGAGATATTGAGAAAGAATGCATATTGAAAAATGGTTTCAACTTAATTTTTATTTTATTGTAATGTTGATATAGGTTATACCCAATAGTTCATACATGAAAAATAAAATACAATACCTAATCATAAAAATATAATGAAAAATTTTCATACTTGAAAATAAGTTCATGCTTTCTTGTGGCTCATAAATATCTACAAAGACTTTCAAAAAGCTCAATTTTTAATCCATCCATTGATCAATGGAAAATATTTATTTACTAAAATTAATTTCATCAAGAGGGGATACTTTTGAATAGTTCTGTTTCAGAATGGGGAACTGAAATAACCTCAACCGCCGGTAATGTAAGTAAATGTTGGGCACATTAAAGAGAAATTCGTTAGTTCAGTTTAATCCCATCATTACCCACAACAAATTAAGTCTCCATCCAGCACAATCAACTCTGGGAAATTGAATCTTCTTTATTTATTATGAGCCCAATCTTACATAGTAACAAAGAAAGATTTCCTCCTATGGCAATACTGCCCTCATAATCAAAAACGCAGCTAATGGCAAACTTTAAGTTTTGAGAAAACTGCACTTTTATGTTTTTCATTGCTGCTTAAAAATGTGATTCATAAACAAAAAAGCAGTAAAATGTGATTCATAAGCAAAAACGCATAGGCACCTGCTGTCTTTTTGCTTATGAATCACATTTTGTTTTTTTGCTTAGAAAAACCTAGTCTTTTGTAAAAATAAAAAAGACATTATGTCGATTTTTGTGTTAAAATAAATGGTTTTCTGTATTTTTTTTATTGATTATGGTTCAGAATTTGGTTCAGCTGCGTTTTTTCTTATGACGGCAGAATACACATGAGTGTGAAAAGAAAAGCAAATGATAAAGACTTGCAGCCCAATAAACGTACTTATAAAGTGGCTCAAAGCCTGGAATTCAAACAGTCTAGCAAGTTACCAGTGCTTTCTCTAAAAAACTTCAAATGCATCAAAACTTTCCCTTCATGCAACCAATTAGTCCAGAAAATGTACTAATATAAGTCTAAATAGAAATTCCTTCAGAAATTAATGACACAATTTTCATCCCAATTCCACAAAATGTGATCTGTAGATTGATCCAAATGGCCACAAAAATTACAACAGGGTGAAGGAACAATATTGAAGCTTAAAGTTTATCAATAAAGCTCTCATGGTCAGAGAGAAATTAGATAGTCCAAAAGCTTGGGCACTTCTACGGGATGCCAAGGTATCCCCTAATGCAAAAAAAAAACATAAATGTCTCCCTTACCACAGAGGAATAATAAAGGAACAACATATATATCGCCATTTAGAGAGCAGACTCCACTCAAGGGAAAAGTTCAGTTCGATCTCACCACAACCCATGCTGTTATGTGGGACAAAATAAGTCTCCATCCAGCGCAATCTACACTAAAAGATCAAAATCTTTTTTATTTATTATGAACCTGACATCACGCATAAGGAATTGTTCAAAGGGACACACCTGAGTTTGTTGGTCAATGGAAGATTTCCTTTTAGCAGTTGCATATGTATTGGGTTATCCAGAAAGTAATTTCATATATTTGTCAAATTAAATGCAAAATGGTGACAAATGCTCGTGAATGGTGGTTTTTGATATTTTCAGTATCCCGTCAATCTCTCGTTTTGTAGAATGCTGAATATTCTCAATAAAAGCCTTGATTTGGCCGTCATTAGTGGTATTTGGCCATCCAGAGCGGATACTATCTTTGAATGTTGTATCATGGTTATGGAATTTTTAAAATCATATTTGACACACGATCGCTCACTGCATCATCGCCATACACTTCATATATATTTTTTTTTGACTGTCGCATTTTTTCCTTTGCTCGAGTTAAATAATTTTTGTGATTAAATACCATGAATAAAAATCATATTATATTTTCTTTCCTATAATTTTGAAAGGGGGGGGGCTTAAAAATATCGGCTGCCCCGGACCTTACATATTTTCTGAAAGGCCCTGAGTATAATGTATTGATTTTACCATATTGGAACCTCTGGCAGTATATAATAGAAATAGGCAGACACCAGCATTAGATCGTAGCAAAACTACAGAGTAACAGCTATTTTCCATACATCATATATGGGTTAATCCGTCGGTTACTTTTGTTTGTAAAATGAGAAATAATTTTCTACCTAAAAAAATATTAGATAAAAGCCAAAATTACATTTTGAACGCTTTTTATGAATACAAACGTTAATAAGGTATCCTAAATGCTTTTGTAGAAATCTTCATTCTAAGTTTAGGCAAACTGGGCGCATAGAATTGTTTTTTTTTGTTGAGAAAAAAAGCTTTCAAAATATCTATTTTGTTAATTCGAACGAACATACAAAAGGTTACGAATTTAGACCAAGAGTTCCCAAACTTTTTTCGGTCGCAGATCCTTTTACCAAAAACTTTTAAAACCGTCGACCCCCTAGTAATTTACTTTACTTCCTCAAATTGATAAGTTTGTACAGTACTCGATATTAAATATTTCACTAGATATCAAACTTTTCATTTTAATCACTTGTAATTAAGTATTGAAAAAGGTAAAAGGACTACGGATGGCATCATCTTGTGCAACACTTAATATTGAAATCTGCGCTGACGAAAATTAAACCAAAAAAATACGAGCAGTTCTTTTTAATTTTTGACATTTATGAAATAAATGTGTAAATTCAAAATAAGTGCAAATATTCTCAATTAGGTACCTAATTGAGAATATATATTTTTGAAGTAACAAACAAATAGCAGTAGTAAGGGGTCTATTTTTGCTGTCGTCGACCCCCAATTTTTTTATTGAAACTATCGACCCCTAGAAAAATCAAATCGATCCCAAGGGGCTGATATCGACCGCTTTGGGAACTCTTGATTTAGACCTTCAAATGAAAAGAAAAAATCTTATTCATTGATTGCTCAGTATACAATTTCTCATGCCAGTTTGAACATGTTCAAGTTGAATTTATACCTCCAAATTGTACAGCATTTTTGCAACCCTTGGATCTGGGAATTACACGTGCATTGAAAATGCATTACAATAGTCAACTTCTCAAAAAACTATTACTGAACCTAGTTTTGTATGATAAAAAAAATAGATGTTAAAGAAACGCATGATATGATTTGTGCAGCTTGGTAGTCAGTTGAAGGGTCAACACTTTTTTTGTGTCGGAAGAAGGCCTCAATTCTTAAAGATAGTGATAACGAAATCCAGATGACTCAAACAAATACAATACAACTGAAATGAAAGTGGAGAATGAAGTATGCTGAATATTTGAATGAAAGTTGCTGATATAGGTGTAAATTATCATAATTTGGATACATTTATTAAGATAATATTCTAATTTAATGATTGCGAGCGAGCTGACTAAAATATATTATTGAAAATTTGCAGTAATCTATGAATATGTCGAATGCTTTCTTTAGAGAATGAAAAAAAAATGATGCCACCTGATATGAAGGTTTTGCTTTTGAAAGCTATAAATACATTGGAGAAGTTTCAGGCTTTCCTATTCTTTAACACTGATACACTGGGGAATATTTTCTAACAATCATATGGGTATTGAAAATACAATTATGAATGCTGGTAAGACAAATTCGGTCTAGTTAAAATTATACATTTGAAAAAAAATAATTTAGTATGATGTGCCCATAGGCGTCACCTATCTTCCAATCACCCGTCGGGATGAGATCCATCATCCCGAAGGAATGAAGAAACGCCGATTTAAAAAAAAAAATTAATCAATTCATTCAGCACCCCGATGGAAAATTGGCCGCGAATTAACTGTAAAGATACCTAACCACGAAAAAGACGCGACCGTAATGAAAAATGGATAGTAAAAATGACTTGGGCAAATGGTCGACACGATAAGCGGACCACTTACGCTGTCCAAAATTACATCGTGATCGCTATAAAAAGGATCGATCCGGATCAGAAAAATGAGCGGTAGCCACTAGCCGAGCAGGACGCCCTTACAGCAGTTCTTCCAACCACTCCCGTCACCTGGAAGCTAACGCAGTTTTCGCCGCCATTGACACAGCCCCAAGAAGGAAATAATAAAAGGGCCCCACGACACTGCAAAACCAGCCATCACCAGTGCTCGTGTGTCGCGCCCGACGGCGTTTACTGATGTATCCTCATCGGGTAAGTGAACGGACTTTTCTCTTCCCTCCTCTCCCTACCATATTTATTGTACATTTTATTTTAAAATTTTATCACGTATCAAAGATGCCCTCCAAGATCTCAGACGCCGTCCACTAGCGTATCAGCAAGGGGCATAAACGCAAGGTAACGCGAATGCCAATACCAGATATACTGGTTTTCCCAAACCCTCCTATGTCTCTACAAGGAGCGATTTAGCAGGAAGCCCAGCTCGAGATACCAACGAGGAAGTCCGTCGACTCTCTTCCCCCCTGGCTTTCTTTCTCTCGTTTGGCTTTCTCGAATGACCCTTGGCTCGTAAGCTAACTATTTGGCTCGTAAGCTAAGTATTTGTAAAACTGCTTGGAACTTGGTTTATTAATTTTTTATTTTTGTTGAAATTAGTCTACATTTCCATGTTATAAGTAATAAATTCTGTGATTCGCAGTCCTTTTATTGCTAATACTCACATTTAATTACTTCATATAAAGAATGATCTAAAAATAAATCTTGATACCTTCTAAATAAATATTGAATTATATAAAGTTCGACCCCCAAAATAAAAAATAATGTATAATTGTTTTATAAAATAAATAAAATACTTATTTTTTATTCACCATTGTTTTATTCGAGCTCACTACCGGTTCTAAAAACCTTCATCTTCCTCGCCAGGTGAATACGAACAGGCGAAGTTCATGTTTACCTTATGAGGAAGACGGAGGTTTTTGAATCTAATAGTGAACCCAAATAAAACAGTGGTGAATAAAAATAAGTCTTTTTATTTATTTTATCAAACATGTATAAACATGGCATCACAAAGTGAAATAAACGTCTTATCTAAGATTCATGAAAAAAATGTGTCTGTCTTGTAACTTTAATATTTCGATCAATTTAATTTAACAAAAAAAAACAGTATATAAATTCGAGTTTTCGAACTCATTGGGAGAGAACAGGTTTTTAATTTTCTTAAATTTCAACAGGTTTTTTCATTTAATTCAGATTTTTATTGTACAGTTGTGTATTGTTTGCTAGACGCAGATCATATATTGTATATAATTAATATTTTTGACCTATTTTCAATTAATAATGTCAAAAATAGACTCTTCAGACAATTGTATAAGATATGTATTAAAAATCAAACATTTTTTCTTGTAAGTAGCTACCTCTAAAATATTGCAGCACCCTCATCAAATCACCGTAGACTAAACGTGACCATAAACAAAGAATATCACATTCAACATTGCTTTGCTGGCTAGTGTTGCCAAGTTTATTCTATATACTTTATGATTCGTAGGCTATACAGTATAAAATCGGAGCGGTCTTGTTCATTTCCGTTTTGGCTGTGGGCAGGTAAGGATTAGAAGAGTTTTGTTACAGTATTATTTTTTGTGAATCCATGATTTTCATCCTCGTTTTTATTTCTACACATATGTATCTTTTGATTTTGTATTTAAGCTTGATTATTAAATTATCGTTTCATTTTCTACAGTAAATCGCTCTGATCCATCCGTCGTCAGTGAGCATAGCGTTGGAAAAGACGTAATCCATCTTTATCACAACGTTTTTAAATCATCGTCTCTTCATTTCAACATGTAAGTATACAAATTTGAATTTACTATGTATTTCATGTGATATTTCATCTCAAGAAAATGAATTACTCATGCAAAACGATATTTGATCGGTCACAGCTTATTTTCTCTTTTAAATTTATTGATTACGTTTCGTCGTTCACGGTCAGCATATAATTGCAAATTAATAATTTCAATTTCTTAATTGTCTTTGCCATTTTGTTTTCTGACGTAAAACGCGTGCCTTTTCTATTTTTACATCCTAATCGTCATAATCGACCGATATAATGTAGATAATCGATTTTAATCCAGTGTTTCGCTGAAAAGTGTAGAATCGAAATGCATAAATCTATCGAAGTGCTTAGTATTGTTACAGCTATTTTTATAGTTTCAGTAGGATGCCACTCCAATATTCGAAAAATTATAGTAATGGCGCTACTTTCAGGCCACTCTTGACGAAATGCGCCACTTGAAGCGCATTTCAAATTAACCCATTCCCAGCTGTTCTTAGAAATCATATACTGCAACGTCACGAAGAATGCATAACCTGATAAATTTATAACTATCACCTTGACTCCCTTTAGTGATCGGTGAAACTGCAAATAAAAGTTTTCTTCCACCTGTTCACCGCGTGTTAAAACGATTTTTATATTTCACACTAATTACTTTCATGTCCATGACGCATCTAAAAACTATGCGTCAGCAGTTTTGCCCACATTGATTTTGACAGTTCCATTGAATGTTAAAAGCACGTGGCGATAAGTTTCGATTACTAATGGTAATTTTATTTTTGGGGATAACTTGAATTTGTTTTTATTTTATTTTTACTCTTCACGACTAGCAAATTTCAGGGTTTCTTTAATTTCGTGATTCATTCTATTTAGAGATTGCTTCTTTATTTTCGAAACACGTCAAATTTTCAAGTCTCGTTTTATATGCTGTGGATTCATCAATAGATTGCCTTAAAATAAACAAAGGAACTGAAAAGAATAGTTAAATAGAGGTTTTTTTAATTCTCCCTAATTAGAATTTTTTAATCTCTAACATCTTGTGTATATAATGGGAATAAATGCTGAATTGAATCAAATATATGCACTGTGTGGTGTGAAGCAAACTTCAATCGTGCATACACACCACTCTGGGTAGGCAAAGGACAGAGCGCCTGACTTGCCTATTTCAACACATTCTTAACCTCTTATATCCATACAACTCCGACTGTTAATCAAAATATTATTAATTTTAACCCAACCATACCTTCCTTGGTCTTCCTCTACCACGCCTTTCACTCGCATTTAAACTGGACAGTTTTTCTGTCTTGCTTAATTCGTTCTACATGCCCAAACTTGTGCTCTCCATCTTACTCAACTCTTCTAATTACTTCATTCTGTAGTCTTTTTTTTTTTTACCCAAATTTTTACCCATGTATTCCTCTCGGTGCACTTATTTCATCAGCATTTATGTGTCCTTTCATTCTTTTTCCATGACTATGTATCACTCTCATACATCTAAGTCGGTACCAAAATACTGTTATGGACTAGCATCTTCGCAGTTTTCCACCTAGATTGTAGTAACAGTCAATCTTTGTTTTTTTTTTAACAGGAAGGGATCAAGCAAAGGACGGTTTGGACAGAGCTCTGATGGTGGTAGTAGATTTTCATCTGGAGGCCGCAAGGATAACCTCGGGAAGAATCTACATAATCGTCAATGGGACCAACTACGCCCATTCAAAAAAGATTTTTATGAACCACATCCCAATGTTGTGAGCCGTTCACCCAGGGAAGTCGACCTTTATAGAAGCACACACCAGATCACTGTGAGTGGTGCTAATGTACCCAACCCAGTGCAGCGCTTCGAGGAGGGTGGCTTTGCCGACTATGTTATGACTGATATTAAAGCTCAGGGATACAAAGAACCTACACCTATCCAAGCTCAGTCTTGGCCTATTGCTATTTCTGGTAACAACTTGGTAGGAATAGCACAAACAGGCTCTGGTAAAACCTTAGGATACATCTTGCCTGCTATTGTGCACATCAATCACCAAGAGTCCAGCCGCAATAGAGGTCCTATAGCCCTTGTGCTAGCACCCACCAGAGAACTAGCACAACAAATCCAGCAAGTAGCTTCAGACTTCGGTGGTCGTTCATACTTGCGTAATGCATGTGTTTTTGGAGGTGCTCCTAAACATAAGCAAGCTCAAGAACTAAGGCAAGGTGTCGAGATACTCATTGCTACACCTGGTCGTCTTATCGACTTCCTCGAAAGGGGCACTGTTGACTTGTCTCGTTGCACATACTTGGTGTTGGATGAGGCTGATCGTATGTTGGATATGGGCTTCGAACCACAAATACGTAAGATTTTGGGACAGATAAGACCTGACCGCCAAGTCCTTATGTGGTCCGCTACATGGCCAAGGGAAGTGAGGAAACTTGCAGAGGATTTCCTGGGTGACTACATGCAAATCAACATTGGCTCTCTGGAATTATCTGCCAACCATAATATTCTGCAGATTGTTGATGTTTGCCAGGAACATGAAAAAGAAGACAAGTAAGTGTCTGAAATATACGCTTTTACTCTTCTAATATATATTTTTTTAATGATGATAATTTAATAATGAATAGAAGTGATTGTGAAAGATACTCTAAGAAGACCTGATTTTTGTTGTCTCAACATTATTATTATTGTTTGATGCTTTGAAAATAACTCAAATTATTTTCTTGCAGGCTTAACAACCTTCTTCAAGAAATAGGAGATATTCAAGACCCCAGTGCCAAAACAATAATATTTGTGGAAACAAAGAAAAAAGTGGAAAACATAACCCGAGTGATAAAGCGATTTGGTTTCCATGCTGTATGCATGCATGGTGATAAAACACAAGACCAAAGAGATTATGTATTGAACCAGTTCAGAGTAGGCAGATGCAATATTTTAGTTGCCACAGATGTCGCAGCTCGTGGCTTGGGTAAGTTGTCCCTTATAATGTGTATATATATATACGTGTATGTTAATGTAATGAATCAAGCATTTAAGTATATTGCTGTGCTTATATTATTGACATATTGTTAAGAGTATTTACTGAGAAGTAATAGAATTGTTTTTTTATCACTTTTCAGAGGCATGTGCTGGATGAGTATTGTGTTCTGTATTGGTGGTTGAGCACCGGCTCTAGATAGCGACTAAATGATGGCTTTGTATAAAGTAAAAGTCATCTCGTGGCGATGCTAGATTGAGAATGCAATAACTCGTCATGTGCCTCTAAATGCTACTGCCTATCACTGATCCTGAACCGAGGCCGAAATATGGACGAATGTCTGGTCAGATTCTCATTAAGAAGCTTCACATTATAACTTCATTCGCGTTTCATAAAAAATGTGGAATTGAGACTTCATCTCGAGAAGTCATGGATAAAGTGCTTCGAAAGCTTTGGATGGGATTTCTGATCATTTTCGGCCACACTTCAGTTGGAACCTGCGTTGATATAAACAGAAGAGTTATCGATATCGTGGGTTACAACATCTGGGTTCTTGTGATGTGTTAGTCAGAAGTGAAAATTAAAACACATTTATTTTTCATTGGAAGTTTGACAAGAATTGTCTAGAAAATATAAGTGATTGAAAAACAACTAATGCAGTAAGTTACTATTTTCAATTTTTCAGTGAAATAAATGGTTACTTCTGCATTCCCATCTAAATGTATTAAAGTACGTTTTTTGTTTTATAGATGTCGAAGGTATTAAATATGTCATCAATTTTGACTATCCAAATTCTTCAGAAGATTACATTCATAGGATTGGAAGGACAGGCAGATCTAAAAATCAAGGAACATCTTATGCATTCTTCACTCCATCAAATAGTCGGCAAGCTAAGGACTTAGTGTCTGTCCTCACAGAAGCCAATCAAGTAAGAATTCACCTTTTCTCCGATTTATCCTTGTGTCCTTTCACCTTTGGCATGGGCCTGTCTTTATCTATGACAGGGCATGAATGCAAGTGGAAGGTAGAAAAAAATAGTGTACTGATAATGCCTTCGGTGTCCACACCATTAATGTCTGGATTCCATCCTCGTAAGGTGCAACAAATTTTAAAATATGAAGTGAAAGTCCATATCAAAGCGAAATTCCTTTTTCAGTAATTATTAAATCTTGCTCTTGTCGATTTTTATAAAAAACATTTAGTCTATAGTTGAATTGTACAGACCATCTCACGATTGTGTAACTTAATATTTTGTGTTAAACTTATAATTGGATTTTATAAAAAAAAACATGGTTTATCGTTAGAAGTGTATGCCGGTACGAGTTCGAACAGGATTCAGTCTTGTTTGTGCTCCCTGATGAGGTGAAAGCCTTAAACCGGAAGGGTTATATCGTTACAAAAAGAGGAATAAACAGTGTTTGATAAAAACAAATTACAATATCTAAACCTCCACAATGTTAATGCCCATCTATAAATAAAAAAACATATTTCTGAAATTCATTTATATGTTTTGATGGAGTAATGTGAAATAATAAATCATTTTATTTTCAGGAAGTAAATCCTAAACTCCAAGACATGGCTAACCGTTTTGGAGGCTATGGAGGTGGTGGTGGATGGGGGGGTCGTTCCCGATTTAGTGGTGGTGGTTCCTTCAGGAGAGGAGGAAACTTTGGCCGAGGAGGTGGCGGCAGTAATGGATTCAAGAGCAGAAACACCAATGGAGGAGGAGGAAATGGATTCCACAAGCGCTTTGAAAACTAAATATCTCCTTGAAACACTCTAGCCTAATTTTGTGTTGCACATTGGAACAACTTATTTCCATTAGATAATCAGTATTCTAATTTTTAAGTCATTCCGATGTCTGTTGTATGAAGATGTGGTTGCTGTTCTTTTGTATTCTCAATTATTTATGTATTTATTTCTCACTAAATTTTTATTTCATAATTTTAAGACAGAATTCACGCAGTTTATAAAAGCCAACAGTAATGGAAGTTGGTGTGAGAAATTAAGTGCTCTAAATTTAAGTTTTACTTTGAATTTTCATCTCGAATTCATATAAATATTATTCATATTTAAAAAATACATTCATCTGGTAAAACTTAGATTTGTGCATCAGTTTATCTTATGTTATTACTAATAGAGTGCTCCGAGGAGTTAAGAATGCCGAGATAATTTCTGTTGAATGAGTGTTGGCGATAAATGTTTTTTCTGTGATAATTTGAAGTATATCTCATCCTAGATATTTAAGTCTTGCCAACATCATTTCAGTTGGTAACATGACAAATAAATTAATACTTATAAATTTTTATTCTGTTCTTTCCTTTTCTCACTAGTAGAAATAACCGGTCACAAAACAAATGGAATGGCACATTTATGAGCCAAACATATCATGTAACACTGAAAATTTTCACAAATTGTGAAATAAAATCTTGAATAATAAATTCCGTCTGAATTCCTAAAATGTACATTTAAAAAATAAAGTTATGTTACCTAGTTTCTTTTTGTATTCCTTGGCCCTTGTGGGGCATAAAATTCAAATTATACCTATTTTCAATTTTAAGTTTGCGAGTACAGGTTTGTCTGGAATGGAATTTGGTTTTTTAATTATAACCTGATTGGCCTAGTTGGTTAAATGCCAGCCTTCCTAACCGGCTAGTAGGTTCTTTTCCCCCTGGTACTTCAAATTTTAAGAGTAAAATAGAGCGAATGTGCCCCATTCCCCTGGGAAAAATCAAGACATCTTCGTATCTTTTTGGGAGTTTTAAATATAATCCACAGGCGTTTTAAAAAAGCTAAAACAAGGATGACTATATCAGGTAACTAAGAAAAATTTGCTTAAATCCCTTTGATATTATGCAAGTGCTAAATAATGCAGTTTACTTAAAATTATAGAACTGCTTTTTGTGGGGTTGAAGTGGCAACGATATGTCAATGTTTGCACTTGTTTCACATTTACTTGTGTTGTACTTAAAAATTTGTCATCTAAATTGACAAATTTTTGAAGGCATATTACCCCGTGAAGGAATGGAATCTGTCTTAATTTTTTGGAGTGTAGCTACCTAAAGATACTGTATTTATAAAAAAAATGTACATGCACTTCTACAAGTTGCTTATGCACATGTGCTTAACCACTTCATGCTCTGGGGTTTTTCAAGAAATTGTCCAAAATGAATAATTTTTTTATTGCATTTTAATGTATAATTAGAAAACACGTTTTTTTTAAAGATAGAACTAATTTGCGATTCAATGATGCTGCGTGACTGAATTTTGAAAATCCTTGATGCTCTAAATTTTGTTTAATTTCGGATTAGGATGAGTTTCTGGGTCGTACGTACTGTTATCAGAGAAATGAAAGTATTGTTTTATTTTGTTGAATCTTTTGGCATTTTTTTCCAAAAAATGGGGTGTACAGGATGGGCCTAGGGACCATGAAAAATTTGCCTCAGGTTTTTTGTTAATGCTCGTGAGTATTTGCAGTGAAAAAAAGATCCTCGATTCTGGATTTGTAATAAGTTTCCATGGAGGTGTTTTCGGGACGTGTGAAGTCATGGGTCTATTTGTATTTGCCGATTTTGATTCTGCAAATCTGGTCTCAAAGCAAATATAATTTATCACGTCATTGAAAAACAGCTCGAAAAATTTAACAATTTTGTAATTTATTTTTAACAAACACTTTATTCCACTTTTTTATGACGGTATAACGCTACCGGTTTCAAGGCTTTCACTTCATCTTCAGGGGAGCGCAAACAAGACTAAATGCTGTTCGGACTGTCACCGATATAGACACTTCAACGGTTGGAGGCGGGAGGGGTGAGAGGAAGGCTAGGTATAATTTCGGCCAAGAGCGGGGAGATTTTGCCTTAGCGGGGAGATTTTGCCTTAGCGGGGAGAGATGCCTTAACTATAAACAACATATTTAACAATTTGTTTGAACCACTTCAAATTTCATTCCCGGTTCTCCAGAAAATGAAAATCTAGGTAGTAAAGGTGTAAGTGGTGGAGATATTCTCATTTCGGACCATTGGGTGTCGGGCGGTATACTAGAGTAGGCGATATCCGATGTGTCGCTCGAAGACAAACTTGATGTTCCAGAATCTTCTAAATCATAATCTACGGAATCATATTTGGTGGCCTGGCCATTATATTTCGGGGATGGAAAAATTCAAATGAAATAATTATTTCACTGGGAAATGGTTAATGAAAAAGTTCACAGCAGATCAAATATTATAAAAGTTTACTACAAACAGCGCATAAATAATTTAGTTCACGTTCAGTTTACATAAATTCAATTATAAAATAATGTAAAGAATACAGTATCCAGAAATCACAACACTAATTATAATGAAATTATTCGAAAAATCGCGAATAATGAGATAGATGCGCAAGCCTCGATAATCGACACAAAATTGACTATTTATGCCACCTGATCACCGGCATAAGACTCATACAGACCACGTGGCCCCAACCCGTTTCTATATATAGAAATCGCACATTTGCGAGAGCGAGCATAAAACCAAGTGACCGCCCGTATGGGTACGAGCTTACGTTATAAATCCTCGCAATTACATCGCAAAAAACTAGTCGGTAATCCTGTATCAGACAGATGTTGTACCAGACAGGTACAAAGACTAGAAAAGGCGGATGGTTGCTGCAGAGCGTAAAGAATCCAATTCGCGGAGTCAAGCGTAAATCACCAAAAATTAATTAATTAATTTTCGGTGAAATATTCTTGCGTCGAATGCGCCTCTGAACTTGTGTCCGGTGTATGCAGAGCGCTGTCCAACCAGTTGCCAGGGACGGACTCGACACGATAATTCCGGCGAAAATGAAGAAATGCAGCGAAGTCACTTGTAGCTGAGATTCCTCAGTTGATCTTGGAGAAGGGTCGATGAAATGAAACACGAAGTCAGACGATTGAAGAGAAGTATATTTTCGGTATAATTTAAGGCTCTATATTAGCGGAAAGTCGGTCAGAGTAAGCGCCCGTTGCCCGCTAGGTAAACCCATGTTTGGGGCTCGGGGGGGCTGCTTAGACTGACCGCCTTCTGCCTTGGTCTCGATGGCCCGGGCGCAGCACATTTTTCTGCGCGGTCGCGAGCTCATTCGGATTCAAAGTGACATAAAATATTACAGTGTTTGCTTACATAATATTTTAAACATACTATTTTAGATAATAACATACATGAAGTTTATATTGAAATACAGGGTTTTACATATACAAATATAAGGGCAAATTTGCCTCCAGATCTACACACAACATTGTCTGTCTCATCATACCACATACACACACAAGGGTGACGGCATACGTCCGATACAGATGTATTGACTGTCAGTGAAAGCTTTTAGAAAGGTGACTGGAACTTTGATAATATCGGTAAATTGTAATATTTAAGTATTGTAAACCCCTACAAACGCAAGAATATGCGTTAATCGTAAAACAAAAATGGCTGCCATCGGTTAGAAAAATAAAATATTATTTTTGGACTCTAATCATGTAAGAATCTACAAATAAAAAATAATTTGAGTGTTAACATAAGTTGTGTCCGTTTTTTCCCAATTTAAAAATGAGCACCAAAAGTAAAACAAACTGGTAAAGGTTATGTCATTTGAAAGAAAATTTTAAGCTCTACGAGGTATTGTTTACTTTTACATTACATATATTATTTTATTTGATTACAAGCCTTCAAAATGGAATGAAGTAGACGAAAGTGAGCATTTTCGACACCTGTTCACGTTCAATCGAAGGAATAAAGCTGCTCGCGATATTTGCGAAGTGTACGGTGAAGATGCTATAAATGAAAGGACAGCTCGTCGATGGTTTTTGCGTTTCAGCCGGTAATTTCGGCCTGAAAGACATGGAGCATTCCGGAGATGTTTCTGCTAATTGCTATTACAAATTGTACTTTGACAATTATTATACCTCCATTCCGTTGATAAATTACCTGTCAAAAAGGGGATACGTTCATTGGGAACTGTGAGGAGGAATAGAATACTATCATGCAAGATGCCAACAGATTCTGAAGTAAAAAAATGCTAAGAGGAGAAAGCAAAGAGTTTCTAACAGATTTTGATGAGTCCACTATATCCAATGTTCTTTGGAAGGACAAACATTAAAACAGTGATGCTGTTATCCTCCTTTATTGGAATTGAACCACCTCAAACGGTCCAAAGATATGATAGGAAGAAGAAGGGAAGTGCCTTGTCCAGCAGTTGTAAAACAATATAACAAACATATGGGAGGGGTTGACTTGCTGGACAATAATACGCTATATTGGGAAGTACAGGATAAGAATGAGATCACGCAAATGGTACATACGATTATTTTATAATCTTCTGGACATTTCAATAATAAATGCATGGCTGTTATACCGAAGATGTAATGAAGGAGGTCCAACTATGAAACTCATAGATTTTCGGCTCGAGTTTTGCCTCGACATTATGCAGTATTGGCTCATGTAATGAACCAAAACGAGGTAGGCCTTCAGACTTGCAAAAAGAAATTGAAATAAAAAGAAAAAAAAAACCAATGTAACCCCACTTCCTTCCCAAGATGTGCGACTGGATAAAGAAAGTCACATTCCTAAATGGAATCCAACCAGAGTAAGATGCAAGAACCCAAATTGCAAGTCTCAAACTTTTGTTATTTGTGAAAAATGCAACGCTGCTTTGTGTTTCAACAAAGACAAAAATTGCTTCGCTAGTTTTCACAAATCTTAATTATCATTTTATTACTAAATTCATAATTTAATTAATAAATATTAATTATCATTTAATCATCAGTTTATATCATTTACTATAATTTATATCATATCACTTAATTTCATTCATATCATATAATTAACATTACAAATGCGCAGTGATTCATATATGAACCACTCTTTTTTTTTTTTAAATATAAAAATGAAAAAAAATTGTTTTATTGTATTTTTCATGTTCCAGTACATATTTAATGCATAAATATATTTTTGTTTTTGAAATAAAAAAAATCTCGCATTGTAGGGAACATTGTCCTGGTAAAAGATGACTAGTCAGCATCTCGGGTTTCTTCTCTCGTAAGTTATAAAGCAAGCGTGTATTACTTACTATTTCTTGTTTGCTCCTATCCAAATGAGCACTCGTCATAATGCCCTTAAAAATCTTAAAACTTATACCTTGCCTTGCCAACTGACTGGTCTTATTCGTAGGCAATGAACTGCTATACTGTCGCTGTGATTCGACTTTGGTTGGTAGTGGTGAGTCCATAGTCAAATTGTGCCAAGAAATGATCGGGATTAGCTTGAAATATAGTCTTTTAACACTCCTGTGAAGTTCAGACACCAAAATGGTTTTTGTTCCAGCCCCAGCAGAATCCATGACTTGATGTTTTCGAATTACTGCAGTTGATGGTTGTCTTCAATATTCTGCCATATTTAAGATGGAAGCAGATTCGGAAATATTCAAGTATTTGTGTAAAACTTGAAAAAATATTTAACCATTGAGTGCAGTTGAATATTGTCAGTTTTCACTAAAATGTTCAATACTAAATTTCAACAGCTGTTAAAAGTGAACAAATTTAAATGGACCAACATGCATCCAGATGGTGCGGTGCGTATGTGTTGGTCCATTTAAATCGCATAAAATCATGGGATACACCAAGACCAATCGTTCCTCAGAGCAAAACACATTCGTATCATTGTACATTTCATCTTCATTAATTATCATTTTAACATCAGATTCCTCATTGAGAATTTTCATGTCGCTTCTCATTTTTTATTTATTTACAGTTTGGGACAAAATAATCAAGAAATAAGAATAATGGTAAAATAAAGAAAAATAAGTCACTAAAATATTTTAACTATATAAAGATCTTTTTTGAATTTTTAAAAATTCAATATTTATATAAAAAATGGAAAAAAAAGAACTTAGGTTGAAGAAAATGCCTTTCAAACACAACTCCAGTAAGAGGCAGTAAAAAAAACCATGGAAGAAATTTTGTGTTTGAAATAAAAAAAACATTGGTTTTAACCTCTAAGCGAGTATGGCCATATGGCGAGCAAATTTTTACCTCAAGCGAGTATGGTCGTACACGGTACGTCTGATGTTTTTTTCCCCGAATACATGAATTTATCCATAAAACGGACATGGCTCAAATGCTATTTAATTATTTTATATATGACGGCTGCAATTTTTTTTTATTTGTGAAAAATATTTGTTAGTAGAAAACTAACAATTTGGTAAAAAAAAACAAATTTCAGGTAAGTTTAAAATGTAAAAAAACTCACTCCATACATATTTTACTTGCAAAATCTCACTCGCTTCGAGGTTAATAGACCCATCAATACTGCATTTAATCAAAATGTTTTTATGATTGTATGTTGAAAAATGTTACAGGGCACTAAATCGTAAGCTGATTTTTTGGTACTTGGAGCCTTTTAGCAGACAATAAGGGTACCGATATATCAGTACCTTGAGACTAAAAGGGTTAATTAACTTTTTGATCTTTTATATGTGTAAATGTTTCAATAATTTCACTATAGTCAATATTTTTGGCGATTGAGTATTCTATTAATATTAACCCTTTGCACTCAAATGCCGCCATAGAGGCAGCATGCATGGTATGCCGTATTACTCGATGGCGCCAAGAAAATAAAGTCTTATTTCTCAATATTTTTAATATATTGGGTTTTTCAGTTTTCAATATTATTTAACCAAGGATCATATAAATACAATTAAATAATAAGTTACGGAATTTGATCGAGTAAGGTAGGTTAGTTCTGCAGATAATGATATTATTCCTCGCACGGGGAGGCGAGATAGTAATGCAAAATACCACTCAACACACAATGGAATCTTTTGTTCAGAGACAAACAAGTCCGAAGGGCGACACTTGTACTTTCCTGATATATTATTACCGTATAAGCTAACTGCTGAAACCTGTGAAAGTAAACCTGGACTTCACGTTGGGGATTGTTATGTAAAATACCATACAATTAGAAACAACTTCAAATAATCAATTTTCATGTCTATTCTATTCCTTACATACCTATTTTACCAAAATAAAAAAATTAAAAAGAAAAAGTTTTTTTATTTCTATAAATTGAATTATATTTCAACGTAAATGTTTTTTTTCTTAAAAAATGCTTCGAGTTGGCGGTAGGCACATAACAAAAAGCTCTCTAGTGCAAAGGGTTAATATCTGAAAAGCGCTGTTGGTTCAGTGTTGATCTAAGATAGTTGTCAATTAATTTTAATTTCCTATAGCTGCGTTCGGCTAAAGCTACTGAAACTGGAAGAGTTAATAATATGAACTTGTAAGATTCCATTCATGAATTATGACGAGAAGTTCCAGAGAGGAGTAGCGTTTGATGCAGATTCTCCAATAATTGGAATCTGATTTAAAATTTAATTTTACTTAAAAATTTATTACCATCAATATTTTGGAACCAGATTCTTACCACATTGTTTTGCTGATAAAATATCGATATTGAAAAATAAATGTCCACTAAGGAAGCCAAAATCGGAAGAAATTTTCTTGATATTTTCAAACTCGGTCAACACTTCATCATAAATAATATACCACTCTTCGAAAATGTTCTAATAAAATAGAATTTTCATCAATCGATTTTTTCTTCAAAAAATTATTTAACTCTATTTTTTTCTCTTAGCAGTAAAAACAGGATCAACAGACTTTTTTGTGTTACTTCTATGACTTCCAAAAATATAAACTTAAATTCTGTATCTCTTAAGATTTCGCAATCCTTAAACAAGCTTTGAAACTTTATCAACGGATACAGTTTTCATTTGAAGTGCGAGGTTCACTGAATTAATTAGGTTTAATATATTTGATAAATATAGCTGATAAACTCATAATCAATCTGTGTAATGAGGTTTACAGCAGCAGACATAGTTTCAGTATCTGAAGATTTTTTGCAATGCTCTTAGTAGTTCAAGTAGTTGCAAGTAAGTTAAATTTACTGTCTTGTATTTAGAGCATCATCTGGTATCTGAATGAACTTTTAATGTTGTATTTAAAAAGCTTAAGTTACTCCAGTGAATTGTTAAGCTAGAACAAAATTTAAATATGGTTTTAACTGTTCTGAAAAAGAAAAGAAGATTACAATCTTTATTTTTTGCACATTCAACGAAGCTCCAGTTCTAACATATATGCCCCAACCTAATAAATTTAAATTGTGGTTTATTTCACTGTTTCTATAGAAACAAAACTTTTTCTTGGCAACTAAATAACTCACAGTCCCCTTACATAGATATGGATAGTGGCTTGTCAAAAAGTGTGTTAGATGTAATCGAAAAGAATTTTCGAGAAATAAATTCAGTAAGTTAAATGTAGCTTCCCATAAAACTGATTTTTAAAATTCAAATCATACGAACTTATTCCAAGTGGTGAATAGCTGTTTAGAGTCTTGGTCCAATGATAGGACGCCTTACTCCATCAGATAATTTCCGACTGTTAGGATATTTATAGGTTGAGATTTGGTGTGGTTTTTAAGCAAACAGGAAAGGATAGGTTCATGAGGTGGTTGTGAAAAATAATAAAATGTTAAATACTTATATATAACCGTGATGATAGAAGATAAATAATATTACATACAAAAATATACATAGATTTATGGATGTGTTGTCACACACGGAAATATATACATATGTGTGTTAGTGAAGAAGTAATGAAGGCGAGTAAATCGTCAATGGCAGTACGCACAATGTCCATTGGAAAATTGGCCACTGCTTTCTTCAATGATTGTTTCAGACTCTAAATTTGGATGTCGTCTGCTACAGGCCATGTTCTCCAACACTGACCACAATTTGTAGTCCAGTAGATTTAAATCGGGGCTTCCAGAAGGCCGATCTTCAGCTTTAATAAACTCTGATGTGTGAATTTCTAGCCATTGCTGGGCGGACTTTGCCTTGTGGGCTGGATCAGAATCTTGTTGAAAGATCCAATGATCTTAATTAAACATGGGTCATTAAGAGGCTTGACGACCTTCCCTAAAATGTCATTTTGGTATGACTTTGCACTTGTCTTCACACCCTGAGCACAAAAATGTAGCTCAGTAACCCTTCGTATGAGACACCCCACCAAACCATCACAGATCCTCTATGAATGACTTGAGCGGCCTCTCGAGAGCTATGTGCGTACACCCGATCATTTTGCTTCTTATAATTTTCGTCAATGTTGAAAATCTTTTCATGGGAAAAAAAGATTTTGCGATGCATATTGTTTGCGTACCGGTGAATCAGTTGTTTAGCTCTTGTCTTCCTGATGTTCTTCAAAGATGGAGTAGGCAAGTGTCCAGTGCTTTTTCGGTAAGCCCTCATATTTGGGTCCGATTTGATACCCATCTCCCTGGACATGATTTTTTGTGTGCGGAGTGGATTTCTACGGATTCTGTTACTCAAGGCTTTGATGACTGCTGGAGTTCTTACGATTCGTAGTCGACCACTTCTTTGCCGATCTTCAATACCTTGAGTATCTTTGAATCGATTAATAGTACAATATACAAACTGACGATTGATACCCAAAGATTTTAAAGTATTAAAAATGTCTACCGGCATCTTTCCAACTTTACCTAACGCAATTACAGCGATACGGTTTTCTTTACCGCCCTACTCCATGCTTACTGGTCAATGTTCATTGACTAACTGATTATAGCAATACCACAAGGATGGAGAATTACCTAAAAAAAGGTTTTAGGTTTCTACCTGCTATTGTTTAGATTTTATGAGTGTTTGAATTTGTGTTACAGTATTTATGGCACGACTTGTACATAGTTGACTAAGTAGGAAGACTGCCGGTGGAGGTGTCGGGGAAATAGTTTTTAGAATCGATTACGGACGGGGGTGCCTAAATTTAGTGTTCGTGTTGATAGGGATTTTATGACGGGGCTGGGATGTCTCGGAAGTGAACTGGAAAACATTTTGGCCAGAGCGTACATGTATTCGGGGATTGTTTGAAGAGCGGTATCTGCGTGGAGTCCAGCGTTGCGTACTATGTAGGGTGCGTCTAAGATCGTGCGGAGGGCTTTATTTTGGACTGATTGAATGTGATTTATTGTTGTTTACGGTGTAAAGCCCCATACCGGAAAGGCATATGTCAGTTGCAGTCTGACAATTGTTTTGTATAGATGGATTTTACTGAATTTACCAATCATGGGGAATAATGAATGGAGTGTTCTTAAAGCTGTAAATTTTACGGTGAGGGTTTTTTTATGCCAGATGAATCTGCTGTCTAAGGTGAGACCTAAATATTTAACGTGTTTAACCCATGGGACGCTCTGGCCAAAAAGTTTGAGGATTCTGATTGGGTTGATGTATTTAAGGGATAGCTGTGCGTGGCCACAGCTTGCGGATTTTATTTTTCTCCACAATCATTGATTTGATATGTGGGGAGAAAGGAAGTTCGGGTTTGTCTGCGGGTCTCTCTTGAGGCGGATGTGAGAGCGGATTTTATGGTAGAAGTGAGATCGTCGATAGCAGCATCGATCGAATCCGTGTCGGGGAGAGTATGAACTTATTGAATTTTGCAAGAATTTATTTGAAGTAGTATCAATATTTCTGGACCTATACATGAAACTGGACTGCTTGCATTAAAATAGCTAACTTATCGTTTGGGTCATTCTCTCAATAATGATAATCATGGCCACCTTGTGCCTCCAGTGTAAACAATTCTTTACTTTATGCAGAGCCTCCTGGAAAAAGTACCCTGTTGTTTCGTTAACCCCAGCACTCGCTTTTTTTACGACCCGGACCCGGATGGTGCATTTTGATTCCTGCGGGAATCCATTATTTTTCTGTCTGATTCATCACATGAACATCCGGTCTCAGCTCTTTTCACCATTTCACTTCCAGTTAGAATTAATGTCTTAAGGTTTTTGCTCGTCCCTGTGCTTTGTATTCCTGGTATCTTAAGATGCTTATTCGACAAAACATAGAAAGATGTATTTCTATCCAGAACTCTTCCAGAAGCTGTTTATGGAAGACTCCAGCACTACATCTTAAAGACAATAGTTTTCTGTATATCTCGAGAGTCCAAGTATCTACACCATAAAAGAAAGTGGAAAAAATATAGTTTGCATCAATTGAATTTCAGTTTTTTAATGTCTTCCATGATCTTTCCAGATCAGATAATAAACCCAATTTTTTTTAATTTTTTGCTCATTGAATTTTTTGACACACATTTCAGGAAATAGAAAAGAAGTAATTTAATCATAATCAATAACAATTTTAACATAATAAAACCCTTTAAAAGATAAATAAATAGGAAAAGGTCTATAAAATATATCGAGTTGAATTTAACCTTAAATCAATATTAAAGATATAATAAATATAAACACCACTAATGCATGAATAAAAATGCATTGTCAAACTGTTTGGTGGTAAAAATTATGGTCAAGGCAATAAAATAACTATTCTATGATGGTGTAAATATATCTAGATAGATTATACACTGACGTCAATAAATAACTTTTATTTGTCGAAAAATAAATCAGTTTATGATATTTAACTGCATGAGAGATGTGAAAATAAGGATCTGAAAATAAATTTTGTAAAATTCATTATTGAAAAATGTGAATAAAAAGTAAATATGATTATTTTTATTACACTATAAAAAAATAAATCTGTTACTTCTCGTAACGTGGATGTAAAAAAGGAACCAAGAAAATGTTATAGAGATGCACGTGCTAAGAAAATGTGGCGTGTCAATGAAAAATAGATTTATGAATGTTATAAAGAACTAATGTAAATTAAAGTTTTGACTAAGATGAAAAAGGGTACTCTGAGGTTGATACAAAAATTCTTGTAAGAGTTTAATACTTTTACAAAATTTATTAAAAAAAACCCCCAGATTTTTTAAGTGTATCCAATTTCAATACATTATGCTCAAATTGTATCAGTTCTATGTTCACTTACCTGATGCCCAACAGCAACACATATTTTAATCAGATTTCAGTTTATATGTGTATAGATATTAAAATAAAATTCTAATGTGAAAACAAGTATGTTTAAAAATTCTCATGTTTTTATGTAAGAGTAGGCAGAAAGGAATGAGCTCCAATTTTCTATATCATACAACTCCTTCAATTTCTCTGATTCAAAACCTTTTCTTTAAAATTTCATTAGCTTAGTCCGACCATACTTATTTCGATCTTCCTCTTTCACATTATCATTCACGTTTGTGATGTAATTTTTTTGGCCAGCCTTTCATCACTCATTTGTTCTGTATGCCCAAACGACCTCTGAGTGCTTAAATAAGTTGTAAGTATAAAAATCTTCATTTCAGAAAGCATTTGTCCATCGTGCATCATATGTTGGAGAACACAATTTTGATAATCCTGAGGAATCCTTGAAAACATTTTTCAAAACGGTTTGTAATGACGTAAACTCTACATATTGTGATGCTGCTGTTCATGGTTTTATTTTGATTTATCAAAAGTATTATATTTGTATTCTTGAGGTAAGAAAATGTTTATTTGTTTAAAAATAATATTCATTGGCTCATCATCCCGTGTAGCTCATGACTGAGCATCATGACTCCCATGATAGCCTCTGACGACTCCCCTCCTTCCATCCCTGCACTCGGTGGCTCCAAGGGTAATCCAGTTGCATCTTTCAATTGGTTAGTCCAACGCATTGGGATTCTTCCTCTTGTGCATTGTCCTTCCACGCCTCCAGTAACCATAAACCTCGCCAAACTGTCTCCTTGGCAACGTGCAATGTCCCCAAATAATCAGAGGACTCGTCGAAGGCATATTGTCGACAATCTGTCAGTGATTCTCAGTTCTTCGAGAATGGAGGTGTTAGTTCGCCTTGCTGTCCATGAAATTTGTAACATCCTTCTCTAGCGCCACATTTCAAATGCATCTATTCTACGTCTCGTTTGCTCATAGAGTCTAAGTCTCCGTGACGATGGTAATAGTTGTGGTCTTCCATATCTTTTTGACATTGCATTTTTGCAGCTTTGACATAGCATGTTTTTGCCATTCTATTTCTTCTTTTCACTTCAGCCTCGCATCCTCCATTGTTGGTAATACTGGAGCTTAAGTAAATAAAGTCAGTAACCACTTCCAGACCATGATTCACATTATTTGGTGGCAGTTTGTTACTGCGGTCTATTATCATAAGATTAGTTTTTGACCTATTGATTTCTAGGTCATTAATTAAACACTCCATCAAATGCTTTTTTATAATCTATGAAGCATGAAGCTGCTGGCATCTGAAATTCACGGCACTTTTATATCAACTGTCGGATATTAAGGATTTCTTCTCTAGGCCCTTTTGCCTTCTATCCTGCCTGTTCTATTTGTATCTGACAGCTAATGTAGGCCTCAAGACGGTTTTTGATTATACAAACCAGTATTTTACTTGCATGTAATATGAAAGATATGGTCCTATAGTTCTCACATTTCCTTGTTGAGCCCTTTTTATGTAACGGGATAAATTGAGACTCCGTCCAGTCCCAGGGCCAGATTCCCATCTTCCACACTGTTGCACACATCCACACAGTATTTTGGTACCATTTTATCCCAAATGTTAAAGTAATTCTGTCAGTATGCAGTCACTTTGATCACCAATTGATTTGTTGTTTCATAGTTTGTTTATGGCATCCTCTACTTCAGACTAAGATATCTGGTTCTTGGTTATTCGACCCAATTCCACAGTTCAAAGTCTCTCCCTCCTCTGTGTAATCACCCATGTTTTTGGAGCTGATTCACATGACAGTATCTTAACATTGTGATAGAGTTCCTTGGATTTATTCATGTTTTCATGAGCTTCTATTTCTCTATAGATATTATTTATGTTTTGGTTTTTATCTTTATGGCAGTGTTTCGAGATTTTCTTATTAATAAAATCATATGTACCATATATGGTAGTCTTTCTGTGTAAGAACACCTCTTTATTTAATTTGTTTCCTCTGCTGTATAAGATCATACGTGTCATCAGATATCTAGGGTTTTCGGTGAGAAGTCAGTCGATTTTGACACTGTTTCGCAGTCTCGGTGATGATATTTTTAGAAAGATTTCAAGATGCTTTCATCGTGATCAATGTAGTAATTATTCTACCTCGCATTTATAGCCAAATCAATATTTACAAAATTAGCATTGATTATATGTTTACTTTCTTGTAATTTTCTCTCTCATTCATTGGCGAATTATTGTCAAAAATAATAAAAGAATGTTACAAAACTGATCGTTTTTGGCAAAATGGTACGAATTTGACAAAATTCACATGTAAATAAACATTTCAAATCACACATTTATCTTATTTAGTCAAAAGTGATATTTTTTTAAAACAAATTTTTTATCAAAAACACAAAAAAACTCACAAATCACTTTATTAGAATTTCTTGTGTAATATACATATTTGAAAAAGTTAACAAAAATTCGTATAATTGACTGTTTTTTAAGTATTTGGCATCAAATGCGTATAATGTATTCACATGTCATACAATTGTCCTCGGAAACGTTTGAGTTTATTCACATATTCTAATCTAGCCCTAGTGCAACCCTGGTACAGTATCTTTTCTCTGAACACTTCCCTCAAGAGGAGAATGCTCAGCACTCATTTCATTCTTGTGACCTTCAAATGCAGAAATCAAGCATATTGATAGCAGAGCCATGTTTGTCAAAACACACAATGCATAATATTTTTCAACCCGTTTTTGTTATTAGGGTTCTGAAGAAAGCCTGTCCCGCCAAATGCGTCAATATATGTCAGATAAAGAACATTATGCCAAGTTTGGGCGAGCCAAACTTCTTATGGTATATCACAATATAAATAAGGTATGAAAATAGACTTTTTTTATTAAAATGCAATCAATATATCAGGGGTAGCCAACTGGTTTTTATGTTGCGATCGACTTTTTATGTAAAAAAAATATTGTGATCTACCCATAAAATTTGTGAGATTTAACACATTGACATATAACACAGATGTTAAAAAAGGATAACTAAAAGTTTATTAATAAGTATTATATGAGCAGAATTAACTTTGCTAAAAAAATATTAAGGAAAAGAAAACTTTACATACTTCTAACTAAGCGCATGCGCGTAATGAGATTTGGCAAGATCGTATGCCATATTGTAAGTTACGAAGATGACCGCGATCAACCTGTTGGCCAACCCTGCAATATATGATGTTTTAGAGCTGAAAGTATTAATTTTTCTTCTCTTAGTAATATTTCACCATAGACTGGTGTTAAAAATATTTTTAACATACAATCTAGAGTAGCATGCTAGTATAAGAGCTAAGTAAAAAAGTAATAATTGCGATGTTGCTACTCTTAGGATGAAGTGTTTCACTTTGTAGCATGTCAAACCAAGCAGAAAGAATGTTGTTCTCAAACCATAAGGCTAGAACTATCAGCCTGCTAGCAGAATGCTAACATACTATATAAACTCTAAATGCTGGCTTACTATGAGAGGCATATTTTTAAAGATTTTTGCTTTGATTTTTTCATAACATTACAAATAATACGAGTACTTGAAATTTATGTACATCACATTTACAAAAATTGCTGTACAAATTTTAATATTTAAATAATGATTCCTGAATGTGGGTATTTAATAAAAAAAATAATGAATGCTTTAAGAAGACTTTATTAGTTTTTTTGTAGCAGTTTTGTTAAAATATTATTTATGGCTTTAACTTTGTAGTTCTCCTTTATTATAAAATTATATTTAAAATGCTGATTTATGGGCTCATTTAAGTTTTTTTACAAAATTTCCCTTTTTATAGTACAGTACAGGCGAACCTCGACTTTCGCACATTCGACTTTCGCACAATTCGCTATTTCGCACATTTTTGAAAAATAGTTTTTTAATTATTTTTTTCCCGAAATAATGCAAAAATGTTTTGTTTCCCTGTTGCACCATGAAACGCTTATGAGCCCAGTCCGCACTGTGAAAAGTGTTATGTCCTGTTCGCACATATGTTCGCACATATGCATTAACATACGAGAGCGAGCGAATCAAACGCATGCATTTGAATTTACTAATTTGTACACACTCCCGTCTGATCTCGACAGGTTCAGTCTTGCGTTAGCATACGCACAGATGAATTGTTCTGCGAGTTTTGTTTCAAATATTACGTACCCGTTTTAACATAATTTATTTTGGGAGAAGTTGTACAGTAGTAATATTAAATAAATTATTTTGTTTAAAAAATAAAAAAAAATAAAAGTTTTAACATGAGTGAGAAACGAAAAAACTGTGAAGTAAATATAGCTAAAAAAAAACCAAGAACCCATAAACTTCATACAATCGAAACGAAGATGGATATAATAAAACGATCTGAAAATGGAGAGTCGTTTGCTTCAATTGGCCGATCGTATGATATAAACAGGTCTACGATATGTTCGATATTAAAGAATAAAAATAAAATTAAGGAATATGTAAAAAATTGTGGAAATATATCATCAAAAATTGTTTCCAAAAAGCACGGCATAGTAATTGATGAAATGGAGAAATCTTTGATGTATTGGATTAGTGACCAAAATCAAAAAGACGTACCTCTGAGTACTTCGGAGATTCAAGCTAGGGCTATTAGCTTGCATAATGATTGGAAGGCTAGACTAAAAAATGATTCTGACACGGTGTTTCATGCAAGTAACGGCTGGTTTTCAAATTTTAAAACAAGGTATTCTTTACGCAATATTAAATTCACCGGAGAATCAGCCGATGCGGATAAAGATGCTGCAAAAGACTTTATTCCGTCACTGTCCAAAATTATTGAAGATGGAGAATATACCTCTAGTCAAATATTCAATGTAGATGAGACTGGTTTATTTTGGAAGAAGATGCCTAATCGTACATTCTTATCAAAGGATGAATCAGTTGCGCCTGGCCATAAACCTTCTAAAAACCGATTGACATTGCTTCTTGGTGGAAATTTAGCTGGTGATTTAAAATTGAATTTATTAGTTAAATTATTTAAAATTGTTAGTTTATCAAGCAGAAAATCCTAGAGCATTGAAAGGGAAAGATAAAAAATTGCTTCCAGTCATTTGGAAATCCAATAAAAAAGCCTGGGTTACCGCTTTAATATTTAAAGATTGGTTTACTTCACATTTTGTACCAGCAGTAAAACATTATTGTGAAGTTAATAATTTACCATTTAAAGCATTATTAATCTTAGATAATGCTCCAGGACACCCAAAATCTCTACAAAATTTATACCCAGAAATCAATGTAGTGTTTCTTCCCCCCAATACTACGTGTCTCATACAACCCATGGACCAAACGGTGATAGCTACGTTTAAACGATATTATATGCGGTCGATCATGAATCAGGCCATCAAGGCAACTGAAATGGAAGGTGGGCCCACATTAATAGATTTCTGGAAAAATTATAACATATGGAATGCAATAAATAATATTGGAGATGCATGGGCTGAAATAAAAGAGTCAACAATGAAAGGTTCGTGGAAGCAACTATGCCCACAGATGATGAGTGATTTTCAAAATTTTGATGATACCCCAGAAACCATAACTCTTGAAATAGTTCACCTGATGAATGAACTAAGCCTTGAAGTCAATAGCGAAGATGTTAATGAATTGATAGAATCACATTCTGAACCATTGTCAAATGAATTTCTTATGGATCGTCACGAGAATGAAAATTCTAGTTCATACGTACAAAACGAAAGTGAGGAAGAAGAACCAGAAGAAATACCCAATACCTTAACATTAAAAAACTTGAACGAAGCTTTAACACATATTGAGAAATTTTTAAATATTATAGAAGAATGTGACCCAAATGGAGAACGCATATCTAAAGTGTGTAGGGAGATCCATAATAGCACTGCGTGTTACAGAACTCTCTATGAAGAAAAGAAAAAAAATAATAAAATACAAAAAACTCTTGACAATTTAATTTTTGAGTAATTTTTGACAAATAAAATTTTTGAAGTATATACAATCTTTGGTGTTTTTTTTTCTTCCCTCTACTTTCGAACATTTAACTTTCGCACACATTTTCAGGAACCAATTATGTGCGAAAGTCGAGGTTCGCCTGTATAGCACCAATTATCTGGGTCTCAGAACTTTAAGTACAGTAGAGCAGTGGTCCCCAACCTTTTTGTCGCCGCGGACCGGTCAACGTTTCATAATTTTACCGCGGCCCACTGGGGGGTGGAGGGGAGGGGGGACACATTAGTAGTTTTTTTTTAAATTTAATAACAATATATTTGTACAATATATAATAATAAAATTTATAACTGTGGTACATAAGTTATAGTGACAAATAATAGTAGAGAAAACACAAGGTTTGTGGGGAAAATGAAGAAAAAATATATAATAACAATGAAGGATTATTAAGTTTCAGATAATTTTTTAATTTTCTTTTGGATTCATGGGTATTTTCAATATTTTTAAGGTTCAACGGAAGGTTGAAAGTATTTTTTTCCAAGATAGAGAAAATAATTTTGAGAATACTTAGGGTTTAATATCGGGATTTTAATGTTATTCTGATATCTTGCAGATATATTTACTTGAAAGCCGCATGCGGCATGCATATGGTAGTGTACCGGACAGGTACAAAGACTGTACGATAGGTTGTTGGTCGCTGCACAATGCTCGAAGAATTCAGGGTCGCGCTTAAAATCGTCAATCACCAAAATATTAATTGGTGGCGATTTATTCCGTTCGCGCTACGCCACTGTCTAGGGGCGGGGCTTGGTCACTGCTCTGGGCGGAGCCTATACGTGGTATCCAAGATGGCCGCTCGAAGTAGCTCCAGTGGCGTAACGGTGACGATGGTTCCGGAGAAGTGAAGATGGTCTTGGAGAGATTCCTCTGGTAGAAGATCGAAGGAGTTCAGGAGAAGTCAAACACAGTTGTAGATTCGTAGAGAAGAAGTATAATTTGGTATATTTTAGGGGTCTATATTAACGGAAAGTTGGTCAGAGTAAGCGCCCGCCAGCCGCGAGGTAAAACCACGTTCGGGGCTCGGGGGGCCGCTTAGACTGACCGCCTTTTGGCCTAGTCTCGATGGCTCGACCGCAACACATTTTCCGCTGCGGTCGCGAGCTCATTCGGATTCAAATAGACATACATATTACAGTGAATAGCAAACATTTACATATAAAACATATAAGATATAAGAACATTACAATGACACGATACATATTATAGAATAAAAGCAATGTCTTTTCACATATACGTATACAAATATAAGGGCAAATTTGCCTCCAGATCTACACACAACATTGTCTGTCTCATCATACCACATACACACACAAGGGTGACGGCATACGTCCGATACACTCCCCTCGATGTTGCCTCCGTATAGTCATCCTCGGAGCAACATCTCAATGGGCAAGGACGTGTGCGTTGTCACCTCGCAGAGGTTAATATCCTCCCGGCGTGGTCTCCCGGTCTCGTGGTAGGGCGCCAGCCGTGATCGTCGCCTTGTTTATCCGTGTATGTGGTACGCCAAATTCTTGGCAGGTGTGTAGATCTGTCTGCTTGGTGCGCAAGTCAGTCATTGACTTGCGCGATGTCCTGTGCTGGGGGAAGGTGAGGCGTGCATCCTCTGGATGCGATGCGCCCGGCCTCCGTGTATCCCTGGTCTAGTGGTGGGTCGTCTTGTCTTCCTCTTCGCGCTCGGATGTCCCGCCTTCTCACGATGATGCTGTGACAACAGCCTCGTATACGGGTGATCGCCCCCAATATCGCTGGGGCAATCACACTCGTGTACGGGCCCTCCGGGGTCATCGGGTGGGCGCTTGTCCGTTAGCACAAATCTTTCGCCGATTTGTGCGATGTATTGCGCAGCATCCTGCGGGGAGGGATCGGGCGCGTATCCCTGGCCCTGCGGTAAGTCGCCTTGTCCTCCTGAATGCGCCGCCTCTGACCGCTCGACATCCACCGGTTGGCGATCTGCATGGTGGTCCATGCCAGCCCCACACATTCTTGGCGTTGCGACGACGTCATCCCTTTTGGTGCGATGGATCGACGCAGGTCGCGCATTGTCGTTGCGCCTCGCCGTATCCTGGCACTTTGGCCCGTCTTCGGCGCGCCGCTCGTCCTGTGGCGACGCGTTCCCCTTTTCCGGTATTGCACGAGCCAACTTATGCAATGTCGGTTTGCGCCAGTGACACCCACATGTGTCGCTTTCGCTTCTACTGGGCCGCTGTCCGGCGTTAGCCGTAACTTTTCGGCCAGCAACTTCCCAGGCTCGTGCGGTGTATCCGCCACCGAGCCCGGCGAGCAGTGTCGCGCCGCCTCTCCGTTTGCGGACGTCTCGCACTTTCTTGGCGTGGCGACGACGTCATCCTTCTCAGCGTGATGTGTCGACGAGGGTTGCGCGTTTCCTCCGCGCCTCTCTGCATCCGGGCTCATCCGCTGATTCTCGTCGCGCCGCTCTTCTTGCGGCAAGGCGTTGTCGCCCTTTCCTCGTTTTGAGCGACGTTTCTTGGACATTTGGGCTTTCTTTGCCCGGCATCCTGCGTCCGTTCCCAGTGTCACGAACTTTAGCGCCCCGACCGTGCCCTCCTTCATGCTTGTCTGTCCTTCCGTGGGTGGGTGCCTCCCCCCGTGGGTAACCCACCCCAGTGCGGTGCGGGAGGTAACGCATCCATCCGTATGCCCTCGTACCTCTTGCGATACGATTAGGTGCGCGTTGTCTTGGCCGATGATCATTTCGGGCCTGATCTCTCGCACCGGCTCTGGGCTGGCGTATGGGGCTTGAACGAGCTGCCTAAAGGGGTCCAATCTCTCCATCGTATACCCTGATACGCTGTGTGTTACCCCGGTCCATCGTCCTCTCATCTGGACCGTGATCCGTCGCGACGTCTTGTCTGTGGCGCCCATCCGTCTTGGGCCGTCTATCCGAACGCCACAAACGGGACCTTCAGCGCCAATCCTGTCTGCCACGGCTGCGTCGATCAGGGTCACTGCTGACCCTTCGTCCAGGAGAGCGTGCACCTCCAGTTGCCCTCGCGGTCCTGACACCGTCACGGGTACGACTTTCAACAGTACCGGTGACGGGTCCGATGTGCGAATGGTGGCGACTGTATGCGTTGCTGCTGGGCCGGCTCCGGTTTTTTCCTGATGCAGGGTACGGTGGTGCGGTCGTCGGCAACTACCCACGCCGCATCTCTGCTTCCTGCAGTCAACAGCCGGGTGCTTGGACTCTAGGCAGTTGGGGCATACTCCCAACGCCTTTCTGCACTCCCAGCGCTCGTCCACGCTCTTTTCTCGGTAGGTTGGACACGTCGATAGCTTGTGCTCGTCGTGACATAGCGCACATCTTGCGCCATTGCGACCGAGCCTCTCTGTCGACTGGGGCAGCGCGTTGCCTTCCCGTCGGGGTTTCTGCGCTCTTAAGGACGCCTGCGTGTCTATTGCTCCGGCATGGGTGGCCGTGTTGCCTATTTCCATCATCCAGGTGGCTAGGTCGTTCACGGTGGCTTTCGGTCGTCCGACCCGTGACTGGACCCACACGAACTGGACGCTCAAGGGTAACTTGGCCACCATCTCCGTTAGGAGTTGCGGTGACGTGAGGTATTCTCCTTCCACACCTTTGACCGTAGCGACAACGTTGCGAATTGCGATCGCGAACTCCACGATGGCTTCCATGGAGTTGCTGTCGGTTAGGCGTGGCAGTCGCCGCACTCTGTCCAGCATCGTGGCCACGATCACCTCCGGGTGGCCAAAGCGCATCTCTAAGGTGAGGATGATTTCCCCCACGCTCCTCGGGTCCACCAACAGAGCGGACACCACCTCTTGTGCGCGCCCCTTCAGGGCACGCTGCAGCCGGAGAAGGTCCTCCGCTTCGGCTAGTCCACACAACTCTGTGGACTGGTCATACTGTGCCTTGAAGGCAGGCCACTCGAGGGGTTCCCCAGCGAAAACGGGCAGGTCCTTGGCTCCAGTCTGGCGTGCAATGAGAGCGGTCATCCTCGCACCATCTTCACTGGCTAGCGCCTTCGGGCTCCCATTCCCCTGTGCGCATCGGATGAACTCTTTCATCATGGCTACCATCTGTGCCATGGGGTCCTGCTGTCTGTCTACCCACTCCTCGGTGAGTCGCCTGGGGTCGGCTGCCGGAATGTCATCCGACGTTCGTTCTACGGATAGTCCCGGGACGGCGTCAGCCGTTGCAGCCCCTCGTTGCGTCTCTCCCCTGAGTGCGGCAAGCTCCCGGTTTGTGTCGCGGAGCTCCTTCCGTAGCCTCCTGACCGTGTCCTCTGTGTCAGCGCCCGAAGACGCCACTGAGTCGGCGACTGAGGTACGGTCGCTCTCAGCTCTCGCTGCCTTAGCGGGAGCCTTTCCGGAACGCAGAGAAGGCATGATCGCGTCAGTGGCTGGTGATGGTGATGATCCTCAGGTGACGGCGATATCCCAAGATTATATCTTATATCTAAAGATTATATCTTTAGATAACGATGATCCAGGTTGCTTCTGATGCCGACGATTCTCGAGATTACGCAGCGGATCCGGCTCGAAGGACCACTTTGTACCGGACAGGTACAAAGACTGTACGATAGGTTGTTGGTCGCTGCACAATGCTCGAAGAATTCAGGGTCGCGCTTAAAATCGTCAATCACCAAAATATTAATTGGTGGCGATTTATTCCGTTCGCGCTACGCCACTGTCTAGGGGCGGGGCTTGGTCACTGCTCTGGGCGGAGCCTATACGTGGTATCCAAGATGGCCGCTCGAAGTAGCTCCAGTGGCGTAACGGTGACGATGGTTCCGGAGAAGTGAAGATGGTCTTGGAGAGATTCCTCTGGTAGAAGATCGAAGGAGTTCAGGAGAAGTCAAACACAGTTGTAGATTCGTAGAGAAGAAGTATAATTTGGTATATTTTAGGGGTCTATATTAACGGAAAGTTGGTCAGAGTAAGCGCCCGCCAGCCGCGAGGTAAAACCACGTTCGGGGCTCGGGGGGCCGCTTAGACTGACCGCCTTTTGGCCTAGTCTCGATGGCTCGGCCGCAACACATTTTCCGCTGCGGTCGCGAGCTCATTCGGATTCAAATAGACATGCATATTACAGTGAATAGCAAACATTTACATATAAAACATATAAGATATAAGAACATTACAATGACACGATACATATTATAGAATTAAAGCAATGTCTTTTCACATATACAAATATAAGGGCAAATTTGCCTCCAGATCTACACACAACATTGTCTGTCTCATCATACCACATACACACACAAGGGTGACGGCATACGTCCGATACAGGTAGTGTGGTGTTGTTTTATTTCGAAGGTATTGTCGGAAGGTCGGTGGTAACTTAGCGTGAAGGGGTTTTCAACGGAATAATTATTTTAAGCTATAATTAAGTTTTATTGGGTATGTTCGATTATTGATTTTTAAGCAGGCCCTTGCGCGGCCCAGTACCATTTGGTCCACGGCCCGGTACCGGGCCGCGGCCCGGGGGTTGGGGACCACTGCAGTAGAGCACTGATTATCTCGGGCTCTATTATCTGTGAGTTTGATTAACCATGGTCCTTTGTAGGGAATTTTATTTTAGTAATCCCGAAAAATATTTTTTAAATTTTGAACGTAAAAATTACAAAGCAGTGACCTAAACTGTTAAAATCTATGGTTTACATTATAGCAATTGACTAACGCTAGTAAGTTGGTGATATTTCCCCGCATCCACACCAACACGAAAATATGTGAATCCTGAGCTTCCTAATGTACGAGGCGTATCCAGAAAGTAAGTGTACTGAGGCTCTCATGACCGGATGGATTTTATTTTCGACATGTTGGCTACACTTCCGTGTAGCCTGACCCTTCCCCTCCGCAACGAGACCGGTTCGAGGTCAGTACGTTGAGAAGTGTCGACGCGACAACACGTTTCGTGAAAAATGTGAATCGAATCTCCCGCTAAGTTGAATCGAGTGGAGGCCGGGCAAGAGTTTTTGAGGCGCTGCAAACTCCATGGAGATGAATTTCTCCGCTCCATCGTTACTGGAGATGAAACTTGGGTTGCACACTACACGCCTGAAACCAAAAGGCAGTCTCAACAGTGGCGTCACACCTCTTCACCCTCCGCCAAAAAGTTCAAAACCATAATTTCAGCCAAGAAAATCATGGCATCCGTGTTTTGGGACTGTCAAGGCATAATTTTAATTGAATATATGCCTCAAGGGGAGACCATCAACTCTGCAAGATACTGTGAGACCCTAAAGAAATTGCGGAAGGCGATTCAGAACAAGAGGAGAGGCATGCTGACAAAGGGAGTCTGCCTGCTGCACGATAATGCCAGACGGAACTGCTCGCCTCGTTTAAATGGGATGTCCTGAACCATCCCGCGCATTCCCCTGACCTAGCACCTTCAGATAACTATCTCTTTACCTCCCTGAAGCTGCACATGGGTGGAAAAAGGTTTTCAACCGACGAGGAGGTGGAGAAGTGGACGGAGGGGTTGGCGGGAAACTACTTCGAGGAAGGCATCAAAAAGTTGATACCCCGCTTCACCACCTGCATTGAGAGGAATGGCGACTATGTCGAAAAATAGCTTACGTATGTACTACGGTAACCACGTAATTTTTTTGTTTAAATAAAAAAATTGTAACCTACAAAAATTCAGTACACTTACTTTCTGGATATGCCTCGTATGATACCAGCGTTTAGCGGGTGTATCTATTAAACATTGAGAAAGTTTGTTCGTGTACTCCATCTTGTGTAGCAAAATTTATCTAGTATTTCAACTCTTAAAGAGTGCCCCCCCAATTATCACGGACAATCGGCACTCTACTGTACTACAAAGAATATTCAAAACATTATAAACAATGAAAAACCAGAATTTTTATTAATGATTTTTTTTAAATCTTGCGATTGTTATTTCCAAAATAAGATGTTATTTACTCTATTAATTAAATTAATAGAATCCCGTATTATTGTTTGGGGAGGAGGGAGGTGGTTTTTGTCAAAAAAATGCCAATTTTAATTTTGCAGACTGATTTGTTTTTTTTATTGGATGAAGCTCAGAGACACAGATTTATATCAATATTTTCTCAATATCTTACACGGTTTAATCTTCAGATCATCTTTTATATTGTGTGTTATTATTAAATTTGGATTCATGATAACTTTTTTTAATACTTAAACTGGTCGTAAACATGTTCGATTTTTTCACAATTAGTTTCTTAAAGCTTTTGACCAATAGCATTGAACTTTTTTTAGAGGTAAATTTTTTAAAATAGTCTCCTAAACAAAGCGTCCAATTAAAATAAGAAATAACAAATGTATTGATCACATACCAATAAAAATGCGTTTTTTTTCCAGCGGTTTTCAAACTTTTTGTACTAAACTATTTATCTTACTGTATCTGGCTGTAAGCATTCGATTAAGTAAAATAGCAGATGCATTTATTGTGCAAATAACAATCCAAATTATAGGCATTTTTTTTTACTCTTAGGCTTTTAACGGGGAAAACTATAATTTTTTCTTCAAATATAGAAGTTAGGCTTCAGATTAAAATTAGTTCATCCTTCAGCATTTAAAAATGAAATTCGATTTATACAATTCATAGATTCAGGAGCTTTCAATGTTTTTTGTAATATTCTTTTTTAAATCAAACTTTTTGGTGTTTTTAGAACTTTTTAACGTATTGGACGTATTTTCATTTCATTTGAAAATTTTCTAAGTATATTCTACATTATAGATCTTTATCGATATATTTTAACTTTTTCGAGTTTGTTAGTTTTATACGACACATTTTCAATTCTTTAAAGAATTTTTTTTATGACGGCAGTTTACCAAGTATTCTATATTTGAAATATTAATAGAGGGCCAGGTCAAAGCAGATTTGTATTAGTATATTATTTTATTGTATTGTATTACACTTTTATTGTATACAGTACAGTTGGAAGAGATGTTAGAATCTTTGTGTGATAACCAGACTGGAATTTTTTTTTAAATCTGAGTTCCAACAGGAATTGAACCCGCAACCCCTGGGCTGGAAAACAAGCTTACCAACTAAGCTATGAATGTTGTATTATTTGCTGTCAACGAGAATATTGATTCTTAAAATATCATATATGGTACTTTTATAAATGTTAATTTTTATCATTATTTTTTTTATAATATTAAAACGAGAAGTTTCGTAAGGAGATAAATAGACCTTAAATCATTGTTTTGTTTATGTAATTTAATGAAAATAAAACAAAGAATTAAATATCTTTTCCAGCGCATAATTGATGAAGATATTTATTTATTTACGACACCACCTACGTTAGCGACAAAAATGAACACTGATGTATCGATAAGCAATCATGCTGAAGTGTTGGAAACTTGTCTGAAAAAACTTGATAGTCTACTTTTTTTTGTAAAAGATATAAATCAGGTAATAAGCATTACTTTACACTTATAAGTATTATGTGAGAAATAAATTTTTTAATAGCTATTCTGTGTCGTTTAATTTCCACATGGCAATAATCCCACAAAGTTGTACAGTATTCAAAGAAAGTGTTATACATGATTCTTTCGGGTGCTACTATAGTTGCCAGACATGATTTGTTTAATTATAGTGGGTTCGAGTCCCGAGTTAGAGCGACCTTGAGGAGAGTGCTTTCTAAACGGGGCAATATAAAATTGCCCTTTGAATTGAGTTCTATCTCGAGATTTGTTATATTCATTCAAAATTAGCATTTTTGTTACAAAAGTCTAATTTAAATAGGCTTATTAGGCAATTTTACTAGAAAAATTGAAAACTAATAAAATAGAAGAATTATAACTTCTTTTATATAGTATAAGTATTCATTGTATAGCCCACCTTTTTAATTAATTTCAAAAATTAAACACATCAAGTTTAAAGTTTTTAATTTAGGTAAATGTTCCTCTTTAGAATCTTTCAATAAAAAGTTGTGACAGAAAATCCTAATTCAAATGTCAATTATGTGTATGAAAATAATGTAATAAGAGGCACAGTAAACCAAAAAAATTCCAAACATTAACTATAGAATAATAAATTTGCCGGACACGGCTACCTGTTTGGCTTGCCACCTGCATTTGAAGCATAGGTGAAAGGAATGTTTATATGAATTCCAAAATTTTACACTGTCAATAAATCTTCTAATACGAGGGTTGCTACTTAAGTTTTGAGATATGACAACACCAGTGTAGATACGGCGAATCTGACATCAGCATCGTAAAGTTTGACATTTTTAATGGAATACGTACTTAGAAAGTTTCGTCATACGAGTGCTATTTGTGTTGTTTACAGCGACTTGAAAAATTCATCTCGGCCAAAAAAGGAATTAAATCGTGAACGTCGTGTTCGTGCGATGATTTTCGACGTGGACTAACTCAACAACAGTGTGCCGATCAACTCGCTTCGACTTTTGGTTATGAAGCACCATCCCGGGCCACTGTGTTTCGCTGGATTTCCGAATTCAATCGTGGTCGTAGTTCGCTCCAGGATGAATTTCGTGAAGGTTGTCCAAAATCGATTGTGCCAGAAAACATCGATGCTGTGCGTGAACTGATATTGCAAGATCGTCATGTGACTTATCGTGAGATTGAGACATGTTTGGGCATTAGTTCCACTTGCATGCATTCAATATTGCATGAACATTTGACCGTCAAAAAGATTTGTCCGCGTCGGATACTGCATAATTTGACAATCACTCAAAAAAAGGCTCGTGTCGATTGGTCCAAAGAAATGTTGAAAAAATTCGATCGCGGTTCTTCAAAAGACATCTATACGATCGTGACAGGCGACGAATCATGGATCTATGCATATGAGCCAGAAACTAAATAGCAGTCGACTGGATGGGTCTTTCAAGATGAGCCAAATTCAACAAAAGTTGTTCGCGCACGAAGCACTTCGAAGCAAATGGTGACTTGTTTCTTCAGTATAAATGGTCATGTCGTAACAGTACCTTCAGTGAAACGTCGTACGGTCAATTCTGAATGGTACACCACCATTTGTTTGCCAGGAGTGTTCTGAGAAATGAGGAAAACCAACCGCCGAAGACGGATCATTCTCCACCACGACAATGCGAGCTCTCACACATCGGCTCAAATAAGTGACTTTTTGAGCACTCAAAACATTAAATTGATGGGTCATCCGCCGTACAGCCCTGATTTGGCACCCAATGACTTCTTTTTTTCACGAACATCAAAAATAAATTGCGAGGTCAACGTTTTTCGACGCCTGAAGAAGCGGTTGATGCGTTCAAAACGCATGTTTTGGAGTTACCTCATTCATAGTGGAAAAAGTGCTTCGAAAATTGGTTCAAACGTATGCAAAAGTGTATTGATCTTCATGGAGAGTATTTTGAAAAACAATAAAGCCATTTTCGATGATAAATATTTGTTTTTACTTGTGTCTCAAAACTTAAGTAGCAACCCTCGTAAGTCAGGAGCCGAGAAGCATTAAGAGGTAAGTTTACCTTTTTCTGAAAAAAATATTTGGTCTAATTTTTCAATTGCAATATACTACCCTCTCCCTCTCCCTCAAAAATTGTATATCCTTAACATATAAAACACTCGCAATGAAAAGTGAGTTCGTATTTTTTTATTTTTTTTTTATTTTAGTTTATTTTATTTTTTTTATTGAAGGATAGCTTGATTTATTAAAGTGATAAAGTTTTTATGACCTTCATGGCAGAATTCGATTTCCGTTGGAACACAGATTTGGCTCAAAAATGTAGTACCACAGAATGACAGGTCTGAAAATAGTTATTTTTAAAATAAATCGTAATTTAAGGTAGTAAGTATACTAAATGATCTGGCATGCCCCAAACCTAAACTCAGAATATTTCAAATTGCTCTGCTGAACAATTTAACTTTTTTGACTTGTCTTCTTCTGCGTCTCAGCCCCAGAATTATTAACAACTTTTCTCGAACACTAGATATGACAAATCAATTAATATTATGCTTACCCTTCAATAATGTGTGTATGTGAAATATAATGGTATGTGTATAATTTATTATCCTACAGTAAACTTTGTAATATCGTTAATTCATTCATTCGTATAGTACTCTTCAATTTATCTGAATGTTTTATTGAATAGTGTGATTGAAACAGAAACTTTAATCAAGCCTTTAGATTAAGAACCACTGGTGTAGTAGACACATTAATTGCAGTCTGTCATTGTACATATTAGCATTACTACCATTTTTGGAGGGACAGCACTCACATGTGTCTAGCACTGGAAAGTATTAATACCATACGAGTGCTTTTATTAAACTGGCACTTGACAAAACTCGAAACACTGAAATGGAAGACAAGTGTATTACCAACTAGGCCATGGAGATTGTCTTAAAATTCTAATAAATTTATTGCTTAGGATAATGTCAATTATAATTTTTTCAGCCTTATTACTAAATTATTTTTAGTTAAATTCTAGTACTATTCTGGCTGATGTTAAGGCGGATTGTCTTCCTGAATATGCACTGTTGGAGTACATCTTGACCTCTTCACACTCTATAGACTTGAGAGAATATGCAGATATGTTTGATACTTTACCAGATTATCAATATTCATTCGGTAAGTAATATTTATTATTTAGGTTGTAAGAATACATTCCGATAAAACCTGTTTTGTTTAAGTTACTTTGAAGAAGTACTTCTAAATCAAAAGTAGCTGTAAAAGTGATCTTCTCAACAGGTAAATAGTAGTAATGGTTCTACTCTACAGCTGCTCTTAGGATGAAATGCACTAAATAAATCAACTGGGTGCTTTATAATGTATCATATGCTAGTATGCAAAGATTTTAAGCCCTTTGAGGTAATATATTGTATATTATGTCACTGTGGACTTCCACGTAGATTGTACAATGAATATAAACTAATACTAGTGAAAGCACATCTTCGTTGAAGTAATCAGTAAATGTGAAAAAAACCATTCATTTGAAAGTAACAAGTCCATATTCCACTAGTTATTGTATCCTTCTGTATTGTTTGTTAAACTTTACTAACTAAAAGTAAATTTAAAATAAGTGATAAGAAAAGAGGAAAATAATTCATAGGGTGAAAGAAAAGTTTAGTTAATCCAGCTCTCTGATAACTAACTGAGGTAAAATATGCTAGTCAGGCTATTTGAGTTACATTTTTCTGTTAAAATAAAATACTAATAGTTAACATAAAGTGAAATTCTAAAATAATAAAAACTGTCATAGATATAATATATATTGAAAAAATATAATTTGTAAATGCATTTATTTGATCATTTTGGTATATGTATTTATTTTGTGAAGCATTCTAATGAAAATGCGTAGGAAGTTTATACTTCAAGGTGTTGTTTATTCATTTTTATGTTATTATTTTGACCTATAAGAGTATGTCATGTTGTTAAATGAAGATTTGTTGGATTGTCTCATCACTCAGAAATATATTACGTCCACTTACAATCCACCCACAGGTGGGTGTAATCTCGACATTGAAAAAACTTACGTACGAGTATGTTAGATAATTTAATTCATTAAGTGGGTTTTATAGCTTACATAAAATGAAGTGGGATTTTAGTGTGATAAAGAAATTGAAAACATCTACATACACATTAGAATAAAACCTAAAAGAGTAGACAGTTAATATAATATAATGTACAGAAAATTTAATTTAATTTATTGTGTATCAACTCATTTTTTCTTGGTACTATGTCGAGTCAGTTTGATTGTTAGGATATCTATCTACAGCTTTTTTGACCATTGATTGATCATGATCAAGTGAAAATCTGGCCTTAGTGATGTATGCAGTCAAGATGTCAAATTAACATTTGACATCTTGAATATAAATATATTCTTCATAATTCTAATATCTGTTTTTACTTAACTTTCTGTCGACCCTCTTCATTAGTGTTACATAGTATAAAAAAAACATTACTGTACCTGAAATAATATTATACAATATTTCCTTACTCATTATTGAATTGTTACTTGCAAATTAATCATAATTTTTATTCAAGGGAAAAACATACAAACTTCTATATTTTCAAATATTGTATCAACCTGTTTACTGACAATCATATTTAAAAAATTATGTTAGACTAGACCCTGATTTAACTCCCATTTTCCTAAACATGTTTTTGGATTTTTACTCATATTTCTTTAAACTGTTTGCTGTGTCAACATGAAACATTATACAATTGAAGGTTGCATTGAAATAATTCTTTATAACATAATTTCGTCAAATTGACAAAAGAAACAAATTGAACACATTTTGTTCTGTTTTCTGTCAAGTTGGCGAAATGTATTATAGATTAGTACAAATATTCTAATTATTCTAGAAAAATGTTGGCCTTCCTGTTATGATTTTACACCTCGAGTTTTGGAGAATCAATCATTGGAAGAAGTCTTTGTCGAAAGTCTGCCAGAAGAGTATGATCCAGAGCAGGCGCCCAAGGAGGAAGAAGATGTTGAAATTGAGGAAGATAAAATAGAGGAAGAAGTTTAGCTAAAAATGTTATAGAATTCATAATCAATCAACTTTTCAAATTTTGATTCACCTATCTGATCACAAGAAGATAAGTTTACTAAGTTTTTTAATAGATATTTCATTTTTTATACTATTTTATTTACATAAAAAATATCTAATTCAAACAGTGTACCAGTATGACGGAAATCGGTTATTAAGTCTTTCAAAGTACTGTGAAAAAATGTATAATATGGTTCAAGCTATTTATAACAGCTTTTAGTTATTTTTCATGAAAATATGAAAGTTTTTAATAATTCACACTCTTCTATTATTAAAATTGAGAAGTTTTACAGTGTACTTTAAATACAACAAACGCAATCTATTTAATATTCTAACAAAAAAATGTAAAAGTTACAAATGCATTTTTCTTTATGGAAAAAAAGCAAAAAACATGGAAAATGGTTTGTTTTTAATACTTTATTTTGCTTTAGTTTAACTATTTTGGCTGATATTTCTTGTTATAACCATACCAAAATTTCATCACACCGTGTCCCTTGCAGGGTAGGCAGAGAAAACAGATCTCCAAACTTTTCTATCCAAGCACACAACTTTTGCTTCCTCCACATTCATACATCATGCACAATCTTCTATTATTCATACTTCTCACTTTACCTTCTTTCAAAATCTGGTCCATTTGGTCCAGCCACGGTCTACCTCTTCCACGCACACCTTGCACTTCTGACTTGTATACTCACTTAGTCATTCTTTCATCATTAATTCTCTCCACATGTCCAAAACATCTTAAAGCTTCTTTCTTCATCTTACTCAAAACATTCATTTTATTCATGCATTCATTTCTGATGTCTCATTCTGCCTTCTTTCATACATTGACACTCCACAAATTTTCCTTAGTGCACGCATCTCCACAGCATTAATCTTACTCTTATCCTTGGAGTATTATTTGTATACACAATGGAGTTAAACACTATGATTTATATGTGATCAAAAAATCTAAATTAAATATTTTCTCTATTTTTGTTATATATTTTGTACATTTTTCTGTTATTCTTATTAAGTAAAAGACATTAGTTTCAAATTAAATATATTTAATATATGAATAAAGCGACTAACAAACATTGAACTCATAACAATACATGATTAGAGGATGAATAAGTTTACATCAAGGAAAAGCACTTTCATATAAATATATAGTGAATTTAGTCTAGAGCAGAGAGATAAATGCACAGTGAAATAATTGAATAAACTTACAGCAAATGTAAAAAAGTAGGCTGCTACAAGTAATTTTGGTTTAAATAGGAAGCATTTTTTTGTTAACTTTATAGGATAATACTCTGAGTCTTCAATTTCAATATTATGATGTTTTTCCAAGTTATAATGTATATTAATCATTAAAACCATTCCAATTTTAACTTTCTTTTAGTTTTATTTCTTATGTATTTTATTCAATAAATTTAAAAAAATCATTGTTTTATTTTTTTCTCACTTTATTATTATGTTTTATTAACTTTTATTTTAAATATAAATGTCTCATTCAAACAAAACCATTTTATCTGAATGAATTTCAAAATAACGAACTTATTCTTCATATGTTCTTTAATTTTAATTATACAATTATAAACTTGATGAAAAGTGTTGTAGAAGTTAGTTGTATTTGATGAACAACATATTTTAGAGTTTCTGAACAATACACATAATTACACTACTATGACATCAATAAAATCTTACGATCTATGCCACACAAAGAGCATACAGTTTTTTCTCTTATCTAGATTTTTTTCATCAAGTCGGAATAAATATTTTTCAAAAATGGTCAAATATGAGATTTACATAAAATATCTGGAAGAAAAATGGTTATTAAATATATTTGGACCCACACACCTAAAAAGCGGACTGTGGAAGATTTGTATAATTTTTTTACTCATTGTTCATAATGGGAATCACTGAAATGATCAGAAAATGTAATTCATCTACTTTTATGTTGCAAAATTTACCATATTTTAATGAAATTTTAAATGCTAGCCTGCTACAGAATATGCATTAATATGCATTCCATGGAGCAATCTTCCCAACTAGGACTGATGCTTCTGCCAACCAAGAGAAGGTACACCTTTGGCATAATAAAAGGTTTGTGCTGCATTGACAAACTGGCATTATAAAAATTCACGGAAACTTTAAAATTGCATAATCCACAGAATACACTGCCTAGGCAATTGGTGAAGAAGAAAACTCAAAACAAATAAACCAAGAATGTGAAGACATGCCAGCCCAGCCAGCTTGGACATGCCAGCCCAGCCAGCTTGGACATGCCAGCCAGTCAGCTTGGACATGCCAGCCCAGCCAGCTTGGAAACATTTGCTAAATCAACTCGTAAATGATAATGCTTGGACGAAGAGATGTTAAGAATTCTTAGATATAATCTTTTATTTTTAGTCTGAAAATAAATTTACAAAAAAGTTACTTATTTTAGTATTATAACATACATGAGATATAAAAAAAAACGTTATTTTGTGGTGTAAGATCTGTTCCATTTTACCAAACCATTATCGAAATCAAAGTATTTTCGAATGTTCTGTCATTTTTATCAAGCTAAATATTTTTAAATCCAACCCCTATTAAAGAGAACTTTTTCAAGACAGATTTAACAAATATGTATGTTGTTTTTAAATAAAAAATAATCATATAGTAGAATGAAAATTTGGTTAATTTTACATAATTTAAAAAGCAATTACATTTTCTTTCAGTGAATTTGGAATCAAATAATTAATACTAGATTGTTGCTACCATCTACCCTCTTTTTTATTGATTTATTATCAGTTTTATTTCATCCGACATTTTTTAATATTCATTATTTTCATTACTTTAAAAAGAAAAGTAATTTGTGCCATTTGGATATATAAATATAAAAACATTTATATTTATCAATAAATATCTTCCTATATATAATATAAATTGGAATATGTTTAAAAAATATAAACTACACAAAGTTATTATAGCTTTGAACACTTATTACAATGAATCAACATTAATAGTCCTACAGTTTAAAAATACATCACTGCATATCTGATAGAAAAGGTGTTATAGTTTGATAATATTCGAAATATATATATGATTTGAATAGGTTCCATTTATTTTACTTAGAAATACTTACTTAAAAATACCATGAAATGTTCAAATTTTAATGGTACTCGGATTGAAGAATATTCAGTACAAATGAATATAAAACCAATTTTACTGTGATATACAAATATTTAAAAAAAAAATGTTGGTTGAAGAGCATTCACAAAATGATGACAGTAAAAAAAAGAAAACAGTAAATAGAAATATCTTAATGTAGTAAAATAAATGTTGAAACTGTAGGACATAGTGCAAATTCAAGTCATAAAATAAATCATTGGATTATGGTTACACATTAAAATTATTAATATTCTTGACTTACTCCTAGAAAAATAAAGGTGACGACACATATTTTTAATGTGTTTTGTCATATGTATTTTTGTGCTGGTATCCTGTGACATATCCAGATGCTTCAGAAAGATCTTTCCTTCCAGCGATTCCTTTGCCTTTTCCTGTTTCGTCAAACCTCTGCTTGTGAGATCCTGTGTATTTACTGGTATCTGTTAATCTCTCGACTGCCGCTGGTGATTTGACAACCTGAAAAAAATATATGAAATCTTTAAAATTTATGTGCACAAATACAAATTAAATATTCGTTTAGGTTTTCTTCCACAAAAGAAAGAACAAAAACATAAATTGAGCTGTTGAATTATTTTATTGATCTCAAGATATGAGTTATATAAATGTTGCATCCTGAAAATTGTAAGAGAAGGCCAATTTAAAGCAAACAAACAAAACAGTTTAGAAATAGGAAAATGAATGTATTCAAATGAAATAAAGTAATAGGTTTATTTTTTTAACACAATAGCTCAGTAAACCAATTTAGTTTCAATTAAAAAAATTATTTGTTCAACATCTAAAATAAATCCATGTTTTTTTTTTCCTAAACTTATCTTGACTTCTAGTTCCTTTAGTGAAAAGCCTTCTGTAAAAATCAATTCTGCAAAGCCAATTCATTAAATTCTAAAAGCTCATTAAGTTTTTTTAATTCCATAAAGGTTGATCAATTGATTTAGTGCAGAATAAGCAGTGAGGAAGGGTTCTGTAGATTTTGAACTATGTACACACAAATATTTGAAAAGAAATCTGTCTTTGATAATTTTCTAGTATGATATTGGTATCGTAACAATAAATTCAGTCTAGTTATCATATAATCCAATCAAATTGTTTTTATAGCAATAATTGAAATGTGTTTTGATGAAACAATGAAACTTTTGTGTAGTATTTTTGCACTGCATACGACCCTGGTCTGTTGTGTGCTGTAATACGAATGTACTTGTTCTTGATAGCAGATGGAAAAAATCAAGTTTTGATATTTATATATATTATTGCAGCATCTTGTATTTCTGTTTTCACTGGCACTCTAATTATTATGTTTTGTAAAGATTGCTAATGATCGAAATCGACAGTAAATGAATGAATAAATAAATAAATATTGGCTTTGATTAGCTTATTGCAATATCTTGCCCAAACCTTCAAAATCCTTTAATATTTTGTTCTACAGCAACCTCTTTCACATATGGTAGTTTTTTGAGTAACCAAGGTGGTTTTAGTGCTGTGAAGTATTGTACATAAGAATCAAAAACGAGAGAACAACACAAATCGGCCACAAGTGTAAGCAGGATCATGGCATTGTCATTACCTTTTTGGCAGGATCTGTCATAGCACTAGGCCGGTCTTTACCCGGAGCCAGGTGCGCTGCACCTTTCGCTCCTGCCGAAAGCCGGCCCTGTGTATAAGAAGTTTGTTATTACATCTAAAATATTATACTGGAAAACATTGCATGTTATGAATTAGAAAAACCTCCTGCAAATATCACAACATATGTTACAACAGCGTTACAACAGTCACTTGTCAAAGCCCAGAGTCGATGTTTGATCCTCAATATTTTAACGTTACTAAAATATTTTTATAAGATAGTTGATACAAACCATTATTCTCAATTCACCTTGATTAATTGATATATTTACAAAAAACAATGCTTTTATATTGTAACTAAGACTAACTGCCCATAGATATCAATGTTCTGTTATTTTACAGAAACAAAAAAGGATATTTTACTCTGTTACCCTCTATATGACTTAGTCAGTATAATGATTAGCTTCCAACCCAAGGGTTGTCAATAAACCGATATACGCACATGCATCATCCATCTATAGATTCTATAGAATGGCTGACAATCAGCTTCGCTCCTGAGATAAATGGTAATGTTGAGGTATTTACAATTTTATTTTGTTATACTCGTACGAGTATATCTAAAATTCAGATCCAGTAAACAATTAACAAAAAAATTTTGGATTAATACTTTTTTGCGTATCTATGTGGTTGTTGATTTTATTTTCATCAAATTACTCAATATACATATATACAGGTTGCGTTTTATGTTCCAGGCTGATGTTTTTTTTTAATAACTTAAATGAAACACAATTTTATAATTTATATTTAATTGATTAATTATATGGTCTCTACCATTATGTATGGAGTATAATGTCGGTCAAGTGGCCACCTCTGGCCGTGGCGCAAACACGAGCTCTTTTAAGCGTATTTTTCATTTATTTCAGCAATTTATTTTCAAATGTTTTCCTTAAGCATTGGGATTGTGGTTGGTTTGTTGGTGTACACCAGGGGTGCCCAAACCGTGGCGCATGCGCCAAACGTGGCGCATTGGATGATTACAAGTGGCGCATTGCATCTTTGCGCCTACTTATTCTTTTAAAATAGGCATCATAACTGAATCCATCTTCATATTTTCAACACCAAAGTGCTCTCGGTTCAATTCATACAACCTTTCGTAATGTTCAACTTTACGGTGTCTGACACTTAGAATGGAACTTGTGAGCTGTCACTTTAGGCGGGTTTACAAACGTACGAATATTTCTATCGGTGTTGCCATTGCGCGTTTCCGCTCACCAAACGAGACTCTCCGGCAGCTGTAGCACCGTCAGTGGGGTCCACGACAGCGATCACCCTCTCATCCAAGAGATCATTTCTGACTATTGTAGATTGGTGCTCCAGTAAACGTGTGTCTTTTGAAATGGCGTAAATGAATTAATTGAATTGGGTGATTGAGTTATTCCTTTTCCTCCCCTAAGCGAAGCAGATCCTACCCCTATCCCTATTTTACAACCCCAAACATGAACGTAAGAAGGTAAAAAAAGTGCTTGAATTGTATGGCGCACCTGAACTCGTCTGTGAAAAAATTGGCGCATGGTATGCAAAAGCTTGGCCACCCCTGGTGTACACCTTTCCCTTCAAGTACCCCTATAGGAAATAATTGGGGGCGGTCAAATCAGGGGATCGTGGGGGCTAGTCGATATCCCCACTTTTTGACATTATTCGGCCGGGAAAAGTTTCTCGCAAAATTTGCATCGTAGCACGAGCTGTGTGCGATGTGGCACCGTCTTGTTCGAACCACGTGTGCACCCAATTGATCCAATTCGGGCACAATAAAGTTTACCAACATGTCACGATAACGATCACCAGTAACTGTTACAGCATAGCATCCTCAAAGAAATATGGCCCAACGATGCCGCCGGCCCAAATGGCGCACCATACAGTCATTCGACGAGGGTGTAATGGTCGTTAGTGTATCAATTGAGGATTTCAGTGCCCCAATACCGGCTATTTTGTTTATTAACAAAGCCAGCCAAGTTGAAATGTGTCTCATCGCTCATGATGATTTTTTGCCAAAAATGGTGGTCATCTATACCGGCCTGTAAAACCCGAGTACTCCAATCTCGCCGCCGTTTATGGTTATTTTCCTGTAGCTCTTGTGTCAATTGAATTTTATACGGATAAAAATGCGAATCTTTTTTAATAATTTTCAACTAACATGATGGGAGACATTCCCTATGCTTGTGCACGGTGTCGATGAGAAGTGCACGGACGTTCACCAACACTCTGCCTCACTGCATCAATCTTTTTTGGCGTACGTTGGCTACGTTGTCGCCCAGACTTTTCTTTATCTCCCAGTGTATGCAAATTTTCAAAACTATTCATTACAAGCTGAATGGTTGACTTGCTTGGCACATGATTGAAACAAAAAAAACATGCAATTTTCTTAACGTATTCACAATTGAACAATTATTTAAATAAAATGTTTTAATAACTTCAACACGTTGTTTCGGAGTTAGATGCTCCATATTGAATTGTTATCAACCACTCTCCACGACTGACAAATAACAGCCAAATTAAAATGGCGGCCAAACAAAATCGGCATGGAACATAAAACCCACCCTGTATATATTTTGCCCTTGGGGAGAATTTGGTCTCTAAACGACACTATATAAATTGTCCCATGTTATCATTGCCAGAAAATTGTTATGGAAATGGCATTTTGATTAATGACCGGTGGCATATTAACTAGGAGAGGGTTTAATGATGTACCATACAATATTTTCTGAAATTAATAATGAAATACCAATGCACATGCATCATTGTTAATACTCGTATAGTTGTATATTATAGAAAATATCTTACCCCGAGGCCATGATGTCCTGGAGGCCCACAGTTGATCATTTTGTTTTTAATCTCCTCAACTTCTACCTTTTTATTCTTAGCAAGATCATCTAAAAACTTTTTGTAGTCTTCTATTCCAACTTTTTGGGATTTCAATTTCTTGAAATAAATCCCCGTGTCAGTTGTCGTTATCTTCTTCCCGTCAATAACCTTGGCTTGTTTCATCCACTTGTCACTCTGGGACAACGTTATCATCTTTCCGTCTGATTTGAGATCACCAAACTTGGAAAACGCTTTAAAGTTATCCTTGAAATTGCAACCACTGGAAGGAGTTGGAGAGGACTCTCCATTGGCAGGTGCTGGGGCATCTCCATTGCTACTGGTGTCCAACGTAAGGTCACACATTTCTTTAACGGGTGCTGCTTCTGTCTCTGCCATTGTATTTAACTTTCAAGGATTTCTGGAAGAAAAAAACTACATTAATTGATTTTATTATGAAAACAAAGGAGAGATTTGCATGAGTTGTTTGTATGGTACGGAAATGAACAGGAAGGTTTTAAATTGAGATAATTCTATTCCTGATCTTATTGAAATTTGTCGCTGTGTTGTATCTGGCGATGAAGACATTTACTACAATGCTAGACTTGTTTGTGCTATAGTTTACATGTTTCCTAAGTATTTTAGCGTCACGGGTTCAATTCTTATCAGTTCTGGGCTGGTCTTACTTTCAGTTTATTTATTTTAATTTATACCTTCACGCGCTTTGTTAAAGAGAACTCTGAGAAAGAATGCGATAGAAAACAGAGTATTATACAATTAATCAAGTTTAAAGATACAGCATGTCACACACTATCCTAGTGTAAACTATAATTTGATTTTTTGTGAAAGTAATTTTTAAATCAACATCGTCGAGTTTGACTTGACATCAGTTTACCATTTGAAAAAAAAAATTAAAAATTACAATATATAGCATTTAATGGGCTTAAATTTGAAAATGAAAACTACTATATTGCATTTCAAAATATATTATACAAATTATATCCTAAAAAAATAAAAATTATATCCTAAAAAAATATGATAGTTTAAAAATCTTAAAGTGCATCTACTAAAACTTTATATTACTTGCATTTATAAACTTTTAAAATGAACTTTGAAAATTTATGAACGGAACAAAGAAAAATGAAATTGAAAATCGGGTTTAAGCTGTTCAACATTTGTACATTAGTAAGTACAAATGTTTAACAGCTTAAACAATACATTAAAAATGATAATTTTTAGTAAGCTCGTCGCAATCGTTTACCTCGTCTTTCGGATCACTATTCTTAAATAACGTAAACCTGGGCAGTGGCGTAATGGGGGTCCTGTGCGCCCGAGAGATGACAAGACACAAAATCTGGGTAAGTGTGAGCTATAAAGTGTAACCTAAATAACGTTAGGGAAGAAAGTGGGAACTCAAGTGAAGTCTGTACTGCGTTTCAGAGAATCTTTTTTTTAATACAACAAAATACTTTTTTTATTTTTTCCCGTATGTTACATATATTGTATACATAAAATAAAATTAACTTTGAATGCGCTCAGTTATGAAACATACTTAAAACCAGGGCTGCGAAGCTGGTTTTTTGTGGAGTCAGGATCAGAGTCGGATACGCTATTACAATATAAATTGGACTTAACATAGACTTCAATTTGTTATCATTTTTTAAAACTTATTGGGTACATAAATTACATTTGTGGATTATGAACTATATACCATCTAGTACAAATAGCGTGTACTATGACGAGGAATCCTTGTATATATTACTTTTAAAACATCTACATTTAAGTACGCCATGTAATTAAGTATAATATTTGGTTAGCAGTGCTACAATTTGAGTCAAACAGCTAAAATTTATCGAGTTGGAGTCAGGTTTTTTGCCGCCTCCACAACCCTGCTTAAAACGGTAAGTGTTCAAAGCTATAGCATTTTAAATCATTCAGTATCAGTACTTGTTTAATTATTTTGAATTTCAAGTAATTTTTACTGTAGTTTACATGTCTGAAGTGCGAGCCTATGCAAAAATAACAGACATTGATTGGAATTGTGGATAAAAAAATGTGACTCCAACCGGGCGTGGCAAAATTAAGAGGCTATCAAAAAAATATTACTTTTCGCCCTTGACTTGGCGCTCCCTCCCCATCGCTACGCCACTGAAGCTGAGAGCGCGGACACGTGCTGAGTATAAAATCCACGGGTTTATCAAAATGTAAAGGAACATATTTTACTTTTGCTTACATGGTGAGAGTGTAGAGTACTATTTTCATATCTGTTATTTTTTTATCATCTATGCAATGCATTACTTGTGAATTTATGTAACATATTAAGGAATGGAGAAGATTTAAATGGCAATAAGATAATGACTTCATCAATTAAGATATCTATATTTGTTTAAATGGTCTATCCCTATGACATACGAGTATTGTACTGTATTACACTTTTGTTGTATACAGTACAACGTGGTGGACTTATTGCCGTGGCAATCTCTTCCAACCAACCGGAAATATGTTAAAGAGGCCTTAAAGGAAAACCAGTCTGAAATCTTTTTTTATATAAAAATCTGGGTACCAGATTTTTATAAAAAATAATTTGAATCCGCAACCTCCGGGCTGCGAGACAAGCGTCTTACCAACTAGGTCACGGAGTATATTAGTTGTTCTGGCATACATATAATGCCAGTCTTACCAACTAGGTCACGGAGTATATTAGTTGTTCTGGCATACATATAATGCCAGTCTTACCAACTAGGTCACGGAGTATATTAGTTGTTCTGGTATACATATAATGCCAGTTTTTTTGTAGTTCTACACTAATTATAATTAAAAATTTAATTATTTTCAAATATAATCAGTGCTAAATTTAAACAAAAATGTTTTTGTGTTATTTATGTAAATATCTTCTTAATTTTAATTCAGACAATACTGAAGATCAATCCATTATCTGACAACCTCCGTAGCCAGTAATAAGACGCTTGTCTTCACCTTGGGAGTTTCGGGTTCGATTCCCGATGGTACCCAAAATAAATAAATAAGTAATAGTATAAAAAAGGATCCCATTTTTATTTAAGAATTCATCTGGTAACAATACTTGCACCTGCTAGATGTGTACCAGTGTTGTTGGCGGTACACGTGCGGTAGTATTTCTATCACATTCAATGGCGAACTGTGAGTTAAGTGCTTACTTCTGTGGTTCTTAACTCGACTATTGGGGTCGAAGCCAATATTGTATATGAATAAAAAAATAAACGTATTTTCTGACCCGAAGATGGCTTGATCCATATATTTTCAAGTACGAGTATATACATAGGTCTGTACCTATGAAATCGAATTTTTTTTATAGAAAATACACATTTATTATATGAAAATGGTAAAAAATATTTTATTCAAAGTATTGCCCATTGCTAGCTACACATTTTTCCCATCTCTCTGGCAATTTGTGGATGCGACGCCAAAAGAACTGTTGCTCTTTTGAGGCAAACCAATCATCGAGCCATTTTCGTACATTTTCGTAAGAAGTGAAGCCCTACTCAGCAAGTGCGTGTCCTATCGATGCAAATAAGTAGTAATCGAATGGAGCCAAGTCTGGTGAGTAAGCCGCATGCGAAAGTATTTGCCAACTAAAGGCCTCAATCGTTTCCTTGACCGGTTTTAGTGTGCGATGGTGCATTATCATGAAGCAAAATCACTTTGTGTTGCCTCTTTTGATATTCTAGTCGTTTTTCACGCAATGCTTGGTTCAAATCCATAATTTGTTGTCGGTAGCGTTCAGTATTAACGGTTTCGCCAGGTTTTAGCAGCTCATAATAGATAACACCCTTCTGATCCCACCAAACACAGAGCATTGTCTTCCGTCCATAGCGATTTGGTCTTGCAGTCGATGTCGCTGGTTTGCTTGGAGTGGTACATCATCTTGTACGCTTAGGATTCTCGAAATATATACGTTTTTCATCGCCAGTCACAATTCGATGGAGATATGATTTTCTTTTGTACCTGGCGAGCAGCATTTCGCAAGTGGTTTTTCTGCTGTCTTTCATTCAGTTCATGTGGAACCCATTTTCCCACCTTCTGGATCTTTCTCATGGCTTTCAAACGTATGGAGACGGTTTCTCGTGTCACATTTAATTGATCCGCGAGTTGTTGCGTTTGAGCGTCATCCTCATCCAGCAACAATGCTTGCAATTCGGCGTCTTCAAATTTTCTCGGTGGTCTTCCACGTTCTTCGTTTCTCACGTCAAAATCGCCACTTTTGATTTTTTAAACCACTCAAAGTACTGTGGTTTACCTAGAGCATGCTCACCGTAAGCTTCGACAAGCATTCGATGCGATTCTGCAGCAGTTTTCTTCAAATGGTAACAGAAAATCAATGCTGTCCGCAAATCGTAGTTTTCAGGCACAAAAACAGACATGTTCAACGCTATGAAAACATACGTAGTTGTAATAAACCAGTATTTTTGTGAGTTAAAAGTCTGACAAATGTAAACACAAGAAAAAGGCGCCAATGACGCGGTTTGACAGTCACTACATTGACAACTAGAGCCATCTATGAGCAAATTCCGGTCCGGAAAAAGTCCAGTCTAAAATACTTAAACGTCAGGTATTAAATTGTTTAAGAAATAATTGAGTTTTTCTTTTCAATGTTCTAATGTCGGAAATAAGCATTTTGGGCTCTTAAATATTGGCGGACATACTGAACATTGTTTTTATAATTTGAATGATTAGAAACCCACAACTGAAATACAAATTATTTATTAAAAACATTTATAGTTCTTCCCAATTATTTATGGAAAAACTTCTCACTTAGGAAACGCTGAACGGATTAACCTGACGTTATCTTAATTGATAAGCGTATGATTAATACAAATACATAGTTGAAAAGTAAGCTGAGAACAAACGCAATAAAAACCCTTAACATATTGCAGGCAGAACACTTTGAGCTAGAAACCCCCGTATCCGAGATGTGTGAAGTAGAATATATTTTGAGATGGAGTAGAAATCGTAGATGACACTGTGAGGGCATATGGAAAGGATGGACAACACAAGAGGAAGGTTAACACGTGGCCATGCATGAAATATTCACTTGCAGCCATCCCTCAGGAAGACCTCTGAAGGGATGGAAGATGGAAGGATAGCTGGGAGTCAACATAATCATAAAAGGCAGTCCTGATGATAACATACCACTAATTTAAGAGAAATACGAAGAAGTTAAAAATAAATCTAACCTTAGAGAAAGAAGAAATTAGAAATAAAATAAGTGATTATCATACTACCGCACGTGCATAGGTAACAATACTTATACACGTCTAATATGTGCGAGTACTGTTATCAGATAAACTCTTTTTTTGCCACCATCGGGAATTGAACCCGAAACCCCCGGGTAGAAGTCCAGTGTCTTACCAACTGGGCCAAGGAGGGGGGAGAATTAGTATGTACGAGTGTATAATGTTTTTATTTATTTATTTACATGACAAGTAATTATATGTTTACATAGGACGACCTCCTTGGCCTAGTTGGCAAGACACCTGTGTCCCAACCCGGAGGTTGCGGGTTCAAATCCCGCTGAAACTCAGATTTTTTTAAAAAAGGTTTCCAGTCTGGTTTTAACTTAAGGTCTCTTAAACATCTTTCTGGTTGGTTGGAAGAGATTGCCACATGGCAATAGCCTGCCAGGATGTATTGTATACAACGAAAGTGAAATACAGAACAATAAAATATTTTATGAAAAACAAGACGAATAATTTGAAGTGGAGACCCTCAAATTATCATATTGTATATGAATCCATGATTGTTGCCTGTCATTTGTCATGTTCCTGGTAGACTAGGCATTTGTCTGTATCTTACTGAGGACATATAAAACAAAAAGTTGATCTTTTTTACCGATTGTTTATTAATTATTTAATAGCTATGTTAAAAATTCTCATTAACTTCATAAGTTGTGAGATCTAATTACAAGTATATGGTATATCACGTGAATTAACCCTTGGTGAACTTCATCATTTCGAAGAAATAAATAGCCCATCTCACAATCTCATCCGTAATACGAGTATATAAAAAATATAATCGTAATTAACAAGTTACCAAAAAAGAAGGAAAAAAGCATGTACAGGAAAGAGCGATGGGTGAGCAACATTTGATAGCTGTATATGATGTAGGTACTCGTACTAAGCTAACGGGTACTAAACACTTGAAGTAAAATGAATAAAGTTATCGAAAGTGGTTTGAGAGAGTTTTACTTTCCTTTACGGTCTTATACGGTATGTTCAGCCCGTCCTGCGTTACCCATGCCCATAATCCACATAAAGTGCCATTGTTTGGCGGGTAATGCTAATAAATATTGCATGAATCTAAGCAAAACCTGAACTTTTACTGCTGATATATATTAATATAACCGGTAACCCGAGATATCAATTCAAAAGTTAAAATAATCGACAACATTTTCTCCTTTGAGGATGCTGCAGTGCCACAGCGATCTTCTATTTGGATAGGTAACCCGTGTGAATGAAAGGTGTGGTTGTTAATGAGACGAAATCGATTCGATTTCCAACTTCAGTGATTGGAATTATCACAGTTGTACGAGTATAAATACTCTAGATTTTGAAATTTCTATTATTTTTTTTATACT
>OX463845.1:21495356-21583815 GCA_949825065.1 Odontocerum albicorne
TATATATATATATATATATATATATATATATATATATATATATATATATATATATATATATATATATATATATATATATATATATATATATATATTATATATATATATTATATATATATATATATATATATATATATATATATATATATATATATATTATATATATATATATATATATATATATATATATATATATATATATATATATATATATATATTAGATATATAATATATATATATATATTTATATATATATATATATATATATATATATATATATATATATTATATATATATATATATATATATATATATATATATATATATATATATATATATATATATATATATATATATATATATATATATATATATATATATATATATATATATATATATATATATATATATATATATATATATATATATATATATATATATATATATATATATATATATATATATATATATATATTATATATATATATATATATATATATATATATATATATATATATATATATATATATATATATATATATATATATATATATATATATATATATAAACATGCTTGTATACGAATGCAACCTTTTGTCAAAATTTCAAAGCAATCGGTGAAGAACTTTCGGAGACTAGAGATTTTCTATTAACGAACATTTACATTTTTATTTATATAGATATTTAATATTTATTATTAAATATTTAATATTCGAAATCAAAATGAAAATAAATCGAAATCTATATTGCGTATGTTGCCGCCATGTTCAACTGGGGCGCTCCCATTATTTCGTCTATTTTATATACTTTTTTATGTTTATTATTTATTATTTAATATTTAATATTTAATTGTTTAATATTTAATTATTTAATATTTATTATTTAATATTTAATATTCGAAATCAAAATGAAACTGTCAAAATTTCAAAACAATCCGTGAAGAACTTTCGGAGATTGGAGATTTTTAACTAACGAACATTTACATTTTTATTTATATAGATATTTAATATTTATTATTTAATATTTAATTATTTAATACTTAATATTAATTCCGAAACGTCGAAAATGCAATGTGACATAATTGTCAATAAGAATTGTTTAGTTTGCGTGTGTCGCTGCAGGGGGCGCTCCCATTATGTCGTCTGTTTTATATACTTTTTTTATATACAACCGTATGTAAAAAAAATATATATACATGCTTGTATACGACTGCAGCCTTTCGTCAAAATTTCAAATCAATCGGTGAAGAACTTTCGGAGATTAGAGATTTTTAATATACGAACATTTACATTTTTATTTATATAGATAGATTTCTGGCGCTCGCTCACAATGTGCACATTATGAGTGCGCGTATATTCAAATAATTTTAATCATTTTCATTATTGTTTTAATTTTAAGGCTCATGACATGTTCAAACGTTTAAACCTCAGAGATACATGACAACCTCAGAGCTTCATTCGTTTAGAAAAAATAAATATGTGTATGTTTTTGAATTTGCAATTTTCCAAAGCGAGACTAATTTTAATACGATTAAATGATGGTACTGGATATTTAAAATGCATGTCACGTAAGTCAAAATGCGACATGGAAAATTAATTGCTGATTTACTAGTCTAGTTCACTAGTTCTCCAACTAAGACGCAGGTGAAGGGGGAAAATCGAGGACCGTTAAAAATATTAATAACAAGATAACATTGTTAATTTTAACAAATTAAACATAAATGTATAATATCATTATTTAATTTTTAAATATAATCCTTATTAAAAATACCAACGAGTATTTAGAATTGTTTTATAACAAAATGTGATGTAACTACAATATATAAGTGAAATGGATAAACCATGCCGTGATGTAGTCGTAATGTACTACTCGTAAGTAACAGTATCTCTGTTTATTGTTAATAAAGGCATTGTTTTCTAGTCAGACATGATTTTTCCTCAGAAACGAAGTGGAAAAGGGTTAGTGTTTAAAAATATCTTTATTAATTGTTTTCAATTACAAAACATTTAAATTTAAAATAAATTCCCTAGCACACTCCATCAGTAATGTTTTTTTTTTAATTATTAAAAACCTTTGATTATTGAAAAGTTATGTTTATTTTTCGTCGTGCATTTTTTATAATGAGAGAAGTTAATAAAAAACATAAGATATTTCCCTTTTCCTAAAGTGTGTTTTTACTAAAGTGCGATGCATTATGTACTTCCTCGTACTTGAAGAACTGTTGTCCCTAATTCCTAGTATGAGAAATGCATTTATTTCACTAGTTTCAAATCATATATTTTAACTTGTCAGGCAAACTATGACAACTCATTTTACGCAAATTTACAGAAAAAGTTATTTTTCTTTTTGCAACTCAAACGAGCTTTTCATCGAGTATTTTTTTTGTAGAGTATGCTGAGTTTTAATGGTTTTCATTGTGAAAGGTTAACCCTTTATGCGGAATATTAAAATTTTAGATGTATTTAAGTGAAAGCAAATTAATTGTAGGATTTTTATATGAACTCTATATTTATATAAACTCGAACACGCTGATTTTAGTTTTGTGCATCGCACGACGATTCAAATTCAATCATACAGATGCTAATCGTCTTACAAATAAAAATACAACAATCCGGGTTAATTTATTATCTTGACTGTTTATTTGACTTTCAAACTATCATACTATATTTTAAAGATGAACGAGTTTCAAAACTATTTTAATTTGAAGAATAAAGGTTTGACTCATTGGCTCGGAAATTCCTTTCATCAGTAGTCCTTACTACTCGTATAAGAATATACATTTTGCGAGTATTTTCAAAAATCATTTAGCAATGTTACCAGCCTTTATCTATCTGACATGACTATGATAAAAAATGACAATAACGAAATATAATATTTCTGTTATTGCTTATTTTAAAGATCTTTGTTTATTTTTGGTGTAAATACTCGTACATTGATTCGTGCACTATCAAGTTTTTATATCTGAATTCCTTTTTAAAAAATGTTTACTTTGACACTTTTAAATATTATAATACTCGTAGTTTCTTTGTAATGTCGAAAGGCTGACGGTTAAGAAGTCTTCAACAGACTTCTTGAGTTGACACTTTTCGAGAGCTGCTTTAAAGCAATAGAGCTCTTGAATTGATCAACAATCGAGATGTTGAAATTTAGACCTAGATTTTTCTATGCTGAGTGTAGACAAATAAAATATATAACATATAAGATATTGTATTGTATTACACTTCTGTTGTACACACTACAACCTGGTAGGCCTATTGCCATCTGGAAATTTATTCCAACCGATCAGAAAAATCTAAATTACCCGTTATAAAAAAAATACTGTGATACGTTTTATTTTGTTTTTTTTTCTATCGGAAACCGAACCCGAAACACCCTAGTTGGAAAACAACTAGATAATAAAGAATATGTAGCGTATCAAAAAATGCTACCTTTTTTGATCAGGAAAAATACAGGTTAATATGTATAAATAGGTGGACAACAGTAACCAAAAAGAACCCAACCCACATTTTACCTATATAATTGAGAAAATATCTCGCTACTTTATATGAACTTGTATTGGAAAAACTTTAAGGCGCAATTTAACCACAAAATACCCATTTTACCAGCTTGATAACATTACACATAGATAATTGATATGATTTTATTATATTTAAAAAAATGAATATTTAAAAATAAATAACTTAGTAGAAACTAATAACTTTAATCTCCGCAACACGTATTTCTACTTCATATCTCAAGTTGAGAGAGCCTCGAGATACGAGATAGGAGGTAGAAACACGCGGTTATTCATTTAGTTATTGGAATAGTAATATATATTATTATTATTAATTATTCTAATGTGGAGGTCCATAAAATTTCATAAAAACCAGTCTTTGATAAAAATATGTGTTTTGTAAATTGGGTTCTTTTGGCATACACACATATAACATAATATACTCGTAGAACCAAGTAATATTTAATATAGAACGTTCTTCTTTATACGGCAAAGATTTGAAGATATCTTGGTAATAGTTTACGTCACAGACCTGTTTTCGTATTCATCTGTAGTTGTTTACCGTCAAAATCACAAAAATGTAATAAAAAATATGCATTCAAGAAAATCAGTGCCGCTGACGGAATGGTTTCAGAAGCCTTGAATATGCATGATCTCATATCCCTCGGCTGAAGTGGACAAAGGCTCGTAATCTGCAATGGCGTACCTGAGCACACCACACCAGAACCAGCATGGATAAATATACATACTACAAAATATTACGAGACCAACGATGAGATAATCTGTATATATATACGAGTATATTTTTTCCAATACTCTTAGGCGTTTAATTTTATTGAATATACGTGTTCAAATAAAAAACAAATCATTATGTACGTGTATAATATATCACATCGGATGATCGCACGAAATACGATATAGAAAGAAGAACAACATCAGGCAATATAGTGAATGGTGGGTTACAATACAATGTGTTTACCGACCGCAGCATTTCAAGAGAACCAAAGATGGTTGCTCTTAATGGAATCTTGATCGCACCATTAGCGAGCGAAACTTGTAGCAAAAACGTGATGACAGTACGATAAATGTGGTAGAAATGAGAGAGTGTTACCGATAATGTGTGAAAAAACAATCGGACACAATAAGGAATGAGGAGATTAGGAAAGAATGAGGATTGAAAGAAGATGCAGTGCTTAAGATAAAGAAAGCGACATTGAGATAGTTCGGCCACGTAAAAAGAATGAATATTGAAATATTTTATAAAAGATTTAGGTTTTTACTTCGTGAAGCTCCATAGTAGAATATTTAATAATAAATTATTTTGTTATTACATTTACCCCCTCAACACATGTATGTTTCCATCTTTTATCTCGGAGACTTTCTTCAGAAGAGAGCCACAAGATGGAAGGTAGAAATACGTGTTGGAGGGATCAATGTAAATAGTGGAATACAAGGTACGAGAAGATTGGAAAGACCTTGAAAAATATGACACGATCGAATAAAGCAAATTCAAGAGGGAAGAGTGTAAAGGCATTTTAATAAAATAATATGCATGCCGAGATGTATAGACGTGATATAAGCGAAACATGTGTGCCAGGATATAATGAAGTTAAGATATGTTCTCTCTGCTTACCCCAATAGGCTCTCTAGCAACCTCCGTGACCTAGTCGGTAAGACGCTCGTTTCCCAGCCTCCCAGGTTTTTTAAAAAGAATTCCAGTCTTATTTATCGCTTAAGGCTTCTTTAATATCCTTCTGATTTGTTGGAAAAGATTGACACATGGCAACAAGCCCGCCAGGCTCTACTGTGTACAACAAAAGTGTAATACAATTCAAATTTTAGGTATACAGCGTGATGGTGATAATTATCAAATTATTTGTATTCCAAGTTTTTCATTCTTGGTTAAAGGCTTTGTTCTAGTTTGCAGGCTTTCGGAGTTAGAACTGCGTGTTTTGTCTCTATCTTCTTAACTCCAAAATTCCTTAAACGCTACAGATAATCTTGTGCGCCTATTAGAATTGTATAAATACGAAAAGATGACTTTAGTGACCAAGTTGGTAAGGCACCTGCTTTCCAACTCAGGGGTAGCGGATTTGATTCACGTTGGGATCCAGATTTAAAAAAAGGATTCCTCTCTAGTTATCGCTTAATGCGTCTTTAACACCTTTATGGTTAGTTGGAAGATATTGGCACATTGCAATAAGCCCGCCAGGTTGTACTATATACAATGAAAGTGTAATATTATACAATTAAACAAAGCTCCGTAGGAAAAGCAACCCACCCAAATCTGATGACAATGGCAATGGTGACAGTTTCATTTTACACGGCTCATCGGAAGTATTTAACCTCGTTTTGTTGCTATCGATTCAATTTATGAATGAAAAACTAAGGCTCGAATTCATATTCCAACATAAAAACTAATTTTTAACCTTAAAATTTCGTGATTTATATTCATATTCGGACCTCATATGCTCTAATTGACATAATGAAACCATCTGATTTTATTATTTATTGCTCATCCTTGCAACATGATCAGCTATTACCAGTTCAGTCCCTTTACTCCAATTAATATTACAGTAAGTTTTGTGATACAGCGAACTCAAATGTTCCTTCTTCTACCTTCTAGTTATTTCAATCATACCTCTCTCCATAGCCCGCTGCGCAACTCGAAACTTGGTTTCATTTTTACTTTTAAAATTTTAATTCTCGTAATGTTAAAATTGTTAAAATGCACGTATTGAACACTTGCTTCTTAAAACTGAGTAGAAGAATGGCATATACTCGTACTTGTTTCTCTGTATTAGATCAATTATCTATCATTCATCAACAATAGTTCAAGATTTTTGTTCATTGGTTAGTTTCCGTTTATGAAAACGATATATCAACGATGGAGGGACAGCACTAAAACGCGATATTGGCTGAGGTGTACGTTACTTTTTCTGATGGGTGTATGTCCGATTCTATAATCACACAGCCAACCTCAATCGCTGTATAGTGCCACCCGAAGTCAGAGATTGAACACCTTGCTTCTTCCATCTGCATTTCTGGAACCTCAGGGATCCAATAAACAAATGTATAATTCAGAGTTCAAAAGTTTCCTAGAAGAGACACCGACTCCAAAATTACTAAAAGGCAATACCACATGTCACACATTTTGTAAAGAGGGTTTTAAATTTCAACTCATTCAACTTGAAGGATTTGTTAAATCCAAATTTCCTTTTCAGTGTTAAGTTTTGTTTCATTCTATTATATTTTATAAACTAATATTGTAACAAAAAAGTCAGGAATATATAATGTGACACCACTCCTGTAAATTGGAATTCATTCCGTGACCAGGCTTCTCCTAAAAGTACATTATGTGGTAAAATACGAGCTGAGCCGTGGTCTCGTTATTTTTATCTTTCTGGAATGACAGAGCCATGTGTACAATTAATATTTTTTTTTAGTATTGAAGAATAAAGTTCCGCCTTCATGCCGATTTTTTTACATACAATAGTGAATTTTTTATCGATAATTCTTTTTTTCTCTTAATATCTCATTATTTTGAGGTTTGATTTAGATTAAATTTACGGATGGTGAGTACCACTCTAGATTATTAAAAAAATGTCAATTGATAGGAAGAAAATAAATTGTTAATTGTAATATAAAAACGATGTTTCAAGCAATCCTTTGTCATTTTTTTTATACATGCAGTGAAATAAGTGTAATATATTACTAAATTTAAGTTAAAGCCAGACCCATTTATTATATTTCAAATTGCAGCGATAAAAGAAATAAGATGCCTTGGTTTGTAATTCGTACCACCAAACTATTAACAGATTACCTACTTTCTCAGAATATTCAACAACTCTTTGGTCAAGAATCATTTCGAATATATTGTTCTATAACAGGATACCAGCAAAGGTTATTTATTCACTCGAAAGAGTTCAGAAAAGATTTTTCCGTTATCTTTACATGAGAGAATATGGATATCCCTAGCTTTATCCTAGTGTCTGTCTTCTTAGTGGGGATGCTTAAAACACGTTCACTGCGGCCGATAAATCGCGAACAATCGTGGTGTGCTGAAAAATAGCAATTTTTCAAATCTCTAAAACTATATTACAAATATGAAATAATAAGATATTTTTTTTGGAGATGCTAGTATATACTGTCTCCTTTGTGTAAAGCATTCACGCGCGGCGGATGCTGACTCACACTACGAAATAAGCAAGTGTAAACACGAGTCATTGAGAGCACTAAAGCTGAGTTTACACTGCAAATCATGCATAGAAATATCTAATTAATTTTTTTTGAAAATATTATTTTTTACCTGTAGTATTCCTTTGGGTTTTTTACAGCTTGTACGTTTTGTTCATTGTTGAAAATGTTACAGATACTTGACAAAAAATGAAAAAAAAAACTGTCTCATAAAACACTAAAAATTCTAAGTATCCGTCCGTTTCGCACTCAATAACACTATTAATTATAATTATGAAATAACCTAAAACATGGATCCAGGCACAGACCAACTTTTCCGGGACAATCCATACAGCCATAAATTGTGTCTTTGCGTGTGCGGTCGATTTTCCAGCAATATGTGCACCTCTTTCTTTTCGTTTTACCTCTATTGTCTTTTTCAAATAATGATGGAAGGTGTATTTTTTTTAATGATACGTGGAATGGAGATGGAGGGGGCCCAACTAATTCTTCTATTACTGACATTCTAAAATCATAAAGAGTTCCCTTTTTGTCGCTATTTGCATTATACAAATAGTACGCATTTAGAAGAATCGACTGGAATATATGAATGCCGATTTTTTTATACCAGCGAAGCGTCTTTCTCTCGCATGGATAATAAGACAACATCTGATCATGAAAGTCGACGCCGCTCATGTATTTATTATATGCTACTATCATATTTGGTTTCACTCGCAACTTTCCATGGCGGTTTGTTGTTTCTGTCAACTGGCCATCGAATTCCGATGAAATCGCCAATACTTCCCGACGATCTTTCCACTTAGTGACGCATACTCCGCGATCGGTGTATTGGCTAATGGATTCTCCAGTTTTTAGCATTTTATTTTTCACCTCAAACGGATTAACTTTCCTATTAGTTCTAAGAGTTCCGGTGACGTACGTTGCCTTATCTAGTAATTCCTGTGTGAGAGGAACACTATTATAATAATTATCCATGTATACTGAATGACCTTTTCCAGTCTTTCCTTCCATTAACAATTTGACAACCCTCTTGGTGTGGTCTTTCCCACCTAATTCTTTGTCAGCAGCGCCACCATATATTATTAATTTTAATGCTAAGCCATTTGATTCTCCCAGCATATATATTTTAACACCATATTTTCCCTTTTTCCCTTTTATATATTGGCGAAATTTAAGTTTTCCTCTCCACAACACTAAAGACTCGTCGATGGATAAATTTTTTTGAGGTTCGTATATTGCGTTCATCCTGTCATTGAAAAAAATTATAAGTGACTGAATTTTATCCAAACTAGTTGTTTCTTCCGTATTTTTGTTAAAATGTAGTGTCCGAAGAATCAACAAAAATCTGTCCCGGGACATGTATTGCGAGAAAGCTTTTAAATCAAAGAGATGGTGTTTCTTCCAATAATCGTTGAGTCTATTCAGTTTAATGGTTCCCATGTGAAATAAAAGTCCTAGCCATATTTTAAATTCAGCCACTGTAATATTTTTCCAGGAACGTATTCTACTTCTTGCTCTTTCAGAATGAGCTAAAATTTCTGCCGCATATTCATTCGACTCGTTAATAATGAGGTTGTAAAAAACATCATTAGCAATGATATTAAAAAAATCGATGGGTTTGTTTCCTGGCATATCGATTTTTAACCCTGAGTTACCCAAAAATGAAAATGTCTCGGCTGGTATCCGATTATTTGACCACTGAGGGATATCTGGAGATGGTGGATTTTCAATTTGACTATTGTCCCTGGATGTAGAAGGTTGGTCTCTTGGAGGTGATTGTGAAGGTGGTGTTTGTTCAGAGATTTCACTTTCAGAGTCACTATCTGTATCATCATCGGTTTCATAAGAACTACTTAATTCGGATTCATTATAATCACTAAATTCGTCACTATCACTTAAATTTGAATTTTCACTATCACTACTATTTTCCGCCATTTTTCTTTTTTTAGAAGTCGAGGGGTTATCCATTATGTTAAAAAAAGGCTAAATGTACTAATAACTTAATGAAACTAATAACTAAAACTATATATATAGTCAGTAAAACGAATAAAAGTAGAATAAACACAAGTTTCAGAAGTCTTCAATGTCAATCAACAATTTTGTTCACTTTATATACAGTGTAAACCCAGCTTTACAGTAAAAAAACTGAACACGTGTTCTCACGACCGCATCGGCTCATATTTATGAACACACTGACATAAAATATTGTGATAAGATTGGATTAGTATCGTTTTAATTATGCAAAGACACTTTTAAGTGACGTGACTAATTATTACCAACCATCCGCGCCTAGCGCGTATTCCGCACCGCGGGATATGTTAGCTGTACGCGCTAGGCGCGTACTCCGCACACAACGTGTTAACTATATTTGGAAGATCTTTTCGATTGGGCGTTCACTTTTTTGTTTGCTTAGGGGTAATCTAGTTAATCCATCCGACCTGAACAGTCATGGTTTGTATGTTACAGATAATTATCTGAAGCAACAAATTCATAGATTGTTCTGTTAACCTATATGTAAAAAAGCAATCTGCGTTTGGAAACGCCAGTATGTAGAGAAATCACACTTTTTAACCGCGTGTGTTACTTTTCGAAATATTTTTTGATCAAATCTCTTTTTCAATCAAATATATCTCCATGACAAACATGGAAACATAATTTCGAATATATAATATTTAACACAAAAGTTTCGAGTATTTTCAATAAATTTGTTCAAATAATAGATTACGAGTATGACTGAAAAATCAATTACTCCAATAAACAATATATCGTGAAACTTATTTCGGAATATTTTACAGGTGCATCTCTAATATTTGATCCAATAAATCTACGAACGTTTTTAAAACATTTGATATTTAGTTTTATATGTACTCGTATATGTTTTTAAGCAAATATAGGTGCATGAAGTTAACTGTTGCTTAAAATTTAAATATAAAATATCGTATAAGTATAAATTTTTACTTATTTCAAAATGCTCTGAATATCGATTAATGTCAACTCCTCATTTCTGAGAATATGAGATATTTTTCCATTAGGAAAGGTAAACAATTTTATGATACTCATAGCAAAACTATTTATATACAAAATAAATAGCTAGAGAAGGTTTTTAAAGAAATTATGTAAATCATGATTCTACTACCATTATTAATATACATTGTAATTCTCAGAAAACAATAAGAAAGTAGGCATATGCGTACTAGTACTGTTCAGTTAAATCGTTAAATTTGATTTATAAATCGATTACTTTTAATTAGAGTTAAATATTTTTTAGGTTTAGGTTGTTAAATTATCAGTTTTTTTTTAATTTTCTTTATATTTCATATCATTTACGGCATCACAGAGTTTAAAATCGTACGGACTGACTTGAAACAACACTGTCGTCTCTTGGATGTGCTTCGATCAGTTCACGGACAATCCCGAGGGAGGATTGTATGACTGCAGCTATGTGGTAATCCAGTATAAAACTCAAGTCGAGTTAGCCGCAGGGTCATATGGAATCTGCATTAGGAATAACTGTGTTATTTCATCTTATTTATTTAAAAAAATATTTTAACCAATTTTCAAAGGCCACATTTTCTTAGACCTAATTTCAAATTAATATTGAAAATATTTTTACTCCCAACTACTCAAAAAACGCACACATCTAACTGGTGTTCAGAAGTGAATAATTTCGAAGTCATGTGTTAAATCATTGAGACAATGTGACATCGTGAATCATTTCCTTCAGTGGCCAATTGGTACTCGCACCATAATAGTTTATGACATCAAGAAAGTGATAGAATGTATTTTTGTTCATCGTAGAACAAATTATTTCTGAAACCATTTACTCAGATCTTGTTCATGTCAAAACAGGAGGTGGGTAGCTATAGTAATTTTGTGAACCACAAATTAATAATTCATTACGTTGATATACCATAAATTATCCATCGAAATTGATAATTTGTCAGTGAAATCAGTAGCTGAGTCCTGCAGGCTGCTAACATAAGACCGATCCTAGGTTGTTAAGCTGATGATGATGATTAACTTTAAAATCATCAATATATTGAATGGATTTTTCCTTCCTCGCCCTATATAATAGGTTGATATTTTTCTTTTAATTCAACTAGAGACAACGGCGTAAAAGCTGCCTCTGGGCTTCCTAAAATAGTTTTATTGAGTGTGTCATTAAAATATCTTTAAAAAAGTATGAGATGGTATTACTTGTGTTAGTGGTTTGGTTAATAATTGTCTAACTATTTCATATATTTTATTAACACTTCATTGCAAAACAATCTGGCGGGCTTATTGCCAGATCGTAATCATTTCCAACCAACCAGACAAAATTAAATAAAGCAAGTGACATGGTCGCAAAAAAACATTCAAAATCATCTACCCATCCCTACGAAATCCGTGAATACATACTTGAGTATCCGCTCATAAACCCCACAAAGACGAACAATCACCCGGATATTCCTTTTCATATAAAGTGAGATATCACCAATCAAAGGGAACAGAAGGGATCGTGAGAGGAAAGAAAAATCAGGAATGAGACACTTTATGTTACAGCCTAGAAATTAAATTTTCAGTCGCTTCTTAAAGCATGCCAAGGACGGAGCTAGTTTAACATTGGTTTGTAACTAGTTCCAGAGTCTCACTGCATGGCCAGTAAAGGACGATGTAAAAAAAGAATAGCGGTGAACAAGGAAGGCCAATAAACAATATCTGTTTGAGCGTAGCGCAAGTCCATGATCGGAAAGGCTGAAAATTTTTGACGAGATAAGAGGGGGTGGCGCGACAGTCAAGGATATTATACAATAGAGATAGTATGTGAATTTGGCGTCTATTTCTCACGTTCAACCAGTTAGCTATTCCATATTAACATCCAGGTATTTAAGTAACTTGCAGACCTTATTCAACCTGAATTTATTTAGTAGCCCTTATGAGATTCATCTTATAAATTTATAAATAATCCTCTCGCAATGATATTTTTACTAAGAAACAAGCATTATACAAGTCATCTATTAAAATTTTTAAATTAATATTTTCAAAATGGATAGTTTAAAATGTATCACATTTGAATGAATAGGTCAGATGCATGGTATAAGTATGATTGCATTATAAAAAAACACATCACGACCATTTCAATGTGTTGATGTCACGAAAATAAGATGCATACTTGGGCTAACACAAACACGTTTTACATTTGATATTTTGATTGAAAAGCTTAAACCAGTATTCTTAAACGGCGCGAGAAATAGTAAGTGGGCTTGTGACAAAACTTACTAATTCGTTAGGATAATAATTAGCAAGATTTCTATAGATAACATACTCGTAGATAGCACCGTTTCTATTCAAATAATGAAAATTTGTATTCTTTATTAAAATTTGTGCTTTTATTCCTATATTTCATAATGAAAGCTTATTCTGATTGTGCTTCAAGAACATATTCTGTATTCTCAATGAACGTAATCAACTCAACATTGCTCACTGACTGAAAACACCCGAATTGGAGTGAATTGCCAAAAAGAAAGTAATTTTGCATACCCTCTCAAAAAAAAAAAAGATAATTGGAAGCGTATGGTCACTTGACCCCACAATATAAATCAACCGATAAAAATGATGATGTCAATTTATTTATAATTTTATTTAAATGTTCAATATAAAGACTAGCCAAATCCAATAAAATCACTTGTCCAAGATTAGATCTAAAATAAGTTTGATTTTTTTTCTTCCAAAACACTTCTTTCACGTGATACTAAGTTATGTCACGTGCATTGCAAAACTAATGCGAAGTGTAATATCAATATTCGGATATGATTTTTAGTTATTTTATGGCATTTCCCTTTTTATCGGTTGATTTTGGCGCCCTTCAAATATCTCGCCTGGGTTGCCCCACTCTTGTCTCGGCATTGTTCAAAAGTTGGTATAATTATTTTTGTTCTATTCTCATTTTTATATTACGAGTACTAAGAGACGAAAACATGGTAACAGCCTTCAAGTTTATCGTTTTTAAAGATATTCACGCTAATTGAAAATATTAGGTTTAGCTACCTATCCCTGGAGAAAAATATTGGGTTTAGCTACCTATCCCTGGAGGAAAAAATACATTTCATTTCGTAAAGTGGTAATAAATTACAAAAAAATCTTGCGGCAGCTCCAATTGAGAAAAGTGCCAGAATTTCATGTATGTACGAATATATTAGTATAAGGGTGCCTTTAAATTGATTTTATTGGTTTTCAATTGGTGAGAATGTAAACGACTCATATATTTATAAATATCATATAATGTATTAGTTGCCATTTCATATATTTTATATCGATTCTCTTAAAAATATCCGTGTATTTTACTCGTATGTCACTTCTCTTCTCACTGAATTCTTAATTGTCGTGTTAAAGATATTTATCACGGAATATAAATAAAACGCTAGATGTTGTTAATTTCCACAATACTTTTTAGAATTTCACTGTGGTCATTTCAACATACCATACATTGTGTCCTCTTTAGGTGAGTTGGTCCAACTAAATTACGTGATACTCATACTATCCATGGTCTTATGGGGGACAGATTTAAACTGTTCTTATGGGGAATAGAAGTGTTTTTTTTTCATTCCATTTATTATGAATGCCCACAAAATGACACCCTAACTTTTAATTTTTTTACCTTTTGCTTATTTTACGAAGTACCTAATATATTTATTATTTTGGGATGAATGGGTTAATTTAACTATAATATTGTAATTAAATATTTTCTTTTATAACTCTATATTGATAAGTCGATGTTAATAAAACAGAGTGGATATTCAATATTTTTGTTTTTATCTAACTTTATTTATTTATCTTTACATCACTTAAAAACACATAAAAAGGTGAGTAGATAAGTAATTGACCATAAATTGATTTTCTCTGACAACTTTCATATTTAATACTTGCAGTATAATGTATTTTCCAAAAGAGACATAAATTTAACAAACTTGAAGATCAAACTTGTCTAACTCCTTGGGACGTCAAACTGGTTACATTGATATTTTCCTTTAAAACTGTAGAGATTAAATAATTATACAATAATATGATAGCTCCCAAAATAATGTATATGAGATTATTTACCAAAAAATATTATTTGAAGAAACGGCTGTGGATTTACATCGATTTTCCCAGTTTGGAGTTAACCAAGTTTGATTTATGCTGATTGGAAAAGTTTCTTTAAGTTTAGAAATATGGATTTTATATGTTTTCTACACTTTAAGCAGCAGGCAATCGGGTGAATGGTGGATTATATAATGTGCTTACCTATCGAAGCATTTTAAGGGAAGCAAAGGTGGCTGGCTGCTTATAATGGAATTTTAGTCCCAATATTAGGATATGGAAGCGAAACTTGGACGTGGCAAAAAAGGAGCATTGAAATTGTTCGATCATATAGAAAAAGTGAATGATATACAAATAATCTTTAAAAATAGTATAGAGAGTACGAGAAGTTTAGAAAGGCCTAAAATATGTGGACCACTGAATTAATCAAATTCTAAAATAGGAAAAATTGAAAAGCCTTAATAATAGGATGCACGACGCGACGTATAGCTGTGGCAGAAGAAAAATATGTGTACCAGGATAAAATTAAGTGGAGATTTGTTTTCTCTGTATATTTCAATATGGACATTGCGCGATGATGATGATGGACAACAATCATCAACAGAAGAGATTTGTACACTCAATACACATATGACGAAAGCTATCGATACTTTCTAAAACGCAACATGAAAATTGACGAATAATGATAAACTCTTTGCATACTCGTAGGTATTTTCGATGACCCGTTAACCTACAGATCAACTAGTTTCGTGCGATGACGTAAATTAAACAACAAACTACTAAAATAAAAAAGCGCGAATTATAATGATGATCTCATCGGTTAGCGAGTCTTTCATAATACAGCCGCCGTATGCCAGTTATACATCACGAGGAGGTACATTATACAATATACATTATACTAGTCAACTGCCCAGGCGCGTCACTCTATATGAAAAACACTGATTAAAAATAATGGAGAAGACCGCTGAGTATTTATAGAAGGATTTTGAAGGTGAAGATAAACTACTATATTTCATATGGCAAGATGACTTTTGGTCGGTTGGAAGAGATTGCCTTCTGGCAATATGTCAGCCAGATTGTTTTACAATAAACAATAAGGAGTTATATACATTTTTAAATATGTTTTTTTATCATAATTTATGATTCCTGAGTTTAACTAGGTTCGTATTATAAAAACTACATCTATTTCAACATATTCATAAAGATTGCAGTAATCGATTTTTTAAATAAAGTAATCCCATATTAACGCGGGTAATTGTTTTTTTATTAACATTTTTGTTAACATTTTTAAATATGTTTTTTTATCATAATTTATGATTCCTGAGTTTAACTAGGTTCGTATTATAAAAACTACATCTATTTCAACATATTCATAAAGATTGCAGTAATCGATTTTTTAAATAAAGTAATCCCATATTAACGCGGGTAATTGTTTTTTTATTAACATTTTTGTTAACATTTTTAAATATGTTTTTTTATCATAATTTATGATTCCTGAGTTTAACTAGGTTCGTATTGTAAAAACTACATCTATTTCAACATATTCATAAAGATTGCAGTAATCGATTTTTTAAATAAAGTAATCCCATATTAACGCGGGTAATTGTTTTTTTATTAACATTTTTGTTAACATTTTTAAATATGTTTTTTTATCATAATTTATGATTCCTGAGTTTAACTAGGTTCGTATTATAAAAACTACATCTATTTCAACATATTCATAAAGATTGCAGTAATCGATTTTTTAAATAAAGTAATCCCATATTTACGCGGGTAATTGTTTTTTTATTAACATTTTTGTTAACATTTTTAAATATGTTTTTTTATCATAATTTATGATTCCTGAGTTTAACTAGGTTCGTATTATAAAAACTACATCTATTTCAACATATTCATAAAGATTGCAGTAATCGATTTTTTAAATAAAGTAATCCCATATTAACGCGGGTAATTGTTTTTTTATTAACATTTTTGTTAACATTTTTAAATATGTTTTTTTATCATAATTTATGATTCCTGAGTTTAACTAGGTTCGTATTATAAAAACTACATCTATTTCAACATATTCATAAAGATTGCAGTAATCGATTTTTTAAATAAAGTAATCCCATATTAACGCGGGTAATTGTTTTTTTATTAACATTTTTGTTAACATTTTTAAATATGTTTTTTTATCATAATTTATGATTCCTGAGTTTAACTAGGTTCGTATTATAAAAACTACATCTATTTCAACATATTCATAAAGATTGCAGTAATCGATTTTTTAAATAAAGTAATCCCATATTAACGCGGGTAATTGTTTTTTTATTAACATTTTTGTTAACATTTTTAAATATGTTTTTTTATCATAATTTATGATTCCTGAGTTTAACTAGGTTCGTATTATAAAAACTACATCTATTTCAACATATTCATAAAGATTGCAGTAATCGATTTTTTAAATAAAGTAACTCCATATTAACGCGGGTAATTGTTTCCTGGAAAACAGCGCGTAAATGAAAACTGCGTAATTATGTCTTCTGAATGATATGTAAAAAAGATGATATTTTACCTATTTCTATGGTTACGTAATTAAAAGCTATATAAGTTGTTACTTATAACTATAAAATACACGTTTTCATAAGAGGTATGTGATTTATTTATACAAAGAAAAAACTACAGGACTTACAATTCGATGTACGCATTCATTCAAAATTACTCTCATTGAATGAATCTTCCATTGATAATGTAGTTGTCCTTATATTCTTATATACTTGGTTATTACGAGCACGGATATACGAAGATCCCTGCTATAATGAGCAACACTCAATAGTGATTTTGCTTTATGCGTATTCCTATACAATCGCTCATTGTTATAACGAGCATACTTCACAGATATATGATACGGAGCAAATTTCGGAAACTATTCAAATATTGCTCGGGTAGGCGAAAAATTCTAATTCTTAGAATGCAGAACAATGAAAATCACTTAGCTTTTATGACAATCCCCATCAAATTAAGGATTGCTTTATATCGTGCGCTTGTCCTTTCGGTGATGTGACGGCGCTAAAAATAGTGCATCGACATTCCTATTGTCATGTTAATTAAATTTATGAAAACAATTAATTAGCAGTTAAAATCGCAATTTTGATTATTAGGTTTTTTTTAGTTGATTCGAAGAGGTTTGCGGTTGGCTATAAATATGTTTTGCAATAAAGTATCTAAATAAATAAAAAGTCTGAATATGAAAACACTTGAATCCAGCAATTTGTTTGTCCACTTTTGTGATTCACAATTGGGAACCAAACCCGAAATTCCTGAGTGATTAACAAATATATTATGGTTGCGAATTTAAGCATTTGCAATTTTTTAAAAGCTGTCATACAAATTTTACTAAAATCACAGAAACACAAAACTGCTATTTAAATTGAGAATTAAATAAAATGACGGTACACTAGTATTGTCCTGTCGATCAGAAGATCTGAAGATCCTTTGTACCACTATCTCACAGCGTTCTTTACGGTCACTCAACACCTTTTTAATGCCCTTCAAGCGACATTAGATGAGCTACATTCTTAGCTATTTTTATGTAAAAAAAAAGTATATTACACTTCCGTTGTATACAGTAAAACCTAGCGGGCAATGTGGCATTAACTTCTAAACCAACCAGAAAGATGTTAAAAAGTCTCATGTGAAAAATCTGATTGATATACTTTTATTTGATTTTATTTGGAATCGAATCCCTGATCTAGAAGTCGAGTGAGGTCTACAAGTACAAATCTTACATATACGAGTATTTCAAAGCATACAATTGTCAAAAATGAGAAGTTTTCAGATCTCAGTGTGTTTTTTCGTTCACTATGTTAGCAGTTAAGCACAAATGTATGGCATAAATAAAATTGTATAATTAATGATACGCATTCAATGAGAATCTTATTCAATACTGTCCTATAATAATATGATTCCTAACTTTATAACTCCTTTACTGTTTCCAGTACTTGAATTGTAGGTATATAATTAGGAAAAAAACGGAAATCTGAATACTTTTAACAAATTAAATATTTGAAAAAACTTAATGATTATTAGAATATATGTCGTATTGTATTACGCAGTTGTTATACAACTTGGCGTGTTTATTGCAATGTTGCAATTTTTAGAGACTTGACATCAAAACCAGAGTAATTATATTGCCACTCATCGGTATTATTCAAACTAAGATGAAAATAATACAGTTACAGCTACTTTTCAAAGTACAGTGAGATTTCGACTGTTCTAATATTGCTAGTACAAAGTAGTAAAAGCGCTATTTTACAGTTACGCATAATAGAAAGTGTGCTTGTAACTCGAGAGAACTGACTTCCACTTCAATCTATGTTATCCTGGCACACATACGAGTACTATAGTTCGTTTATGTCATGTCAATACATGTCGTAATACATACTTTACTATTATAAAAGCTTTTTACTCTTCTCTCGTTCAGAATTGGATTAATTTGGTGGTGCCACGTTTTACTAGGTCTTCTCAAACATCTCGCATGTTCTACATTACTTGAATACATTATTTTTATAAATCTATGTGGCCACACCATATCAATAATCTTATCTTTATTTTAAGCGCTGCATATTTTTGAATCCACGTTCTTTTCATATGTCATCATTTATTATTCTGTCATACAATGTATTTCCACAAATTCTACGCAACGCTCTCAGTTCTACCGTATTTGTTTTATTTCCGGTACTTTTTTGCCTCATTGTTTGGATCAGGACTCCCTTATGAGCAGCCAGTTTGAAGTACTCCGGTCGGCAAAGACATTATAAAACCCACCATTCACTTTATTACCTACAGCTATTCTTCTTTCAATGTCATACGTTGTGCAGCTATCCGATGTGAACATGCTTAGAAGTTACAAAATTTCGTCAGACGATGTAAAAAAACACAAAAACTATTAGAAAGGAAAAGTAGTTACAAATCTATTTCTAGCAGTGGATATATATATAACGATGACGCTATATTTTTATAGATTCATAGCTATCTGGTTTGGAAACAAAAAGAGAGAAATAAAAGTTCACAAGGTTAAGCGAGATTAAAGAATAAGTAAAGCTCGAATGACAACAATTACTTTCTCCATAGCGTCTGCAATAATTATAGGTACGAGTACAGTCTCGATCTCCATAGCACTAATTAGCAGCAATACGGCACAATGTTTGGTCTTTAATTGCGTAGAAATGTTTCGCTTGATAAATCTATTGTTTCCCAGAGATGTGGAGAGTTTTCCAAATTTTACATTACACAACAATTGCTGTGCCCCACGGCCTACAGTAGTTCCTACACTGTACACATTTATCAGATTCAGCGTATTTCACACAACTGCAAGCATGCTTGCTGCTCGTTAAGTAATTTTGAAATTTCCCAATATTTTATTCGAAATTGTCCACTTGTTTAATTATTATTGAAAATGTTAAACTCACCAATTAATTTATCACTTAACATCTGGGACAGCTGTGACCATCAGGACAAAACTCATGATGGTTGTTGCACCATGAATCATCATCATCTAGGACGCATTCACTTCTAAGATGGAACCTTTTGTCAAATGTTCCTATATAATCAAGACCAATGTTAAATGGTTTTCTGTCGTAAGACTGAACACATTTGCTCCCACATTCCAACCTCAAGTTCTAAGGTCCAGATAGGGCTGAATGAAATCATTAGGTCAAGAACTAATTTGATTGAGAGTCGCTGTATCTTGCTATCAATATTTTATGTTCAATAGATTTTACGAAGATTTCAGTCATATTACAAAAATAATTGTGACATAGTTAATGACAGTATCGCACTATAATGCAAGAATGTCACAAGTTGATTTCGTTTTTATAATGATTTACGAGTATGTATTTAAAAAAACGAAAAATCGTCACACCTCTTGGTCGAAATAGATGTATGTTAATTTTAATCCAAACTGGTAAGAAATATTAAAGATTTTTTTTGTAAATTTCGTTTGATTTAATAACATTGTCTTATATGATGGTATGATTTTACCACTGTCGAAAAATGTTTGTGTTTCCGTTTCCTTTAAATTAGATATGAATTCGAACGTTTTAAATGTTTAATCTCAAGTAATTCGAAATAATGTCACTTCAACATATGATAGTTTTGCACTACTAGAAATGTTATCATAATCCTACGATTTATTGTTCACATAACCTTCATAAAAAATATACGATCTTCATACATACAAGAATTAATTTCAATTTAATTAAGTCCCGTATTCTTTCAGCAAAGGGTGCGCCATATGCGACGGGATATTTATCGATTTGTCGGGTCAGAAACCTCTCGTACTAATGCTAATAATGTGGAGTCATTTTCTATTCCAGCTCGTGATTACAAATTGCTGTGCCAAGAAAAGCTTGGAAATCAAATACCTAGACTTGAAATCTTATTCTAGCTGTAACGTTGTGTAATGTTCATTAAAAATGTGAACACGTGTTGTATTATATTTCCTTTTGAGTAATTAAGAAATTTCCTGAAACATTTCGTTATCGAAATTACTGATTACAAAACATTCCTAAAGATGTTTGTATAACGCAGACCATTTAAATGAAAACAAGAAAATTTGAAATGATACAAAGTTAGGTATTGAAAATTTACACTTTATATCCCGATCCCGTGTTTTAACGTGATGAACTAGATTTGCATCAAATTCCGGTCCGGTGTTTTCACGTGATTACTAATATGGGCAATACCCTAGATAATGCTAATAAGCATGAATTGATTTATGATATATGATAGATTCTGACGTCGCATCATCAGTGTGCAGTGAAGTGTCAGATCTTAAAAAAATTGACATACGTATACGAGGGGATGTCAATAAATTCGCGGAATGAAGGGGTTAAGGGAGGGGGTGGTAGTGCGCATGCACATGTTCCGATAATATGACTCATTATTAGTATATTCACCAAGTTTTTGTCTAATTTTGGCATTATTGTTTAAGATATCGTTGAGAGAATATGTCAAATGTTAATAACATCCCAAGTATGGGGAAAAAATAGTATCGCGCCATCATTGAAATTCTCTCAAAACAAGGGAAAACACCTCAAATCATTTTGGAAGAGATCTTAGCGGTTTACGGGAACTGTTGCCCTGGAATAACGATGGCTTACAAGTGGTATAGTCTTTTTAAACAAGAGAGAGAATCGATTGAAGACGACCTCCGACCAGGGCGGCCTGTTGAGACCACTTCTTCAAACATCGTCAAAAAAATAGAAAAACTTGTGCTGGAAGCTGCCCGCCTAAACAAACAACAGTTTGCAGAGATGGTTGGAGTATCACCTACAACCATTTTGAATATCCTCCATCAGCATCTAGGGATCTAAAAAGTCAGTGCAAAGTGGGTACCCGGAACGGTCACGCCACCACAAAAACAACAACGCGTCGAATGTTCACGACAGTTTTTGGACCTCTGCAGAAACAACAAAGATGATATTTTAAGCCGCATTGTTACTGAAGATGAAACTAGGGTTCATAAATATGAGCCTGAGTCGGATCAGGAGTTCATGCAGTAGCATAAAAAGGGCACACATCCCCCTAAGAAGTTCAAAGTGTCTCAATTGGTTGAAAAAATGATATTTCCGTGTAGTACGAGTATATGTTACGATGTTAAAAATATTAACTAGGATCTTAATGCAATTATCGTGTGCGCGTTTTATTATCTCAGCGTATACCTCGTCTGGTTCAGGTACTTTCCACTTTTTGTTTGCTTTATTGCATTGATTACTTCTTACTTCAAAATATCAGGTTCGGATTCTCCTTGTAGCATTTCAAAATGTGGTGGTATTTGGCCATTAAACAGTTCCTTTATGTACTCACACCATATACCATATTCAGTTTTTCTCTGACATACTCGTATATTATAATGTTATCATATTTATCCATCAAAACTGATATATTGTAGAACGAAGATGTACAGTACAAACTTTTTGTGTACATTTAAGTTATCGTACTTTCGATCTAGTTCTTATATTTCTTCACAATAACTATTCAGTCATTTATTTTTGACCTTACAGATCATCTTGTTCATGAGTTTGTGTTTTTTATTGTAAACATTTAGGTTTTTCGGTTTGCAGACTCTCAGTTCTTCCAGCATTTGTAAAATATCATCAGTCATCCATGCCTTCCTTCTGGTTTCCCTTTTCCCTTTCAGATTTCTCTCGACAGTGTCATTTATCACTCATTTTATCTTCGAATATACTTTGTCAATGTCACTGTAATCGATCGTAGTGTTTATTCCTCGAAATTGTTCATTGAGCTCATTTCTGACCACACTACATATTTGCTGCGTTTTCAGCTGTCTAGCATTGAATTTAATTTTATTCTGCTTCTTTGATACTTGAGTTTAAAAATCATTTTTTCATCCACCGGATTATGGTCTGATCTAATATATGTTCCCAGGTAAGTCTTAACTGCTTTTAAAATGTTTCTAAATCTTTGATTAGTCTTTGTGTATTTTTTTTTTAATATAGTAACTTGTGTCATCAAGAGAAGTTCAGGCGTATAATCTTCTCAAAGGTAGTTTAAATAGTGTATTGGCAGCTACAAGGTATTCTCCTTGACAGTATTGAACCAGTCGGAGATACAGGCAAAAGCCTAGTTTACTTGGGACACGACAAATGAAAGGCAACAAACCCAGATCCATTAAAATTATATGTCCAAATGAAATTACCTGTTGTTTTATCGCAAATGGTGCATATTTCTTGACATGTGTAAAATATATATATTTTTTAATTCAATACATATGATACATATTACGATATTCGTATTCTTTAAGATTATGTTCTTAAACAAAAAATAAATTTAAATCAAACATATTTATGGTTTCATGTGCAGATCTTGTTTCTCGCCTTTTTGTAAAAAAAATGGTAATCATTAGAGTTGTCATACATGACTAAAAATATTATGTACCGATATTGGCGTTAGAGAGATCATGTAAATATTGTAGCATATTGATTGTTAGAGAGATCATGTAAATGTTGTAGCATAATAATTGTTAGAGAGATCATTAAAATATTGTAGCATAATAATTGTTAGAGAGATCATGTAAATATTGTTGCATAATAATTGTTAGAGAGATAACGTAAATATTGTAGCATAATAATTGTTAAAGAGATCATGTAAATATTGTTGCATAATAGTTGTTAGAGAGATCATGTAAATATTGTAGCATAATAATTGTTAGAGAGATCATGTAAATATTGTTGCATAATAATTGTTAGAGAGATCATGTAAATATTGTAGCATAATGATTGTTGCATATTTATTTAGATTTTAAACGGTTAGAATAAGAAAATTTCAAGTAAAAATAAGTAATACAATTGTTTTACGCTTCCATTGTAGAACCTGGCGGTATTTTAGTCACTCTTCCGACCAACCAAAAATATGTTAAAGAGCCCTTAAGTAAAAACCAGACTGGAATCCCTTTAAAAAAAACTGTGGAACTGCGAGGGCTTAAGTCCAACGAAAATCGTACTTACAACCCACGCATTGGAAGACAGGCCTCTTAGTAACAATGGCACGGAGGTCGTCAATTCTACAATGCGTGTTTTTCATATTTTCCAATGCATTATTATCTAGTCTAGATTATTTTGTGCGCAATTGTATTGCATTTTAAACTTTAAAACTCAATATTCTAGAAACATGCTAACGACATGTATACTCGTACCTTCTGCTAAATACTATCAATCCACACTTCAAAAAAAATCTGTTAAACCATACATTGAGTTGGCAATACATGTGAAAATAAAACAATTATATTCATTCCGAGTTCACGACATTACACTCGGGATGTTATTTTTTTTTTTACTAAAGGGTAATTTGACTTAAGCTGCTATAACACGGTCATAAAAAAGGAAAATTGTGCATTTTTCAATCCATCCTATTTCGGGATCACTAATTTGATCCTTTTGATTTTGCGATCAACTAATAAAGTTGGAACTGTTTGCGTTTTTGATGTTGGTTGGAATATTTCTAACATTTAGGTAATCGAAACATGTCGTTTCACAAAAAAGTCAACAAAGTTATCCATATTTAAAATTGCGCCTTTTTACATTTTCCCGATTCTCAGGCATGTTCATGTCTAAAAACACTAAAGAGACCCACTGACGAGTTGTTAGTGCGTTCACAAAGATCTCTTTTTCTATTGCCAAATTTGAGAATATTCGTATAAAGATTATATTTGCGGGAAAAGTGTGGTCTATGGTTCATTTTTTTTATCCAAAATTATTACACCACTTTAAATATGAATATACTGAAAAAATATTTTGTGTCTTAGAGCCTTTAATTGCTCGGTATTGGGAAACATGCCCACTGCACGGAGCATCGAAGTTTCAGTGGAGTGGAAGGGCGGCGCGCCGATATACCACGGTGGTAGGAGCAAAAAAACGGACGTAGGGGATGAAGTTTAAAATTCCTACCTCTGAAATAAAAGGACGCTTGTTTCACATTTTTCTTGCTTTAAGCGTTTAGATAAAATTAGCGACCCGATTGAGAATGGCATACATAATACATATTTTCCTTTGATCCGTTGTTTTTTTTTATATTTATATTCATTAGCTTTTGTGATTGGTTTGAGTTACATTATACATAGACTTCACAAAGAAAAGCGAAACGAAATACGGATTGCGAAATCCTTCGAATAGCATTATATGAATTTTAGAAAAGTATAATATGAATGTTTATATTCAAAAATACATTTTGAGAGTTGAATTGGTATTAGGAGTTTGGCAATATGAAATCAACTTGATTTACAATATTTTTTAACAGTTTGAGTCGAATTATTAAAAATCTAAAATAGTCCCACGCTAACCGAACATACATTGATTCTATCATGAGAGTAGTTTTGAAATATACGCAGTGAAATGGATTTAAACTGGGCATTCATAGAAAGGTTCTATTCTAGTAAATCATTGGATTACCAGCAGTATACTCGTAATAGTGAGCCACTTGGCATGAATCAACTGAGACCACATAATATATTAGATGAAGTCCTATGGATTAAGAATGGGACTCAAAAACTTTCGGACATTTATTTTGTCAGAAATCGGGAGTCAATGGTGATGATTAAACATTCACAGATTCTTCAACAATTCAGTCAGGAGACATACGAGTATTACAATGAATCACGTGAAGTTTATCAAGGAGATAATTTGTTGGATAAAACTTCACGAGACTTCGTCCCTTCCTTCTACAAGTGTATCTGAGGAATTTTAGCCTTATGCACCCTTAATATATTCACTTTGGTAAAAGAGATACGAGTATCTTTGCATCTTTTCAATTAAGCGTATAGGAACGTGTGCTGCAATGTGGTTGAATAACGTGTATTTCAGTTCAAGAAAAATCTATAATCGATATCTCATGCTCCAGTTGTCCTTTAGAATTATTTTCAAAAATCAATAAAGATAATGATGAAATGTTTAGTTTCAGTAATCTCAAGTAGCTGGCTGACATGTACAGTGTTATTATAGTTTTGGATCCTGCTGATAGAATATTTAACCCTGGTTTTCGTTTCATGGACAAAATTCAAGATATGCGCCCATCATATTATAACAAACTTAACGCTTCATATGACTGTTGAACAATAAATTTAAGTGTCTCTAAGGCTCAGTGGCAGGGTCATTGAAGACATAGGGTGCAAAATTCTTCAGAATGGAACAGTGGAATCTATAGCTTTGTGTATGATGTATCTCCTTAATTAATTTCCTTTAACAAATGCAATTAATTAAGTAGATACATCTAAATCGTAGAAATATGCGATATTGGAACGAAAAAGGCATTCACAGGCAAAATTGTACGAAAATTTGAACTGGAGTGGCGAATTATGAACACATTCCTTTTTGAGGAACTAAACTGGTAGTACAGGCCAAGTTACTGCACGGAGTCAGGTTAAACGAATATTTTCATTATTAATACTCGTATATTGCAATTTGGCTCAAGTGTAGGCGTAATTCCGACGTAAGATCCACACTAGAGTTCGAATTCATATTCGAGTCAAAAACTAAATACTAATTTATAACCTTAAAATATCGTGATTTGAATTCGAGATGGACCTCATACACTCCAAACTTTAAAGTTAAACCATGTGACTTCCATATTTAAAGAAACAACGACAAATTTATACGAAATTCTTCAGTAAAAAAATAGTAAATATTTGATATTTAGTGTGAAGATCAGCTGCGCATTTGGGTACAGGTTGCAGATCCATACACGTATATGATAGTGTAGTTGAGTTATATGAACCTTTCTATCTATAAACTGTACTTATTTTACTTTATCAACAACATAACGAAGACATTTCTTGATTTATAATAACATAAATTGTTGTCATGATGGACTTTACACAGCGTATGAGCATTAAATGAAATAATGTGGCCTTGAATAGAGTGAATTTAATGGAAATAACTTCTTTCATACTAATAAAAAGTTATGATTCACGTGAATATAAAGTAATGGCTATATTTATTCTTACACATCAGCGCCTCTATGAGGCGAGTGGTCGCGTGACGAGATTTATTTGGCACGCGCGCCTGACTATAACTCATGATAACTTTTCTCCAGCGCTTCGGTACCTCTTGGAACTATTTCGGTAATGACCAATTTCAAAGACCCTTTCGATATTATTGCGGAAAAAACAGAATTGACGCTAGATGAAGAACCGCATATCTCATGTGCGAATTGCATATGCTGCTCAAAATAGTCAAAAAATATTGGGGTAAATATACTAACTTTTAAACGTTTTGTAATTTTTTTCTCGATATTATTATTATTATGTACCTTTATTGGATTATCTAAAAATATTTATTTTCCCTTTCGAGGTAAATCTATACTCACATTCTAACTTTTAACAAACTATTAAATGCTTTTAAGCCTGCTTTGAAGAGAGAAAAGTTTCTAATGTATGTTTTAAAGTGACAAAACGGCGAGGATATATACTCGTAAAAGTATTGCGTAAAGGAAAAAGCTTTAAAATGATTTGGACACGTAGAGAGAATAAATGACGAGAAAGCTCGTAGGAGTGGTGCACCAAAGAAAATGTGACTGGGTTAAGTGGACCTGATTTTGAAAAAGGATAATGTGAGAAATATGAATAATATATTACAGTGCATGAGGAAATATATGAATTTGGAGGAGGCAAAACTTGTGTGAAAATGTATTATCTCTGCCTACACCGCAAAGGACGTGGCGTGAGGAGATGTATCAATGTATAAACAGTAAAATTAACGACTGGGGTAAGGCCGTTTTAGTGTTTACCGCACACATAGCACTCAGGTGAGAGACGGCCCTGGAATAGTTTTCTTGTAAATCGATGCAGAAGATGATCAAATACAGGCTCGTGACGCCATTCGTACTTAGTATCAGATTTCTCCATAAAACCATCCTATTTTATAATGTTTGCACGTATCTTACCGTTTCAGTTCGCATAATGTACCGTTTAATCAGGGGAGGCTTTGGCGTCTTTAAGTCTAGACACACGTTTTTTGACCTCCACCTTTTAACTTTCCACCCTTTTATTTAACTTGAAGTATACAAATTACATCCTTACATATTATTTAAATAAAATCAATTGATGTTCAATTTAAAAATTGATTAAACAAGTAAGTGAGGAAAAATAAATTTCTATAAAAAATAAATTAGCAACTATCTTCAGGTGAAATAATCTGTAGTCAAAATTATTTGTAATTTACATACTGCAAATCATCCCGCTATTTCCCTGTCGGATGGGCAGAAAGGACAGAACACCAGATTTTCCTATCTCGACATATTCTTCGCGTCTTCCACCTTCTCGTACAACTCCTACGATTTCTCTTACTTTCTACGATCTATTTGTAATTTCTTCTTTGTATTACAGTCTCCAGACAATTGAACGATCAATGATATCAATTCTTTTGTTAGCTTGTGTAAAATATTTATGTTGCAGATTTGAAAACTTTTATGCAATCCGATTTTACAATTTGGAATAGTTTTGGTTAGCAAATAACCCTACCTATATGAAAACGCTCATCACAAACTTGTCTCCCTACGTTTGTAGAATGTTAAGAGAATTTTTTATGTCTTATGAATTGAAAATGTTGTATTTTATTAACGTGTTGGTGTTTATAATGAGAGTTTACTGTATTTGTGCTTTTAAAACGTATTTCGTATACTCAATGAATGTATTATCTCAACTTTGCTTACTGGTTCAAAACACACATATTTGGGTGAATACTCGTAGCTATTTAAAACAAAATAGTGCGTACTGTATTTCAAAACTGTGGTTTAAAATATCCATGTTATTTCAAAAAAGATACACGGAGTTCTATATTATTTGTGCCTTAATAATTAATGTATTTATTTTCATTTAATTTTTAGTTATTTAACTTCTTGATCATTTTTAAATTTCCTTATTTTTAACATATCAGAATTATTTATAATTAAAAAAAAACATTTGACACCTTTATGAATTTTTTTTCCTAACATAATAACAATGAAAACCGATTTAATGTATAAATGTTATCAAGTTGATTTACAATTTCTCAAAAAAAATAATTGTATTTGAATTAAAAATTAAAGATTTTCAGTTTTAAAAATATTTATGGCCGAAATTCTTAGTTTTTTTTTAACTTTACGTTTGGCAACTCTTTCGTAGAATAAATCAAAAGTAAAAACCTCAGAAAATGTAAATAAAATCAATCGAAATGAATGAAATATTCAATTAGGATATAGAATAACCATACAGCGCATTTTTTTCTAAATATGACATCAATTAATTTCTAAGCGTTTATACCGGAAAATCTAGAAACGAAGTTATCAATTTTTTGAACAAAATAAGTCATATACAATAATAAAGAAAATAAGTGTTGCCTTCTTTAACATACGATTTATTTCATGAACGAGCAGTTCACCGTAAAATTTGAGACAGGCAAAGAATTGTAAAAGTTTCATATACAAAAAGAAATTTTCCTGAAATAGTGTAGCTATTAAGCGAAATTTAAACCGGATATTTTTTATAAAACCCATTCTTTACAGTAATATTTGTACCTATTAAAATTCTATTAATTCTGAAATGATTCAATTACGGTTAATAATATAGGCCCCTGTTGTATTTTGGGGCCCGCCTTATTTGGTACGCCATTAACCAATACAATAAGTACGAGCGCCGAACTAATTAACTAATTAATTGGGCAACATAACAATGTAGCCCTGAATACTCACTTGAGAAGCGCTATATTCATCAAACTTGGACTTTATAGTGTTAAACTAGTTTTTCGTGTAAAGGAAAGCACTAGGTATGCAAATTTACATTAAACACACACGGCAATATGGAAACTTTGCAGACTTTCTACATTTCCCTTTTGATGAACATTTTGGATCGTGAATAAATTAAGAAAACGAAAGGTCGGAATAACTTTGATTGCGAATCATTCCAGGGTAAATCATTTTAGGTACATAGTACTGCATTGTATTCTGGATATAATACGAGTACTTGTTTACACTATATTATTGGCACATGGTGGAATTATCTTTGATTTTTTATTTATTTTTACTTTTTAATTTTTACAACGAAATACAAAGCAATTCCCTGCCTAACTAGGTGTGTACCCGTCTTAAGGCAGGTAAGTTTCACAAAACAAAATTTAAAAAAATAAAGGGAACATATAGGTATACAGCCGTCATAAGAATAAAATTCCACTTAAACAGAATACATTAAATTCCATCATAATAATTTGACACCACGAATTAAAATCACAAACATTCAATTTAGAAAAGATCATTCACTAATTATTACACACAAAAAACACTCGTAAGTTCACTGAAATCAAGGGAAATGAAATACTTTTCAATTGCATAATTTTAATTCACAACTTTACTAGGATTACGTGACCTATCTGGTAATATGAGGCGAAAGGTAGACAAAATAATTTATTCCAAATGTACCAAGTTACAATAATTTTCAGTGTTAGTCGCCTAACGTAGGAATATTGTCTTTCGCTTTTTGTATAAAATCTTGTTAGTCCAGTCAAATTTGATAATATTTTAGTGTTTAGAAAAAAAACTAGTAATAATCTATGCCTTGCCTTATATCTTACTCTCCGAGATGTTAAAAGTCTCCGCCTATGAAACTGAAGCTTCGTACAGAATATTAGAAAATAACGACTGAGGTGTATCATACATCCGCTTTTCGTGTTTTAATCGAAATAGTTGCATTTATAAAAAATATTTAACTGCTGCAAAAATATAGAACATATTTTTTTATAATTAAATGTTTTTTCATGAGAGCAAGGGTTTGAGCTGGAAATCGTGATTTTCGACAATATTTTGGCCATACATGAGTAAGTTTATTTTGTAAGAAGGGCATGTGTCGCGTGTATGGTATAAATATTTTCTTAAATAATCATTCACAGGCCAAACCGTTACTTGCATCTGTAAGAATATTTTTTATTTAGAAAATTGTTTTCTGAAGTTCTGTTCTGTTCTATAGGAAAATAATAGTTATAAATTGGATTTATGTCAAAACTTTTCTAATTCCTTCCTTACAAACTTAGTGAAAATCTCTAACGGTCGGACTGAAACTCGACCCTTTTATAAAAAAGGCAGCAGAAAATCGCTGTTTTCTATTTCTCGAAATAGTGTTATCTTTCAGGAAATTTTACAACACAAAACAAAAAAAATAAATCCTTTATCATTTTGAAAAGAGGGGCAGTTTGGGCTCAAATATAAATTACACTACCAATAATTACTCTAGAATGTCTCGTGTTATGTTGAAATATTTTCGAAAATCATAACTTTCCAGCCAAACCGTTTCATTTCTTAAATAAATCTCAGTTTCCAATATAGCGGACGCAACTCAAGCTCGGTCATTGAGGGATTTTAGAGTGTTGCAAGCAATATATAGGAAGATATGTACAAAAATAGCGTTTTTTATCATTTTTTTCCTCATAAAAATTGATTGAACTAAATGCGAATAATAAGGTTTGGTTCCCAATCTGTGATATGACTTGTAAGTGATATGCTTTACAATGCTGTATTTCATGATATATTCTGACTGAAATATGCACTACGATTTGAATAGTGTTAACGTTTGTAATAGTTGATAAAATTCCAAAATACCTCAAAGTATCCGCAGATTAATGCACCAATGATAGTTTTTATTCTCTACTTAAAATAATCTGATATACTCGTATTTACCAGTTTAATGTATTTCCTTCAAAAGTGTACGATGACATATCCTGTTCAATTCTTGTGAGAAGTATATTCAATTATATTTCAGTTGAAGACATTTAATCTACAACACCCAATCTCTTAAGTCAATACAAGCATGTGAATATTGGTAAACATTCTTACAAAAATGAGTTCTACAGCAAATACGTAATAATTGACAAAACCTAAAAAATAAAATCATGCAATTGCAAATGACATTCTTGTCACGATGTTATGACGCCTTCCTATCTCAATTAAACAGGAGATGTCGTCATTAATAATTCAATTCAATTGTTAAACAAATGTATTTGTCAGATTCGTGAAAAAGCACGTTCCATGAATGTAAAAGTGTTTTTTTTTATATTCAGAATAGAATAGCACTTCATGGTTGAGCCTTTTTATCCAAATAACTTGATTATCTCTTATTTCTAACTTTAATGGTGATAATATTATGAACGTCTGTCGTATTTATTGAACTGCATTGATTTATTTATTTATCACATGTTTAAACTTCTATTTACATCAGACATAACGAATTTTTAAATTCCTTTCTTAATTTATTCCTTTAATACGAGAATACTGAAATATCCTACAATTGAATGAGAATACAGAAATGTACTACAATTGAACGAGAATACAGAAATGTACTACAGTTGAACGAGAATACATAAATGTACTACAATTGAATGATAATACAGAAATGTACTACAATTGAATGAGAATACATAAACGTACTACAATTGAATGATAATAAAGAAATGTACTACAATTGAATGATAATACAGAAATGTACTACAATAGAATGAGAATACAGAAATGTACTACAATTGAATGATAATACAGAAATGTACTACAACTGAATGATAATACAGAAATGTACTACAATTCAATTATAATACAGAAATGTACTACAATTGAACATCGTGCATTATTTCAGGCATAAAATGTCACAAATGAATGTACTCGTATACTTCATAAGGGTTCCTTTTACTTATATTGATCGATTATGAAATCATTTAAGTTATAGGATACAATAACTTCTATTTAGTTCCCGGTTCAAACAATCGGTGATATCATATTGAAATGATGGTATCTATTTAGATATTTATTTTACTTCGTTTTGAAACTGAGCCACTTGAGTCAAACAATGCCCATGTCGCTCAATGACTTGCCATTTTTATCAATCTCATTGCCATATTATGAGTCAATTATGGGACAAGAATCTAAGTACGTATAATAAATCGCAGCAATTTGATCTATGAGCTATGCCATACATTTAGTTCAACAATACGAAAACATGTACAGATGTCTGAGAGCTTAATTTTTGACGGTTTGTATAATTATGCATTGCGATACTCAAGGTAACTCTTAAATCTCGCACATCTACATTTTTTTAAATACCTTATTTCGATAGCTATTTTTCGAATGTAGTGTTAAATAGACATACGAGTAAATAACTTGTATAAAGCTATTTTGTAATAAAATATCACATCAAGAGCACTTTGTTTTGAATTAAGTTTATAAGGACAAGTTAAGCTTTACATTTACTAGAATGTCAAAGGTTGAATTTGTTAGATAACTGCATTCATTTTCGGAAAACACAAACTACAGTACCCGGCGGTAAGTAATACACATCGGGCTTAAGAAAGAGACTGTCAGCCATAATCGGCTAACTTCGGCTTTGTAGAGCGTCGTCTCTGTCATTCATACACGTGTTCTGTCTCGATTTGTCAGTCGTTGTCAAGCGTTCTAGGAACAGAGACGACGCTCTACAAAGCCGAAGTTAGCCGATTATGGCCGACAGTCTCTTTCTTAAGCCCGATGTGTATTACTTACCGCCGGGTATTGTACTTACATAGTTTATATTATAAAAATAAGAATACTTACTATTTCGCTAATACATTATAAATTATACTAATAAAATTATTTACTTTGTTCACACCCATAACGAATGATCACACCCTCTATTTTTCACATGTTATTCCGGTATTTCTAACCTATCCCTATTTCCGTCTGGGTCGATATTACTCTAACATGCCTATTTTACCCATAAAGCTCTACAAGACACTTTTTTTTCGTAAAAGTTTTGTTACCATCTCTCTTTCGGATGTTAAATTACATACATACATAATTATTATTGCAATAATTTTAATTTAAAGTACACAGACATATTATTATGTATCAAAATGAAAATTACAAAAAGAGCTGCAAATGCTAAGGAAGAAACGATCGCGTCAATTACAACGAGCGAGCGAGATTCTAGTGAAGCAGCACAACCACAAACACAGCGACATATTGAAAAAATATATTTCCAGAAGTATTGACGGGTACCTACAATATTTGTTAATGTAACTATTGCATTGTGAACTCCCGATACAATTTTAGCAAAAATAAATCATGTACAGTATAACGTTAAGTATTACAGTAAAATGTACAGTATAACATACCCATAGATTAATTCATAATTTATTGGGTAAATAAAAAAGATAACATTGTACGAATACGTCAGTAATAATAGTTTGAGCAATATCAGTAAAAATTAATATGGTGCAGTTTAGGAACAAATCATTCGATTAGGAAGACACAGTGTTAGTATAATATATTCATTCAGATAACGACCTCCGTGACCTAGTTGGCATAACGCCTTTCTTGCAAACTTGGGGTTTTTGGTTCAATTCCCGATCACATACAAAAAAAACATTTCTGTGTCAAAAGATTCCCAGTCTGATTTCCGCACAAAGAGCTTTTAACATATTTCTGGTTGGCTACAAGAAAATTTCCACAATAAGCTCATCGAATTCTACTATTTACAATGGAAATTTAATACACGCAAAAATATTTTATGACACTCAAAACATTTATTTATTTCTCACATTTCGCTTCCAGTAAATTGAAATTTTATGTTTTTGAGAAAAATCTCTCCAATCAAGATACTAAGAATTATTAAACAGTTAAAAAAGAAATTGTTATGATTCTCTTGAAAAGTAAGTCCCTTAATGGACCAGTTTGTCATTAATTATATTTCTAAACCAATAAATACGAATATTATAGGAAGAACACATTAATTTATATTTTGCAGAGGAATATTTAAATAAAAAATAAGGGACAATCTTAAGTGTTTGCTCAAATTTTAAATATTATGGTTCTTAAATGCTTAGAGCGAAATATCTGCCTTGGCCAATTTCCGATAATTGTGAAAATAGTGAAATGAACAGAGTCGTCAGTTTCATATTTCTTTTCAAAAACCAAAACCCTTAAATATGAATTCAATTTCGACTCACTATCTTTTACGCATTTTTTTATTTACGGCTGTAGATGATTTCCCCCTATTTTTGTACTGTACATATTTTCTGTATGAATATGTGTCCGATTCCCGTTAAATTTAAAGTTCTGTTATTTTTTTTAGTTTAGCTTAGTTTGCTCTCTAACAGACGCCATAGATATTGTTATTTTATCATTACTAATACTTCAAGGTTAATTAATAAAAAAAATGTGAAATTTATTTAATTTAATGAGAGATAAAGATATTTCAAACTTCTTAAACTATTCAATTTCATTCGAGACATTTCGATATTTACCAGAGAAACTACTACTAGAACACCCGCCCTTTCCGCATTCATGCATTTAGTCGAAAATTATGACAATGAACTACAATATAATAGCGTGGTTGTTCAATATTGCAATAGTAAGCGCAAAAATTTACCTCGGTCATCCATCCAATACTAAGGCTCGAGAATACTATTGTCATCAACCACCCTACTCCAGTACAAGCGATCTCTTGCCCTATGCGGCGCGTCCTGAAACGAACACTATTGTCGTCAACCACCCTTCTCCAGTACAAGCGATCTCTTGCCCTATACGGCGCGTCCTGAAACAAACACCTTTTAACAATTTTCACCTGGTTACTTCATTAGATAATTCCCTGGCCTCTGCTACTTCTGCCATTCACAGCTACAACATTCAGGTAGAACCAACCACTCAAGGCTGTTACTCACACCCTGATATGTGTCCAAAGTATCGTAAGATCCTTCTAATACACAGCACAGATAGACGCGTCTCAAACCGATTTTTTTCAATAATCGATATATTGATTCTTCTGGCTGTCCATGGAAGAACCGCCTCTAATACACCATCTCAAAGACATCAATTCTATGTTAGTCGCGTGCCTCTAATTTCCAGGTCATAGCACCACATAAAAAAGAGGGTTTGGACCAATTAAGTATTTTTTGTTTTTCTTTGGGTTTCTTGATATACTCGTATTTTAAGATGTAAGCATAAGTCAATATCTAAAGGTTAAGATATTGAGCTAAACTAGTCATGTATAATGCACGCATAACGATGCTGCTAAGATTCTAATGTTAGATTGAGACCAAGAAAATCCCTTTGTCCGTAGCTCCGATAGCTTAATTGGTTTCCCCTGGATATTCAGAAGCTAAGCGGATGTCATCTGATATTGCATATATCATGGTTTAACGGCAGATCACGCTGTTAGATTTGAATTTCTAAAAGTATGTTTGAATAAGCCCTTCTGGGAATATGACCCAATGTGTTCTCAAGAAATATATATGTATAGAAATCAATCGCGAGAGATTCTAAAGTGAGTACAATATACTATCGAGCTCTCCTGAGAAATCTTGTTAGACACTATTTATTTATACTATAAAACACAAAGCAAAGCAATAAGTTCCTTTTAATTTAAAAAGCTATGTTTCACAATATTTATCGCTCCAAGAGCGCTTTATGAATTTATTTAAGGCAGCTTCTAATTGCCAGTACAACAATAAAATAATATGGAAAAACACAGTGTCGACAAGGTTATAAGGTATATTTAAATATTTGATAAATTAAGTATGACCAGTACTTTAGACTCTTGTAATTAAGAAGTGGTTATCGTATTTTTTTCTTCAGATCAGTGCTCTGTAAGTATTCCTGAGAAAACATCTTAATGATTAGAAGTATGGATAAGGAGGGTGACATTTTATAAATAATGTTCTAATTATATACTCGTAAATATAAAAATAGCTGTAACGGATCTGTTGTCTACATAACATGCAGCGCATGGATATGATATCACCAATTAGTTGTTAGGTATTAAAATGCCAGGCAGGCAGTCTGTCAACATGCGGAGCCCCTCGCCCATACGCTATGTGCACAAATAACATACTGTAACTACGAGGACATACGCTGAAACACCAGCTAACTCCAGCTCAACGGGAGCGGTGTATACATAACTTGTGATTGATAATCTTTCCTATAATACAAGTAGATGATAACAAGCGGTGATGTCAGAATACCGATTTAGAGCCAATATATAGATAAATGATTACAAGGAACAAGGTCAAGAGCGTCTTTTTAAAGCTAGAATCTACAAATAAGTATGATAATAGGTGATATGAACAAGAAATATTTTCAAAATGTATAGAGTTGTATTGTATTACACGTTTGCGTTTACAGTATAATCTGGTTGGTTTATTGCCAATCTATTATATGACAATGTCTTCCATCCAGCCAGAAATATGTCGTCACGCGAGAGGCGAAGAGTTGCATGGTCAGTATGGAAAAGACCAGAACATCATTATATGGTCGAGTAAGGTCAAGAAATCCTTTCAAAATATTGATATAAGGCCGAAGGATTGTTTTGATAGTTTTTTACAGATACGTCTATAAATGATTTAACAACGTCAAATAGCAGGGATTCAGTCGAATGGCAATGAAAGTACATGATAAATTGATATCATTTCAAAACTTGTAACCAGTTATTAGATATTTTATTAAAATATTATATACTATACGTATGACGACTATCGTGGCCTTGTTGTTAAGACACCTACCGATTCGCGTTAGAACCCAGATATTTAAAAAAAAAATATTCCGTCTAGGTCTCCCTTGAATCATCGTTAATATATTTCTCGTTTGTTGGAAGAGATTGCTACATGGCAATCATGATGATGTTGGAAGAGATTGCCACATGGCAATAATGGTTGTACCCGATTAGAATACAATATAGTTTTGTCGGAGAAATTCACAATACTTTTGAATTCATTGCAAGTTTAAAAATAAAATATGCTTTCATAATTTCACTTATAAACATGTAGGTATACTCTGCAACCTTTGCAGCAGTGTACCATATACAAATAATGATTTCTCTTTTCAAGAAAAAAAGTGGGTCAAAACTTCCCCTGACGCCAGCAAAGCCATTCTGTACGGAGTACAGGCTGGAGGGATTACGTTCTTATGACTATAGCGGGATACCATAATATAGTGTATGTTACATGCCGTATTTTCATTCGCTTTCTTTAAAAAAATCCAAATATGATCATCATCATTTACGATTAAATAAACATAAAATAACTTGGTAAAAAATTTTCTTCGTCTGAATATAAACATCAAATAATTTACAAGACATTTTGGACGATGTTCCTAAACGCCTTCGTTTATCCTTGAACATTTACTATTTATTTGAATGTATTATGTTCATAAATGTGTATTGTTTGCATGACCTCACAGTGGTGAATAAAGGATACGTCGTTTTCTTGTGTTTGTGACGACTTCAGTTGCATAGATGCTAAGACTTCCAACTCCGTGATTACAGGTTCAACTCGTTGGTACCTGGATTTTTTAAAATGGTTTCCACTCTGGTTTTCACTTAAGATTTGTTTAGTTAGATATAGAGAGTTGCCACGTGGCAATAAGTTGAACTGTATACAACGAAAGTGTAAAAGACAATTTTAGCTTATTTTAGATTGTAAATTGGTTACAGTAATCGAAAGAAAAAAATGTTTTTCTAAAAACAAAATATATAGTTTCTCTCGACTAAGGTTCAAAAGTTTCCGGCCTGGACAAGTTGGAGAGAGTATATGGACGAATACCATGTAGACAGCATCTAAATTTCGTTCAATTTCAGCCGGGTTTTTTTCTTTCTTTTGAAAGAAAGTTGATAACCACACTACATTCAATTTTTAACATTTCAAAATATAAATAAAAAACAGGTCCTCTATCTGCTCTAGTAGACGTCCTTCTGAGGGTAGAGGAATCAATTTTGAACTGCAATATCGCCTGACCGTACACAGAACAGGTGGGCACATCCTGCGTGGTATACTCGTATGTCCATACACGCTCTAACTTCTTCAATTCAGAGGGACCAGACCAGACGGTAAAGGTTCTGATGCTGCTAGTTCAAATATTCCGTTCCACAGTATTGTCTATTATGATATTCTGTAAAATGCCGGAATTTTAGCTTCTCCACTTTTCATCCGTTAGGATGTTCTCGCGATATATAAAAATGTGATTTAATTTGGGAAGGATGGCAAATACTGAATTATTATTTGTTTTGAAGTTTAAAGGTTTCTATTTCAATCTTAAAATAACCCATTCATTAAATCTGAAGAAAAAAACAAATAACGAAACATGGTGGAATGAAATATGTGTAGCTAGTCTTAATTCGAGCTTTTGCATCGTTGTATCAGTCTGATTCACTGATTATAATTATCGTTTATAGTAAATATGGTGTATCTTGGATCTTAAAAAAATTAAAAACTAAGTAAATCTGAGAAAAAAATATTTTAATAAAATAAGTACACGAAATTTCTTGAATCTCGAAAAAAATCGGCAGCTATTTTATTATACTTAAATACATACCATCACGTCGTTTCCTTGTCGAGATATGCAGGGAGAACAGCGCGCAAAACTTTCCTATCGCGACACACATCTTTCGTCTCCTCTGCATCCATACACCATCTCATTACACCTACTATAATATTTTTCTGACCTTTAACATTCTCTTCTTTTAAAATATCATTCACTCGATCCACAAATATAGTTCTTGGTCATCCTCTTCCACTGCATATTTGTGTTATTAAAAATTCTTCGTGCATTCATTATATATGCCCAAACCATCTCAGAATGCCTTTCTTTATCTTACTTTATGTATCAGATGTCTTAAGTTCCTATTTAACTCATTCCGTATTCTGACATACATTATAACCCCGTGTATGTCACAATACGGAATTAATTAAATCTACTTCTCAGTGCACGCATTTCTACATTTATTCGGCTACTTTGCAGATTTTCCCGGTATTTTTACTGACTGAAAGTTGAAAAATAACTGAATTATACAGCTAAACTACCCAGCAAGTTATTGGACATACTCATACAGGTTGGACTCAAATCATATTTATCGTATCGCTACTTTAGCGCTTTCACTCAAATATCAACATACACATATACCAGATCGCTAAAATCCTAAAACCCGTGTTACCAGTGTTTGATTTGATCTAAGGGAAACGGTTTTTAATAACTTAATTATAGATGAAATTCAACATTGACTTAAAACTCGTAGACATTTTAACAATCTGAATATTAATTAATAAATTTAAAAAAAACAGCAATTCGTAAGGCCGATAAAGAATGCTATTTTTAATTATTTCCCGGAACAATCATTATATTATGCTAGTACATTCGTTGATAATATCACAAACCATGTCGTAAATCCCTTCGCCTACATGAAATTCGTAAGTGATTATATTATATTATACAAATGCAAATCAAATAATAAATATTTTTTTTTGATTAAGTAAATTATAAGCGCCCTTATACTTACATCCTTGATTAAAAATCGAAAACTTGTATTAGATTATCGTAGCTGTTTTTAATAAAACCTCTTGTAGATTACCATTCCGACACCAAATTTTATTATGTAATTCACGACAGTTTATTTTACATAATATGTGTTATATAAAAACAACAGCACACAAGACAAGTTAATTCAAATACTTAAAACTATTGACAAAATTACAACAAATATTTTAAAGTAACATGAAGATACAATAAAACAGTATTAATGTAACTATGTATGTAACTATAAAGTAAATGTTTGAATATTTATAAATTATATATATTTAAGTTCAGAACACGTGTTTTATATAGAAAAAAGTTAGTTGTATGATTTAATTGTTTCATCAAGGCGTTAATTGAAGGTTGTTAATACGAATATTGATATTATTTTAACGTACATTACTATCAATTCAATCATTTTAGGGAGCTGAATAATCTAACGAATCTTAAGCACGCAGAACAGTATCTTTCTTAAGAAATCGGTCGGCCATAATCGGCTAACTTCGGCTTTGTAGAGCGTCGTCTCTGTCATTCATACGTTTTGAGTTTAAGCCCGATGATTATTACTTGCCGCCGGGTACTGTAGCTTGTAGTACAATGCTTACATACTCGTAATAAGAATTATTGAATTTGTCGAGAATTTTCACGGATAGTAATATTTAAAAAAATAACGAACACATGGGTTTACTTGTAACACGAGATGCAAGTTGCTTAGCAACATAAAAAAATCCACATATTGATTGATTCAGGGTTACTCAACTCCAAAGGTAAAGTATTGTCCTTTGTAATTGAGTAACATTGCATCAATATGTGGAATTATATGGAAAAGTAAACACTGACTATGATGCCTACAAAAGTTATCTTAAGGAGTGTTTTTGAAACAACAATCCGATGTTACGGCATTAATTATTTATAATGGTTATGACTCGAGTAGATTTTTATCTTACAATTTTTTTCATTCGTGTGTGTTGAGTAGGTGAATTATACGAGTATTTATAAATACTCGAACATATTTTTTCTTGTATATGTTCCAAGCGTGGGATACGGTCCTGGAACTTCTGAGCCCTGGTATGTTGTGTGCTTGTATGTATAGTAGTATGAATGTAGTTCTTTCTGGTAGTAATTTTGTTTGAGTAATTGAAACATCTTAATTTATTGTATTTACTCGCACTCTGGTTATACTTGAATACCTGGTTTAAGCTTCCAAAAAGGAGGTTGTATACCTGGAAGTCACCTCAAGATGGAACTATCTATGATGTCGTGAGAAACCAAATTGATTATATCTTGGTGGACCAACGATACAGAAATTCTGTAAAAAGGGTTGTTACATACCCTGGTGCTGACATTGGATCTGACCATGTGCCATTGGTGGCCAACGTGGAACTGAGTTTAAAGAAAATAAAGAAGCCCAAACCGTCAACTCGAACGGACATGTCAAAGTTACAGGTTGATGTAGTTAGAGGTGAGGTCTCGCAGGCAATCAACAATGGGATAAGACAACTCCCTCGTGATCCATCTGTAGAAATACAAGCGCAGTGGGATGGATTCAAAGACATCCTTTGTAAAGCTTGTGAGACTCATTTGAAAGCTGATAGACAAATAAGAAAGAAGAATTGGATGACAGATCGCATCCTGAACTTGATGGACGAAAGGCGTAAATACAAAAATAGAGAGACACAATATAAAAGATTACAAAGGACAATAAGAAATGAAGTGAAGAAGGCTAAGGAGGAGTGGATGAATTCACAGTGTGAGGAACTGGAAATGTATAACCGTAGCCACAACGCATTTAAGCTACACAAGAAACTCAAAGAAATGACAGGTACTGCGAGAAAGAGCACTCCATCATGTTTGGTCGACGACTCCAACAAACTTATATTGGATGATAAAGAAATTTTGCAAACATGGGAAAAATACATCTGTGATGCATTTAAAGATAATAGACCTGATACCGATATTTCCGCAGATTTATATGGACCACCAATAATAAAATCTGAAGTTCTTCATGCGATACAGACTTCGGACAACCGTAAAGCATGCGGCCCGGACAGCATCCCAGTCGAGGTGTTGAAGCTTATTGATGATGACAACATTAACTATCTATTGAAATTTTTTAACGCAATATATGACACGGGGAATTTACCCCAAGACTGGTTGAAATCCACCTTTGTGACGTTACCTAAAAAGCAACACCCTAAAAAATGCGGAGATTACAGATTGATTAGTCTTATGAGCCATGTCTTGAAACTGTTTCTTAAGATAATTCATGCCAGAATACGTAGTAAATGTGAGCAGGACTTGGACCATACTCAATTTGGCTTCAGGAATGCGTTTGGAACACGTGAAGCACTATTGGCTGTAAACGTATTAATACAAAAGTGTCGAGATCAAAGAAAGGAAGTAGTTGCATGCTTTATTGACTACGAGAAGGCATTTGACAGGGTAAGACATACTGACTTAATGAGAATGCTTGCCGATTGCAACATTGATACTAAAGATCTGAATTTTATTAAGAACCTCTACTGGTTCCAGACAGCCGAAATAAGACAGGGATGCGAGAATTCGAATGCAATTGCTATCCAACGAGGCGTAAGACAGGGTTGTATCCTGTCTCCATTGTTATTCAATTTATATTCTGACCATGTCTTTAAAAGATCCCTCAGCAGCACCGATAAAGGTTTGAAGATTAATGGCGTTATGATAAACAATATCAGATATGCGGATGACACCGTTTTACTAGCCGAAAGCGTCAATGATCTCCAGGACCTTCTTAATCTTGTTGACGAGTCCGGTGAAAGAGTGGGTCTTACAATAAATGTCAGTAAAACCAAGTGGATGACATTCGGGCGGTTGGATTACAGTGGGTCAGTGTTGCGTTTGAACGGCCGTAGCGTCGAAAGGGTGGAGAAATTCAGATACCTCGGCAACATACTCACGCAGTCTCTCGACCCGGATGTGGAAATCAGGTGCAGAATTGAGGCAGCAAGAACTGCATTTAATAAAATGAAGTCGCTCTTCTGTGATGACAACTTAAATTTGAAACTCCGTCAGAGGATGATTAGATGCTATGTGTGGTCTGTTTTATTGTACGGTTGTGAAACATGGACCTTGAAAGTCCAGGCAATGAACAGACTGGAAGCATTTGAAATGTGGTTGCATCGTCGAATGCTCAAAATTCCCTGGACAGACATGGTGACAAATACCGAAGTCCTGAGGCGAGCTAGAGCTGACAGGGAGTTGTTGTCCACTATAAAAGTTAGAAAGATTTCATATCTGGGTCACGTGCTGCGTGGAGAGAAGTACCACTTGCTCCAGCTTATATTGAAGGGGAAAATCGAGGGACACCGGGGGGCCGGAAGAAGACAGATGTCCTGGCTGCGGAATGTGAGGGAGTGGACCGGCATCCGGAGTGCAGAGGAACTGTTCCGGGCGGCTCAGGACCGAGACGGATTCGCCGAAGTGATCGCCAACGTTAGGGGGACCCAACAGGGCACTTAGAAGAAGAAGAAGACTCGCACTCATTTTGAGTTATACTCGTATGTTGTTAATAATTTAACGATCGAGATCGACCGTACATTGTACACATAAATACGAGTAGATAATCATACTTAGTATTTTTTTCACAAATATATTTTAAAACTTTGCACTGCTAAATCCTTCTTCCGGGTGTGTCGGTAGTACACCACTGTTTGTAAATTTCATAAGGTTAAACATATTTCATAAAAGTTTGTGAATCTCTGATCCATAACTTAGGTATGTACTATGTTTATTAATACAAGTATCTATTATCAAGTTTATTGTCACATCAAAGTCATGTGTAAAATCAATTAGAATGCTGAGTTATCTTGAAACAGTGTTTCTCAAACGTTTTAAAATATAGCCCTAAAAACGAAATTATAGCAACTATGCTAAAATTGGCATTTAAACACTGGAAAACTTTTAAACTCGAATACATATTATTAAAAAAGTGATGAAAGTAATATAAATGCGATAGACATGAGAGCATTAGGTACATAGAACGTGTGGAAAAACAATTTACGGGGATATTTATAAAGAATGCGGATCGAAAGAATGTGCAATGCTTAAGATGAAGAAAGGAACATTGAGAAGATGGTTCGGCCACATAAAAAGAGTGAATGGTGAATGATTTACAAGTAATATAGAAGGTACGAAAAATTTGAGTATCTAGAAAAACTTGGCACGAACATATGAATCAAATTCTGAAAGAAGGAAGAGAGAAAAGTCCTTATAAAAGGAGCTATGCCTGATTATATGTATGAATGTGGTGGATGCAATCGATGTCTGCCGGAATAAAAAAACGAAGATCTGTTCTCTTTTATTACCGCAACAGGGACATAGCGTGATGAAGATGATTCATGTATTTGAGCTCAAATGTTAAATAACGATAAGACAACTTAGAATATAAACTGATGGAATCGATAAGTTTTAAGAACGATATAATCGCACGAGAATAGAAATTGAAAATAGCAAAAATCTACGAAGTTTTTCTTCCAAAAAGTGTTTACCACAAAAACTATTTATTGTCAGCCCGTTGATTGTATCACAATGACATAACTATTTATTGTCAGACCGTTGATTGTATCACAATGACAAAACTATTTATTGTCAGACCGTTGATTGTATCACAATGACAAAACTATTTATTGTCAGACCGTTGATTGTATCACAATGACAAAGTCCTACTAATATGATACACATCAATAATATTTCTCAGATGATTGAGAAAAAACATTTCAATTATTTATAATGGTTATGAATTTCCCAATAATAGGATATAACAAATAAATGCCAAGTAGGGAAGATTACGCGGAGCGAATGAAGATTAGAAAATATAAGTCTGCTATGGCATTACTTCAAACGTTATTGTCAAATGAAAAAACTTAATTAAAACTAAATCGAACATTTAATGTCATGTTTACGCAGTTAAATACCATAAACTTTCATTATCTAGTCCCGTAGGTAAGATATTGCATTCAACGATACGTTTATTTGTTACTCTTGGGACAGAAACTCTTTCCTATTCCAAAAAAAAAATCAAAACTCATTATTTTATATGAAAACGGCCTATTAATATGTACGAAAATACGAATATATACGAGTATAAAGATTAAATAAAAACTTTAACAGAAAACTTAAATTTTCTTTAACGTAACATAGTATTGTACAATACATAATAATAATAATATGACAATTTATTTGTGCCGTTAGAGATCCCACCACTGTCCTCAACTTGAATAATTCAATTACCATTCAAGCAAATCTTATCTTATCAAATCTTATCTCATTAAAATTTTAGTCACTTTAAAAATGTGCTTTTTTAAAGTGACTAAAATTTTATCGCAAAATATAGTTGAGATAAAAATCACAATTTTATCAAAATTAATTCAATACTGTGTCAACATCAAATTCTGAAAGCGTTTCCCATGGCGCGTCCCCTTGGAAGTGACGTCATCCCAGGGATGAGTCATTATTGCTTGACTCAATTTCGCAACATATTTTAGACAATAATATCATACGCAATATTCCCTTTATTTTTTTACTTCTTGCACAGAATAAAATATTTCTAAATTTATCTTGGATTTGAATCGACCATCACAAAATTAAATCAACTGGTCACCTAACTTGATTGTTTTCACCAAAATATCCCAAGTCCGTTTACAAAAATTCGATGAAGGAGTAAGGTGTCCCAATCGGACCGATACTCCGAGCAAAAACCATCAACAGTGTTGATTGTTTGATAAACGTCAATAAACATTGCAAAGGTACTAGTATTTGTATTCGTGAGCAACATTTTTGTTTGTACAAATATTATGGTTGACCAAGGTAAGACCTAAATCTACGCAATATATCAGTGATCATTCCTGTCGGTACCTAAAGTTTTTTGTTCTTTGGTGACCACAAATTCCTAGCAGAAAATAGCATTTGTTTATGATAAAATGAAACAGAGGAAACTGTACATATCCTCTATTTTCCGATCACTCAGTCCTCGTATCACTTGGACTATATTGCAAAAGGGTTAATTTCCAAAGTTTCCAGTTTTTATATGCAATATTTTTAAAAGGCTTTATGGTCATAATAAGAATGAATGTAATCAATGATGATATTTATAATGAGAATGGTAGCCACAATAAGACAAGAAAAAAAACCACACATAGAAGAGTTGTAGGATACAAAATTATCACAGATGATCAACGTCGGATTCAATACAAATCTTTGGGGGTCGAGACATTCACGTTACAAATGTTTTTTTGCGATCAATAAATTAATGAAATCACACATATTTTTGACGAAATTTAAATGTCACTCGTAACGTTTATATTCATACTCAGCCGTTGAAATATATACGAAGAAAACGTTTAGTAATTTAAAGGACAAAAGAGCTTCTGTCCAAAAAAAGCTATTTTAATATTAGTTCCGTTGCGTGACTAGTTGCAATAGGATTAAACGAGTGCCACGCTGATAGGTATCAGGAGTGCGATATCATGGGACCTGCTACCAGCCACCAGCCAGTGCAAAGGCCGAAGTGTAATGTATTCAGCATTCAGCGTTCACGATGGTAAGTCGGGAGTGGGAAGGGGCCAGCCACCAAGATCACGCAGGGTCAATTTAATTTTCAAAATTTAATTTAAAACTCATACTTAGTGTGCCAAATTCGCAATACATTAATTGCAAGTCTACCCGCGTGAATTTGTGGAAGAGTGAAAATATGTAATCAAAAGGTTTATGCTCCGAATGTGGATGGTGAATATCTTTACCAAAAATACTTCCTGATATTTTTGCATGTACTATATAATATAGTAAAATAACTGTACTGGATTTCATCAGCCGCAAAAGGGATATTATAAGGTGACATTTTATGCCATAACGAATCTTAGCACACTTAAAGTGACTCGGGTCACTAAACAGCCATAGAAATATATCGTTATAGACGATGTCCCGTTGGTACACATTAAAAAAAAGGGTTATAGGTCGATTTTACTTAAGCCTCTTTAACATCTGTCTAGCTGGTTAGGAGAGAATTCTAAATGTAGCGATAAACCCGCCAGGTTTACTGTACTCGTATAACCTACATACCACATATAACGAAAGTACTCGTATAATATAAAGCAATAGAATAGGACACAATTTATGATACAATGTAATCATTTTGGCTTCGCTATATTTAAAATTAAAAGGTTTCTAATTCAATTCCCGATGGTACTCGTAGTGATACAAAGTTGTTCCAGTCTGTTTTTTAATGAAACAGTAATATACATATACGAGTACAACCAAAGAATGCCACAAATTTCACCTCGCGTTATTTTTTTCCTTCGGATCAATATACCACATTTACTTCCAAAGGAATATGACCTCCGTTGGTAAATCACCTATAGCCTAGTTGGTAAACCACCTATATTCCAGCTTGGGTTTTATGGGTTCGATTTCCATTGGTGCCCGTATTAAAAAAAAAGAGGACTAGTCTGGTTTTAAATTGACGCCTCTATAACATCTATCTGGTTGGTTGTAAGAGATTGCCACGTGGCAATATGTCCGCCAAGTTGCACTGTATACAACGAAAATGTAATATACTAGGTTAGTCAAAAAGTTTTGAAAGCGGAAATGAAAATACATTTTTTTTGGGGGGAAATCACTTTTATTGCTCAGTATAGTCTCCCATAAGATCAATACACTTGGTCCAACGATCTTCCAACTTTGTTGTCCCATCACGGAAGTGACTTTCTGGAAGGCCTGCAAAATACTCCTCTACGACGGCTATAACCTCTTCGTTTGATGAAAAATGCTTTCCACGAAGGAATTTTTTGAGGTGTGAGAACAGCCAGAAGTCAGAGGGAGCTAAATCTGGCGAATAGGGTGGATGCTGCAACAATTCGTACCCCAATTCACTGATTTTGGCGATGGTTTTTTGAGCTGTGTGAGCAGGTGCATTGTCTTGATGAAAAATTATTTTTTTCTTCTGCAAACCGGGTCTTTTTTCACATTTTTTTTCATCCAACTGGTCCAAAAGGTCACAATAATAATCAGAGTTGATTGTCTTACCAGTTTGGAGATAATCTATCAATAAAATTCCTTTTGCATCCCAAAAACCTGACGCTAACACCTTCTTGGCCGATTTCTGCACACGAAATTTTGGTTTTTCTACTGCTCCATAGATGTCGCTTTCAAAACTTATTGACTAACCTATTACGAGTTAATATACGGGCTGTTCTTTATATATAGAAAAATATTTATTTTATTTGAGTCATGTTCGGATCATCGTTTATACCTATAAACAGAATTTTATTTCTAGAAGAAACAAATTTATTAAATTTGATAAGATATATTTAAAAAAATCATGTATTTAAGTTACGAATGAACTGCTATGTAAAAATGATTTTGCTTTCCAAAAGGCGTAGAAATAAATTCGATAACAAATAACAACTCGTGAAAAACCAATTTGTTCGTAAAATCTGTGATAAAATCGTATATTGTTTCAGCAAAATTGCGCCTAAAATACAATATCATACACTGCGTTAAAAATCTTTTCCCCTAACAGCATAAAACGAAAACGATCAACATGAAACATCTGCTACATTAACTTATGAGTATGTCAACTGCTACATTGACTTACGAGTATGACAACTGCTACATTGACTTACGAGTATGTCAACTTGGTATTTGTTAAATAAATCTTGGATAATATTTTGAATAAAACGCAACAAATATCTGATACTGCAACAGCGACAAAAATATGACTTTTGTAGTGCTGTTTCGTAATAAATTATATTTCATTATTTTGCGTACATTATATGTACATGGTATTTGTGGCGGGCTTATTTATGTACATCAATTTATTTGGACCGACCAGCTTAGATTATTTTAATCAATAATAGATTTTACAAAAAAATGTTTATTCGAATTCAAGTAAGAAAAGTATCAACCTCTAAACAATAATGGTAGGACTAGAGGAAAATAATTCGTTCAAGCATAAGGAAGGAAAAGAAAAAAATGAGGATGAAAAGGCATTCTAAGTAATTTTATGTATTGTTTTTAAATTCTCTCTTGAACGTGATTGCACATTTGATAACTCTTGGAACGTTCCATAACACGACGAGTGCACCGCAAATGATGATCCGTAAAATGAGGTGTGGTGCAAAAAAATCTCTTATCGCCCAATCAAAGAAAACGTCCGTGTTCTGGAAGATAGTGGTTTTTTCTCGTAGATATACAGAAGAATTGGGATTGTTAAGCACGCAAAATAATGCAAAAATTATGAATATCACCCCAAATATAGCTTTGTTTTTTTAACATCTAAATGGCAGCTGATTAGCGCCACTAAATACATGTTGAAATAGTGTTTGAATGAAAGCTTGAAACCACCATTAACATCGTCTGAAACCTTTATTATATAACATGCTGAGTGTTCAAAGGGTGGTGCCTGTATTAAGAGACTCACAATAAAGACTGAAACCTTTATTAACATGCTAAGTGTTCAAAGGCCGGTGCCTGTATTAAGAGAATCACACAATAAAGACTGAAACCTTTATTAACATGCTAAGTGTTCAAAGGCCGGTGTCTGTCCATGGAAAAGACTCTTCGAGATTTTGAAGATAATTGATATCAAATACAGAGATAGACGTATAATCCAGGCGCTATACAAGAATGAGGCCGCTATAATCAGATGTGACGAGGGCACAAAGGAAGCCAATATAAGACAAGGGGTAAGGCAGGGATGCTCTCTGTCACCTGTTCTTTTTAACGCCTATATACAGAGCGCGATTGACGACTTGAGAGAGAGAATGAGTCACAGAGAAGGTGTAAAGATACACGGGCAAAAGGTGGATATGATAAGGTTCGCTGACGATACTGCTATGGTTGCTGAAAGTGAAGAGGAACTACAAGAGGCCTTAACAACTATGGAAAGCATTCTTCAAAATAACTACAGTATGAAGATAAATAAAGACAAAACAAAGCTGCTGACTGTAGGCCGAGCGCAACACCAGATGAGAATAGTGATGTCGGGTAAACCACTAAAGAACACCAAGGAGTTTGTCTACCTCGGGAGCAAAATAACATGGGACGGTCGGTCCAGGAGCGAGGTCGACAGCCGTATACATCAGGCTAGACTTGCATTTAATAAAAGGTCGAAAATAATAGAATCAAATAATATAGACCTAAAACTGAGAATACTCCTCATCAAGACATATGTATGGAGTATCTTGATGTACGGCTGCGAGACATGGTGCCTATCCGAAAGAGATAGACGAAGACTAGAGGCTTTTGAGATGTGGTCCTATAGAAGACTATTAGGAATTTCCTGGAGAGACCGCATCACAAATGAAGAGGTTCTCCAACGAATCGAAGGAGGAAGGCACCTGCTCAGGATCCTGTCCGAAAGGCGTGCAAGATGGATCGGTCATATAATACGACAAGAGGGCCTCTTGCATGCCATAATGGAGGGTATGACCGAGGGGACAAACTCTAGGGGATGCCCACGCCGAGAGTACCTGGAGGACCTGTTGGTGGACGTGCGCTGCTCAACATATACAGATTTAAAAAGAGCCGCACAGGACAGGGGGGAATGGAGGAGAAGAGTTGAAATTGCTGCAAACCAGTCTTAGGACTGCAACCACGGAGGAGAGAAGTGTTCAAAGGCCGGTGTCTGTATTAAGAGAATCACACAATAAAGACTGAAACCTTTATTAACATGCTAAGTGTTCAAAGGCCGGTGCCTGTATTAAGATACTCACACAATAAAGACTGAAACCTTTATTAATATGCTGAGTGTTCAAAGGCCGTGCCTGCATTAAGAAACTCACACAATAAAGACTAAATTCAATATTTTGACGTCGATATAAAAAAAAAGTACCAACTCACATTTTACCTGTTCTGAGACAATTGAGGAAAACCCCAGTCTCTTTGTTTAGGCTTATATGGAACATTTTTGAAAACGGAATTTATCTATGGAATACCCATTTATTTTACACGTACAAGATTAATGTATGCTTATTCGATATTTACACATACAAGATTAATTGTATGCTTATTCGATATTTCTAATAGATAAAAAAATGTTCGTGAGTAGGGTATTTTTAGCCGATTTCAAAAAAATCAAAATACAACCAATTCCAAAAAAATATTTTCGCCATTTTTCATAATAAAATTGTACGCATTCAAGTTTTTTTTTTCGATTTCCCTGGTCTACTGAATTAATGAATAGTTCTTTTTTCTCTTTACTAAGTTGTTAAAAGTAATCATTAAGTGATAAATAATTTCTCAGTCCTTATTTTATCTCAATAGTTTATTTTCAAAATATGACTCGACCATCAAATTTAAACATATATTTGGTATTTGTAAACAGTAAATATACTATTTTTTACAGTTATTTTGTCGCAAATTCTAATCTCTGTTGAGCAATAGTGCCTGAACTATCGCGCCAGACAGACTTATCAGTAGAATTATATACGGATGTATATATGCAAAATAGATCCAACCCACAAGCAAATATTTATGGTTTTAAAAAAAATTGAAATAAGCTAACGTTAATACTTATATGTACAAAAGTATCAAGCTTGTAAAATGTGTTGATTACATCTCGACTTAAAAAACTCATTCCATTCAGATCGACGTAATCAAAGGAATGTTTGGCTTTTAAATTTTATTTTTACAGTGGGATTTGGAACAATAATTATAAGATTCGATTATTAAATTGAAGAGCAAAAAATGACGAATTATTTTTACGCAATACAGATATTTTAATTATTCGTTAACCCTTTGATTGTATTTTGAAAACAGAAATGAGCTAATATACCATGCAGACAATATTATGACTATAATAAACTTGTTTAATTTCTCTACAAATGAAATTTCTCTCGACGTAAACAAAATTTAAGATGATATTTAATTCTAACATTTAAATCTCGCGAACAAACCAGTTTTTCAGAGAAACTAGAATCCGCGTAATTTCAATCCGAAGCGGAAATATTTTGTATTATGGTGCAGCAACAACGCGATAAAATTGTTTGCATATTTATTACAAGATTATAAAATAGGAAAAAAAACACCAAACATCACATTCAACACTTGGCATGAGAAATATATCAAGCGAATGAACCCACCCCACGAAAGATAAATAGAAGGGTAGGTACTTACTCAAGGAACAATCTCGCTCGCTTCCCTCCAAAATAGCCCTTTGTTTGGCCCAAGTTAGACAAATGTACACAACACTAAAACAGTTATGCCAAAACAGATGCACCGATATTTTTATAATAATCAATTAATTACAAATGACAATTTATTTTGAATATCCAAGGATGCAATATACCGTCGAGGGTAAGCTAGATAGATACTCGTACTGTTCGGAACGCTATCGCGGCAGGCGTCTGTACTGCGAGGCGTCGTGCGCGGTTGTGTGAGAGTGACGCTGGAAATGCTGTGATGTACGCAGAATACAGCTTTTCCTCTCGATCTCTCACTTTCCCGCGCACAAAGGGGACTAACGTCAATTTTTCACACTCGCGAGAGCAAATTTCGAAATCTCCTTAAAATTAACAAATAAAATCGTCGTACTTCAATATTGACATCTCCGAATATTTACAATTTTATTGATATTTTTCAAAATATGCTATAAATATTTTTTAACATTTCGTATTTCGCCTTCTCTAGCAAAATTTAAAGTTTAATTGCAATCATGTTTATTTTTCATTTGTAGATAAAATCAAGGAAAATGCTTACACCCGAGAGTTCGATTTGATTAACGTGTACCCATTTTTTAAAGAGTGTTTTAGTTGGATTTTCACTTGAGGCTTGTTTAACACGTTTTTGGTTAACTCGAAGAGGTTTTAATAAGGCAATTAACCTGCCAGATTGTACTGTATACAATGAAAGTGTAATACAATACAACATTCCATCGTGCAAATCCCAAACTAGTTCATCTCAGTTTAAGCAACTTAACAAGATATCGTTTTTAAATTTCTGTCATTTTAAATAACTGTTATTTTAAATATACATATATTTTTTTGGTACATTTAAAACCTCATTGATAAGTTTTTTTTCTTTTCTAAAATATGCTGAGATAGGATAGTTTTAACCATTGGTGAGGTATAACTTGCATGAGCTAAAATAAAACTGTTATTTACTTTCATTTGTTTTTTTTTTTTTTTATAAATAAGGTAAAAAGATTTTCCTATAGTATCGCACACAATTATTTATGTTAAAAACTGACAAAAAAAAATAAAAAAAACAGCTCATTGCTGGTTCTAGCCTCTAACGTCTCAAGTGCGGTACCATATCTCATTTTTTGTAAGTGGAAAACTAATACGAATTGAGTGATTGCTTCTTGTGGTGGTCATTTGATTACGCTGATTTAAAAAATAGGAACTAATTTTCGCTTAAAAAATAAAATGAACTAGCTTGCGTTTTCTCCAACAATTTGATTTTCAGTTTTACTACTCAATTTCGTTTTCCGGGAAAATGAATAACAAATTGTCAACACAAAAATTATGCTAATTTCTATAAAATGTGTACATTTTTTAAGTTCTTTACTACCACTCGATATCCTGTACACAACTCCTAGATAGGCAATCGATACAAAATACTTCAAACCTTATATATCTCCATGTTTAATTGATAATAAATTATATGTACATTTATTATTTTCGTACAGACAATTTATATTTAAACTATAAGCAACTAGTATAGATACAAAAAAGTCGCGCCAGAGTGCGCAGTACTGCATATTAATTAATATACACGGCGCAGGCAAAACTACACATCTCCAAAAAAAGTTAAACTTTACTTTAATATATTATCATGAATTAGAGTAAAATATATCGTAATTATTTTTAAACACCCCTAAGTGGAAGTTTCTCTAAATTTTTTATTAAGGGCACAAAACAAATGTATAAAAATATTTAAAACTTGCTGGAAAATATTTCAAATCAGCTCGTCTAATGACGTGCGAAAACAATAACTAAATATAATACGTGTTAATTAATAGTTGTTAATTGTTATACTAACATGGTTAACAATCTGGAATGAAAATATTTAAATGTAGAATATTTCTTCGTATATAATATTTTTTGAAAATTTCATAAGGCTGCTCTTTTGCGAAATGTTTTGCATGGCAAAATTGGCAAACTATAATATATTTAGTTGACCAGTCATGTTGAATTGCAGCATTTTCATCCAGATTATGCCAAGAAACAGCCTGTTCCATATGCAGCCGGACTATTCGTTGAAGATACTTTTGGGTATTTTTTCAACTCGAGTAACTCTCTGGTCATCACTCGATAGCTCTGCGATTTATGTTAGATTGTTTTATTTTTCGGCTCTCGTTGCTTATTCTCTTATTTGTGGCTTTTGCTCATCCGACAAATTCTGCCGTTTTGATTGTTTTCTTCGTTTCGCAAATACCTACTACTCTTCAGATATTTTTCTCCTTCCAGGCGTATTTTTTACTTGGTAGGCTTGAGTGAACGACAATAACTATAACAAAATGTTTTAATACAGTCCATATATAATATATTTGACAAATTTATCCGTGTGCGTGTGTGTGTATACTCTGAATGCGAATAGATATTAGGTCCCCACATACGAAACCGGCGTTTTGCCGTACTGGCAACTTTGATCTCAAATATCTTCTCTTTGGTTAGGAATTTCAAACTCAAATTTATACAGCTATTTACTCAAGTATTTGTGTTTCGAAAATTATAATTCATTTGTTTTTTCCTCAATTATTTTTTTTCTTTGCGTCACTCAGTTTACAAAATGGAAAACTTGAAATATCGCGTTATTTACGAGTACGAGTTCCACCGTGGCACCAGTGCTGCAGAAACGGCTCGAAGGATTAATGATGTGTATGGCGACGGTGCCGCAAAAGAAAACACAGTGCGTTTTTGGTTCCAACGTTTTCGTTCTGGAAATTTCGGAGAGATTGGGACGGCCGGAGACCAAAGTTGATAATGAAGAATTGAAGGCTATTGTGGAAGCGGATCCATCGCAAACCACGTCCGAGTTAGCTGCAGGCTGCGGTGTTAGTGATAAAACTGTTTTAATCCACTTGAAGCAAATTGGGAAGGTGAAAAAGCTTGAAAGGTGGGTACCTCACGAATTGAGTGAAGCAAATCAACAAACGCGCGTTGACTGCTGCGTTGCATTACTCAACCGGCAAAATAATGAAGGGATTTTGAATCGAATCATTACCTGTGATGAAAAGTGGATCCTGTATGATAATCGGAAGCGCTCATCGCAATGGCTGAACCCTGCCGAACCAGCCAAACCATGCCCCAAGCGAAAATTGACTCCAAAAAAGTTACTTGTGAGCGTTTGGTGGACTAGTGCTGGTGTCGTAATATCTGGCCAGACGATTACGGCAGATGTCTATTGTCAGCAACTGCAAACCATGATGGAAAAGCTAGCTGCTAAACAACCGAGGCTGGTTAATCGCTCTAGGCCACTGCTGCTTCATGATAACGCTAGACCACACACTGCACAACAGACGGCTACCAAATTAGAAAAGCTTCAATTTGAATGTCTAAGACATCCACCGTACTCTCCGGACCTTGCCCCAACAGATTACTATTTTTTTCGAAATTTGGATAACTTCTTGCAAGGGAAAAAATTCAACTCCGATGGGGCAGTCCAAACCGACTTCAAAGATTTTATTGATTCCCGTCCGAATGGTTTTTTTAGTAAAGGGATCGATGAACTACCTATGAGATGGCAAAAGTGCATAGATAGCAATGGTACATACTTTGATTAAATAAATATATTATATTAAAAAAAATCAACTTTATGTTCCTCCCAAACAAAACGCCAATTTCACATGTAAGGACCCAATATTAATATAGTTATAGTTGTGTAAAATTGTTTAGGAAAAATAAATTATTTTAATAATACAAGTACCTGATGAGCACCTAACCTATTTAGCCACCTACCTGATGAGCATCTAACCTATCTAGCCACCTACCTGATGAGCACCTAACCTATCTAGCCCCCTACCTGATGAGCATCTAACCTATCTAGCCACCTACCTGATGAGCACCTAACCTATCTAGCCACCTACCGCGTTTTTTTTCTTTGATGTAATAATGTAGCATTTCAAAAATATACCACACGCGCAAAAGATCTGCTCATTCTTGCTTAATTTCGGCAAAATTTCCAAATTATATATTCCACTAGCTGAAAAGTCCACCTAAATAATATATGTACGAAAACAATTACTAAATACTTGCTCATTGTTACACCTACTTACATTCTATCCCATCACGTCATGTCCCTTACGGGGTAGGCAGAGAGGCTCAAGCGTCACATATCCCGGTCCTTACAGATATCCAAACCACAATACTACATGTACTCGAAATGCGAATGACAATAAATGTATTTTCATTTGTTTTGTAAAAAATACGCGAATGTTAAATTTAAAACTAAACGACCTTATTTAATATTGCTATTTCCTACCTTCCAATAACCAACTTGTTTTACTTTGATAGCATGTGTTTCAAAATTAGATTACTTACGTTACGTAGTAACTTCCGTATATTTTGTTTCATTTTCGGCTTCACGGCATAAATCAGTGGTTCTTAACGTTTTCGAAGTCACGGAGCATACCAAAATCATCAAGGTCATAAAACTAACAATAAAAAATGCATAAACATTACTTTTATTTATAAATAAAAATTACAGATTACAAAAAAATGGGAATGTAGGAGATTGCGCTGCGCCCCGGCTGCGTTGCCAACAGCAATTCGCCAAACTTCAATCAAATGTTTCATATTTAACGGATCACTTGTAACATCCTCGCGGAGCACCGGATAAGAACCACTGGCATAGATACATATAGATGACAACTTCTGTGACCTACTCGGTAAAACTTATGTTTTGCAGCCTAGAGGTTGCGGGTTCAAACGCTGTTGAAACCTAGGTTTTTTAAAAAGGGTTCTGGTCCGATTTTATCTAAAGACCTCAGAAACATTTTTCTGATTGGTTGGAAGAAATTGCCACGTGGTAATACATTCACCAGTTTGCACTGTATTCAAAGAAAATGTAATACAATATAAAACATGATGTAGGCTGAAAAATATCTGGCTTCCTCGCGTCCGGGTTCGTCCATTTGTTGATGTAGGTGTATTTCGATTGAGAGGATGTTATGAAATGAGCTCAGATCGTTTGATAGCTTCTCTCTCAAATTTATTTTCTTTAACATACGTGTACAGGTATACGCGTAATTTCAAGATATGTATTTACATTATATTTTCATATTAATAAACCTATTATTTATTTATTTAGAAAGCTTTTCCTTTTTTATAACGCATGTCTAATGTATGTATCATAACTATTTTCTAGTTAGTTGGAAGAGAAAGGTATTGGGCAATAAATTCTCCAGGTAAACTCCCTTACATTGAAGTGTTTAAAAAAATTATTAGGCTAAATCATTAAAAAGTTGTCATTTATATTTCATAATAAGCTCTTCTTTTTAAAGAGTCAAAAATAAAATTGTGAGAAAACGAAAGAATATTGTCGTACGAGTACATAGAGTTAAATACTTAGTAATGAGTGATTATTTAACGAGTTGGAAGTGTACTATGTTATCACATATTTTGAAATGTGTAGAAATTTGATAATTTTGACGCATGTTTATTAAAAAATAGGATAGAAAAGAAAAACACTTTCATAGAATATTTTAATAAAATCTCTATTTGTCTGTGTGACAGACCTACATGTAATACACAGTGCACATATAAATGTGATATTTTTTAATATCAATATGGACCATTTAAAGCAAAAAAAGATCATCAATCTAATAAATATTTTTATTAATCGAAACACACCATTGGAAAAAAGGTACTCATCATATTTTTTTGAAAGTTTTGGCAAATATTTTGTTATATCATTCAGTGCTACTGCATCTGACCTCAGACACTTGCCTATCTTGAAAAGGTACTTGATGAAATATTTGATGCAAGAATTTTTATAAAATATGGATATTTTTCTAAATTTAAAAAATCTCTTGAAAATGTTACTAGTGACTACACTGACGTATGTGACATACTCGTACATAGTCACAATGCAAAAATATAAAACATAAATATCTTTTTACGAAACATCTCGCTAAAATAAAAAGCTGGTATAGGACTTTTTGACATTGCTTAAATGAGATTTTACAATGACATAAAATTATAGAATTATGGATAGGCTCAAAAGGGCATTTAGATGCATCATTTATTTTTGGGATTGATTCCTATAACTCAGAGTTCGGGTTTTTTGTGAATCAAAGTTTCTGGAAACTTTATTTGGAGATAAGAAATTTTTATTATTTTTCATCTTCAGTACATGCATCAGTCTTTGGAAATCAGCAATGATACTCAAAATGTAAGAGTTAAAATTCTCATTCCATCAATCAAAATAAATCTTGGTGTTGAGGAATACTTAGGAGAAACAGTTTATGAAGTTGTGTGGAAACAAGTTTGACATACAATAAAGCACAATGTTTGAGTTAGCACAAGACTGCCAATGGACAGCACTTTGTTAAGGTGGGTGAAGATATATTCATTTTCAAGGTTGCAAATCTTAATATATAGTACTACAATAGAACTACTCCCGCAAGTTTTCTTCTATTATTCTTCTCCTCGCATCATATGTTCTAAGTACTTTACATTTTATTCTTGGTGTGAATAATACTTCTCAGTTTCAAGATTTCAAAATTATGAACTGTATCAACCCATAATCTTAGTTTTCTTCAGTAACATAATGTATTCCATACTGGCACATTTTATTGTGATGAAGTTTCACACCATCTCTTCTTGATATTGGTCCCATTGATCATTCAGCCAGCATCCCAAATATTTATACTGTTGGGCTTTTTTTATCAATTTTGTTTATTTTACTTTGTGGTGTCATGTTTATTAATTTTGTCCTTTTCTAAATATGTTTCCCTTTCAAGTCATCCTTTTGACTTCTACCTACTCCCCTTACCTATCCTTTACCTACTACAATTAGAAAATATATTTTAGACTTGTAATTTAGTTCATCTTCACCTGACGAGGAAGGAGGTCTTTAAAACTAGTTATGAACTCACAAAAATCTGAGTTCCAGCGGGTTCGATCCCCGCTGGAACCCAGATTTAAAAAAATGGGATTCCAGTCTGGTTATCACTTAGGGCCCATTAAAAACATCTTTCTGGTTGGTTGGAAGAGATTGTCACATGGCAATAAACTCGCCAGGTAAAAAAATAATAATAATAAAAAAAACAGTGGAAAATACAAAAGAAAAAATAAGTGTTTTATTTATTCAAAATTATTTAATTTAGTTGCTGAAATATTAATTTTCAAGCTTTAGGTACATAAATTCATCACTTGACACTGGCCTATTCCCTTTCATATATAGTTCACATCCATTATTCGAGAAGAAGTCAATCTATTTTAACATTTTCTAAGGTTCTAATAAATAAAAATAATCATAATACACAAATTATGATATATCAAAACTTATACATAACAGACTTATTCAGTTTTGCAGTCCAAAATAAAACCGCTGCCCAGTGTTTGTATAGACATTAGCATATATATATATATGTAATTGCATGGTAGATGAGCTAATTTGTTGGCATAGTAAAAATAGGCAACGATTTTTATCAATTTACTGTATGACCAACAAATTAACTACAAAATATTACTTTTCTTGTTCTTCTAAATATTGTAAAAGTTTATTTTTGTTACTTAGATCAAAAATATACAATTCCTTTGGCCTAAAAAAGACTAAGCTTATAACTTTTTTACTGTTTACTTATTTTTTATTTTCCAGATTAAGCACACTTATGAAATTTTAAAATGGTAACCTTCAATGTTCATCATCAGATAAAAATCATTTTAAAAAATTATGTAAGTGAACGGTTGATTATTTTGACAAAAAGAAAATACTGTGGGCATTTTAATATTAGAAATGATAATCATGATCAAAATTCAGTTTGAGTAATAGAGGTTGGCTGAATTCCCAGGAAGAGGTTGTACTGTCGAATTGTACTGTCCGCACTGAGGCAGCAATGGAGGTAGTGCGGCAGAGTGTACACGAGGATCCATCTGTGTCTACTCAATCATGGAGGTTTTACATTAACTTTTTGGAGAAGAAAAAACTTTGCACATTTGAACTAAGCTGGTTGGTTGGAAGAAATAGTTGTATGGCAAAAAGTCTATAAAGAAAAGTAAAATTAAATAAAATTGCTTTAATTTAAAAACATACATCCCATCATGCCATTTCCCTGTTGGGGTAGGCAGAGAGGAGATAGCACCGAGCTTTCTTATCATGACACTTCCTTCGCTCTTGTTTCTCTTACTCCTTACCTTTCCTTCTTTCAAATTTTTTTTACTTGGTCCAACCATATTTTTCTTAGTCGTCCTCTATGTAGACTTCCATTTATGCTTGTATTATAAATATGTTTTGTTGGTCTTTCCTCACCCATCTGTTTAATTGCTTTTTTTACCCTACTTAACACATCAGTTTTTAGCTCACATTCATCCTTGTATTTCCACTGTATTTACTTGGCATCTTTCATTCATTTCAATACCTCAATGTTGGCACTAATACGGTGTTGTGAACCATAAAATACATATATTCAAACCGAGCTATATCAAGCCATACCTACTAAAAATTATAAAAAAAAGGTAAAGAAAATAAGATAGAAAAACTTAAAAAATGTTTTATTTATAGTTAAGATTAAATAACACATACAAATCAATAAAAACAAAACTATTTACAGTACTGCAATAATTTTCAATTATTAAACTACATAAATAATATATTTACATTAAAATAAAGTTCATCAGAAATATCACAGTTGATCATAAAACAGTTAAATGCAATTCATTGTACATTCCTCTTTCTACTACTGCTTCACTGTCCCATTTGTTCATCCACATGTTGGAAAACTGTTGGATCATTCTTTCTTCTTCCAAAACTACAAAGCCTGGTGTAATTTTCAGTGATTTTGTTCTAGATATTCCAATTTCAGAGAACCAATTATCTTGTAAATCACTTTCCTTTAGATACTTGAATATTTGATGGCATCCTTCTAAATTGATGTTCACTAAAGAAGGTTCATGTTGAATGAGCTTTTTCAATGATAACACAGTTAGTTCTGGATTGTAACAAAATCTTGCTATCTCTAGATTTTCACATTTCGATATTGATCTGTAAAAGAAAACATTTTTTATGCGATTAGAAAAACACATTACACTTCATAGAGGGAGGCAGAATGTTGAAAAGATACAAGCTTTGATGATGCAGACTGTTGATTGGAACTATTTGGTAAGATTATAGTTTCACCGAGTCAAAAAGTTTATTTCCAAATATGAATCTACGTACTTAAATATTTCATTTGAAAAAAAATTGTGACAAACCACAGTTCAAATATATCAACTATTTTCAATCAAGCATTCATAAAGTTTTTTTATGACCTCCGTGGCCTAGTTGGTAAGACTCCTGTCTTCTAACTCAGGAGTTATGGGTTCAATTCCAATGGAAATTTCAACCCATGGTACCAATTTTTTTTAAAAGGTTACCCGTCATGTTTTCACATATGCCCACTTTAAGATCTTTCTGATAGGTTAGAAGAGATAACCACATGGCAATAAACCTGCCAGATTGTACTGTATACAAGTAATGGGTAAAATAATACAATATATTCGACATGGTGATGCAAACATTTGAAGAGTGTGGGTGGAACACAATATTGTCTTCGGCTCCGTTAATAGAGCCTTCAGGTTAAGAACCACTGGAATGGGCTTTAAATCATTATCTGTAATTATATGTGTTGGAAATGTACGCTGAGAAGAAACAATAACCTCTTCGATGAACTCTGTGCGAACATGAATGTTATCAGTAGGTGAAGAAAATAAAATGAAAATGTGAAATTTTATTTAATGGTTTATATAGCACTGCATAGTGACAAAGTTTACACATAAAACACTAGATGAAAAGATAGTTGCTAATTATAATATAAATGAAAAACTGCACAAAAATGTATTGCTTCCATGTTGTATAGAAAAATATTTTCACAAATATATTTCAGTTCGTTAACAAGTACTAACCTGAGTATTTGTGAAACATCACCATCGGTAAGGTTGCATCTTGATAAATCCAGTTCTTTTAATTTAATAGCAGTAAAACTCTCCATTACTGTAGCTACAAAATCACCGCTAATGTCTAAACCTTCTAATTTTAAATGAGTCATTACATAAGGATTTACAGAATCTAATATTAGTCTCAACACATTCTTTTGTATTTTATTTAAACTAATATCCAATATTTCCAGATTTTTCAAATTCATCATTTCTATAGATCTTTCTGAAGTTTGTAAAGTGACATCACAGGCTCGTAAATGCAATCCTTTCAAACGGAGAAGTGTTGTCAAATTCATAACATAATTAAATCCAATATCACCGAGTGGATTAAAACTTAAATCCAGATCTATTAAATTATTTGCCGCTATTGAATTGGGTTTTTCAAATGCACATATTAAACTTTTCAAACCTCCTGCATCAATGCAATTGCCACTTAAATTGATACATTTTATTTGTGTTAATGTCGGAAGGCAATGGGCTAAATATTTGAGACCATCATTTCCTATAAAATTATTTGGTAACAATAATGTAGTGAGATTCGTTTGGTGATTAAGAGATTTAAAAACTGGTTGGACTTCACTAGGACTTAAGTTGAGACTTGATAAAGGTAGGATATGTGTTGCTTGACTGGATTCAAGTACGCTTCGTATGTACTCATCAACATCTGCAAATGAAGAACATAATTTTGTTATGTGGAAATATAATAAAAATCTGACTTATTTATTATCAATTACACTAAAAGTTTGAAATCTTAAACTTCAATATCTCAGATCACAACAAAATAAATTTGTAAACCTTTTTAAAATAATAAGTTATCCTTTTTATATGGGGATTTTACCAAGTGGCATAGAAAATTATTTGGTACTTCGTTAAAGATTCGAAGAAATTGGTAATAATATACTCAAAAAACACTATACAAGTTTCAAGTAAATTAATACTGAACATTATTAACTGTTGTTTTTTTATACAAAATATGTTTTGTTTTACTCTTAAGTAGTCCAAAGCTAATTTATTCCCTAAGTCTGCTCTGACCTGTTTTAAGTTGGCCGCAACATTCAATGTATCTTTCACCTACTGGAGGCAAATTCCAGCTGATAATATTGGCTTGCAGTTCCAATGGGCCTATAACAAGACTTAAAGGATCTTCATCAGCTAAAAGAGCTCCATCATTAGTCAATAAACTTAAGGATGGTTGAACACCTTCAATACTGAAAATTGAAATAAAATAACAAAATTATGACAAATGTTAAAAATATAATACATACAGTTAAAAATATTATATTTTTGATGTGTACACATTAAAACCAAGTTATAACAATTTCCCTTCCATGTCTTGATTTTAATAGTCCGGTCAGATGGCAGCTAACTTTTTAAAATTTACATTATTTCAACACTTTGAAAATAAAAATAAATGTTTTCCACGAACTAATCTCCCCCTAAATATGACAATTTTTTACATACATGTATGTAGAAACATACATACTATCATGCTATTTCTGTGCCTGGCTAGGCAGAGAGATGAAAACGCCAGACTTTCCTAATGTGACAAGTTTTTTGCCACTTCTATGATTTATCTGACTTTCTATATTTCCTTCTTTCCAAATAGCATTGACTTAATCCAACCATACTTTCATCTTCCAATTTGCACTATACATTTTTTTTGTTAATTCATTTGTATTACATGCCCAAACCATTTCAGAGTGTTCTTCTTCATCTTACTCAACACATCAGCCATCAGTTCACATTCATCCGTAATCACTTCATTCCGTATGGTCTAAATTGTCACCCCATATATTCTTCTAAGGGCACACGTTTCTAGATCATTTATTTGGATCCTTTAAGTATTTTTCCACATTCACGTTTCACTCCCATACATCAATATTAGTACTAAAATACTGTTGTGAACTATGTATCAACTTTGTAGATTTTGATACTGTCCGGTAAGTATTGGGAGTACAAATTAGTTCGGTCCGTTTCCAAAAGATGGCTCTGGCTGTTATGAATGGTTCATAGTGACAGCCGATTTTGGCGGTTTCAGAGAGGTTAGACATCTGCCAATAATATTCAGTTTATATCGCTTTGAGTTTCATGCAAAAACCTTGTTTTGTACAGTGTTGAAAATGTCGAATTTTGTGTTAACCAAGCAGCATTTGCGGGAGGTTTTAATTTTCTGCTTTAATTGGAAGAAAAGTGCAGCTGAAGCCCATCGAATGCTTGTCGAAGTTTATGGTGACGATGCTCCAACTGATAAATCATGTAGGGAATGGTTTCGACGTTTCAAGGATGGAGATTTCAGCATCGAAGACAAGCCTCGCTCTGGACAGCCAAAAAAATTCAAGGACAAAGAATTAGAGGCATTATTCGAAGAAGATCAGAGTCAAACGCAAGAGGAGCTTGCAGAATCATTGGGAGTGACTCAACAAGCCGTTTCCGTACGATTGAGAGCCATAGGAATGATTCAAAAACAAGGAAATTGGGTGCCTTATGAACTGAAACCGAGAGATGTTGAAAGGCGATTTTTCACTTACGAGCAGCTGATTCAAAGGCAACAAAGAAAAGGTTTTTGCATTGGATTGTAACTGGAGATGAGAAGTGGATATTCTATGACAACCCCAAGAAGAAAAAATACTACGCTAAGCCCGGTCAATCGTTGCCATCGACCTCAACATCAACACCAAAACCGAACATACATGGTCGAAGATCATGCTCTGTATCTGGTGGGACCAAAGGGGTGTTGTTTACTATGAGGTGCTGAAACCTGGCGATTCCATTACGGGCGATCGGTATCGGCTACAATTAATTCGTTTGAGACGTGCATTGCGAGAAAAACGGCCGAAATACGAGCAAAGACATGATAAAGTTATTCTTCTTCATGACAACGCTCGGCCTCATGTCGCAAAAGTCATAAAAAAATATTTGGAAACGCTCAAATGGGATGTTTTACCGCACCCGCCGTATTCCCCGGACATTGCTCCTTCTGATTACTGGTTGTTCCGAAGGATGCAGCACGATTCGGCAGGTCACCGGTTCACTTCTTTCGTAAAAACCAAAAATTGGCTCCAAACTTGGATCGCCTCAAAAGACGAGTCATTTTTTTGAGATGGAATTCGAAAATTGCCTGAGAGATGGGAAAAAGTAGTAGTCAGCGATGGACAATACTTTAATGGATCTGTTCATTCATTTTGTTTAGAAATAAATGCATTTTTGAACAAACAAAAAAAACGGACCGAACTAATGTGTACACCCAATATATGATTTAGTACCCCATAAACTTTGTCTCCTATCGCTACACACCATTCGAAATCTCTCTTAACTCTTCCATCACCTGAGAAAATATTATCCAAATAGCAGAATCACTCAAATTGTTCTAATCTTTCATTGTTCACCCATATATCACATATAGTTTTCCTTTCACACTTTTCTTATACCATGACTTGGGATTTCACAACATTCATTCTCAGATCTCTCATACAATTTACTTATTAAGCTCTGTAATTTATCTTCATACTCTGCTAACACTGCCATGTCATCAACTACATACATTCCCATTCGATATTTGTATTTCTAAAATTAATTTTCAATATCATCATCTTCATTATTGTTAATGAAGATATTAATAGACAAGATTAAATTGCAGTAATAAAAAAAAACACTTACTTGTAATATCTTCTTGACGCTTCCTTTGAAAGCCAACTTATGGTTAAAGAATCAACTCTATCAAGTAACACTGGGATCAATAGAAGTTTATCCTGAATTCGTACCCGTACTGCAGCTGGTGCTATTGAAGGTTGAGAAGGAGCAAAATTTGGCAAATTTCCCGGTCTTGTTATCTGCATTGATACATTTTCATGCTGACTCATGCCTTTTACTCTATCAATAATATTTTGTTGCTGACTTTGTTCTGAGGTTGAATCTGGTTCTTCAGAACATGCGAGAGTTCCTCTTTTAGATGTTAAACTGAAGTTTGTATATGAATCTGTATCACTACTGATACCATCATTGGAAGTTGAGTTAGCTTTGGATCTTTCAGATTTCTGTCTAGTAAAACCAGTTCTTGTTAAAGTTAACTGACGTTTCCATTTTCTACGTTCATTCTTTTCTTTGAAAACATCTTCAGTAGATAATTTCCCTGAGAAATTTAGAGAATTATTCTCACAAACTTCAGGAGGAATATTTTCTCTTTGTATCAGATCAGCATCCATTGAGTTACTGTCACTATCACAAATTTCATTAGCGACAGGCAGATTCTCCAGGAATCCATAACTGTTGATAATATCAGTCTCTGGGGTTGCCTTATGAGGAGTTGAGACATTACTCTTAACAATCCTATTGTCACTTTTAAATGGTGATTTTACTGAATCTTTTGATTTTCTTTTTATACATTCATTTTCATGACTATTTCGATTTTTTCTCTTTTTTCCATGTGATTGTTGCACATCATCTTCAAGCCAATCATCTCCTACTTCATCTGGCTGCAAAAAAGCTCCTTTCTTTCGTTTTTCTTTATCTTTAAATATTTCTTGATCACTTTCAGTATCGGTAATATTATGTCTATTTCTCAAAGATTCCATCGCATTCCTGTACTCTCGAACACCATTATTTTTACCTTTTGCTGGAATTTTGACTGGTCTTATATCTTCAGTTGAAGAATTACTGGAATCATCTTCAATGAAATTTCTATTTTTGGCTTTGTGTCCCAATAATGAATAATTATCATCATCACTTTCATCGAATTTCGTTGACCTATTTATTTCATTGAAACTTCTTGAAGCCCTTTGTAAATTAGATTTGTTTTCGTGAACTAAATTTTGTGAGTTTGGTTCAGTAATGGGAGTAGAACTAATATTTTCACCTACTTTCTCAAGACTTTTGTGAATTCTAGCACACAAAGTTTCATAAAATATATGTTCCGTTGCATCTAAAACCTCATTTGCCTTCCATTCTCTTAAAATATGTAAAACTGATTTTCCATGATCATTTTTAATAGAAGGCGAAGCTCCATTATCCAAAAGTAGTTCAACGATCTCTAAAAACCCATTACCTGCAGCATCATGCATAGGAGTAATACCTAAAACAAATATTAAAATACATATAAGATTAACAGCATGTTACAAATTAAAGTTTTAAAAAATTTATGCATTTGTCAAGACTAACATATTGATCAATAAATCCAGGGACTAACCAACAGGTGGCGCCTCTAATAACAAATCCATATTATTCTCTATTAGTACCAGCCTTTAGAAGTTACGTGTCAAACTTTCATGACATTCCGACATTGTATCATTGAGTTAGTGGTTTTAGTGACGCTACTTTTGCTATTTTCAAAATAATGGAAAAAACCGAATTTCGTGTGTTGATAAAACATTGCTTTTTAATGGGAAAAAATACCGTTCAAACTCAGCGATTGCTTGAAAAGTGTTATCCGGGCTCTGCTCCGTCGAAAACAATAATTTGTCGGTGGTATGCTGATTTCAAACGCGGTCGTACAGACACAAATGATGCTGCACGCTCTGGTCGTCCAAATGAGGCTGTTTCACCACAAAACATAAAAAAACCCTTAAAATCGTGATGGAAAATCGCAAAGTAAAGTTGCGTGAGATAGCTCACATCCTGAAGATATCATTTGGTAGTGTTTACACTATTTTGCATGAATTTGGTCATGAAAAAGCTTTTTTCTAAATGGGTGCCGCGTTTGCTCACAATGGAACAGAAACAACAACGCATCGATGATTCAGAGCGCTGTTTGGCACTGTTTACACGAAATAAACAGGAGTTTTTGCGTCCGTTTGTGACAATGGAAACTTGGATCCACCACTATACTCCGAAATCAAATCGGCAGTCAGCTGAATGGAGAGCAGCCGGTGAAAGTCATCCAAAGCGATCAAAAACTCGACAATCGGCCGGGAAGGTTATAGCCTCCGTATTTTGGGATGCGAATGGTATAATATTCATCGATCACCTTGAAAAGGGAAAAATCATCAATAGCGAATATTACATAGCGTTATTGGAGCGTTTGAAGGCAGAAATTGCAAAAAACCGGCCCCTTTGAAGAAGAAAAAAGTTCTCTTTCATCAGGACAATGCACCGTGTCACAAGTCGATGGTAACGATGCCAAATTGCATGAATTGAACTTTGAATTGCTTCCGCACCCACCGTATTCTCCAGATTTGGCCCCAGCGACTATTGGCTGTTCGCAGACCTCAAAAAGATTCTCCGGGGAAAAAGATTTGGCTCCAGTGATTGCCGAAACTAACACCTATTTTGAAAACAAAGATAAATCGTTCTACACGGCTGGCATAGAAAAGTTAGGAAAGCATTGGAATGAATGTATCGCTCTTGAAGGAGACTATGTTGATGAATAAAGAAGAATTTTGGCAAATAAATTTTGTTTTAGTAGTTAGTCCCGGGACTTATTGATCGATGTATTATATTTGATTACCAATCATCTTACTATTGGATCAAATAAGGTTATAAATTATCTTATATGTTATTTAAATTTAAGGCAATTTAATTGATTTGACTAAAACACTTCTTTTTTACATACGATAAGTATGACTTTAGCGGTTTCACGGTTTTCCCCTCATCATCAGGGGAGCTCAAACAAGACAGAATTATGTTTGGGTTAGCATAGACAAACTAGACGCGTCTAATGGTAAAAAATCAGACTTTGGGTTGGGCGTGGAGGGAGGCAGGAAATAACTTCGGTAAGCAGCAGTGAGACCTTGGGAAGGTTCAGCAACTGGTCATATATGCCCATGCACTGCTGCGTAACGAAGATAAACATGTACAGTACAAATGTGCAGCCAATATCAAATATCCTTCACAAGTGTCAAGTGAATAATAAAATGGCACGAAAGGAATTGGCCACAGCTTTGGACATTAAAAAAACTTTACATGGAGCCTTCTTTATGAATGCCGCAGTACCCGCTGACATACCATGCACTTGAGCACGCTCATGTGGAACCTCCTTTACTTGTCTCAGTCTCCATCCCCATACGCCTTTAGGAAATAGGGAATTCCACATACATTTCTTGTTCAAAGCGACCCAACTATGGGAACAGTTTTCTAGTTTATCATCACGATCTGCTTCCAGCAATTGTTTAACAGATCAATACTAGTTCTCAAATCAAGTTGTGCTAGTTACTCACACTTAGCAAATTCATAAACTTTTTTGCTTTTTATATATTTCCCATTAGTTTAAACTTCACATATTTTATACTTGGTGATTTGAAACAATATTAAGATTCTCACGCCATTAATATTTTTTAAGTCAAATAATTGGAAAACTCCAAAATACAAAACTAGATAATTTACAAAGCACTTGGCTTTTTATTTACACCCACTCGTGTCGAACCCCCTTTACTTACACCATGGTACTATCGCAACTGTGTGCCTGTGTCCATTTGTATGGAGCATAAATATCTCGAAATAAATTAAGATCCTACCTTAAAATGTTCTCAGAAAACCCAATGTTGATAAATAATACTCTGAAAACTAATAAGTTATGTTTTTGTTTCCATAGGTACCTACATATAATTAATGCGTCATGAATTTTTATTAGTATTGTATAATTATACATTTACGATATATTATTGAGTAATATGCGAAAATATATGTACAGGAAAAATTTCATTATAAGGAATATGTAATTAATGAATATTTTTTGTTGTACATACATAAAATAGTATGTTTTATGAATCCTGTTTCAATGAAACAAAAATGTCAATATAATGAACAACGAGGAGATCCGAACCAACAGGCTTGGATGACACAAGCAATATTTAACAAAGTACTAATGAATTTGGAAGCTCAGATGAAGATAAAAAAAGGACAAATCTTGTTTTAATTATTATTGCTCAGCACATAATTTAACATGCAAACTAAAACAGGTTCAAGTTGATTTTTTTACCTCCAAATTGTACAGCATTTCTGCAACCTTTGGATCTGGGAATTATATGTGCAGTAAAAATGCATTACAGTAGTCAACTTATAAAAAGTTATTACTGAACCTCGTTTTGGATGAGAATAAAAAATAGGTGTTTAAGAAACATGTTATATGATTTGGTCAAAGCATCAACAATTTCCAAGTTTTGGAATAAGGCCTCAATTCTTAAAGATTGCGATGTAAAAGTCCAGATGACTTGATACAGTACAACTTAAATGGAAAATGAAGCAAGATATATGTCGAGTTCTGTGGTTGCTGGTATAGGTGTAAATTATGCATATGATGACAACATTGATGAAGATAATATTGTAATGATTGGGAATGAGCTGACTGAAAAAGATATTTTTCAAAATTTGCAGTCATACGAGTACATCAAATGTAATCTTAACTTTGGAGAGTGATGGTAAAAATTAAGTTATGCCACCTGATATGAAGTTTTCGCTTTCGTAAGCTATGGGTAATTTGAAAATTTTTTGATCTTACCACAGATGTCCGGGAAAATATTTTTAACAATAATGCGGTATTGAAAACGTAATTATGAATGCTGCTAAGAAAAATTCAATACAGTCAAAATAACATCATTTGAAAAAAATTATAGTGTATTTAAATAACTTTTTATACTATTACATATTTTTCTCCCATATTCAGTTTAACGATTAATTTTTTTATGGATCTATGAAATTTTATATATTGGGATTCGATCTTTTCACCAAGAAATCGGTGCCTTTTTTTTTTGAGTTTTGCGATTTTTTTATGAGTTTCATTGTGTGTTTGTGCTACTGTAGAGAATTTCAATGAACATCTCTCAAATAGAATTATTTTAAAAACCTTCAATTTCACTATACTATCAATATGCGTAAACTTTAGAGCCGTGTTTCCCAACGTGGAGCCCACGCCTCACAGGGGGGCAATTCGAAAATTGACTCGTTCAGAGTTTAAGTTAACCATATTTCTATATTGTGGTTCACAAGCATGATACAAGTATAACAGATATAGCAATCCGGATCGCAGATAACTTCACTCCACTGTCGCGTATACGCCGTGACGTAATACGCGACAGTGGAGTGAAGTTAGCTGCGATCCAGATTGCTTTATCTGCATACTTGTATCATGAAAAGAGTAACATTAAAGTCTCTATTTACTGCTTACTTAAGACTAAAGCTAACTAAATTGGAACCTAACATAAAATCTCTTTGCAGCAAGCAAGCAAGCATCAAGCGCAAGGATCTTACTAAATTTAATAAATAATTAAAATAATATAGAAAAATATTTCATTAAAACTATTTTGTACTTGAATTTCCAAGTGATTTCCTCCTAAAAGACATCAGTGTGTTTGCTTATTTCCTAGTGATTTCTTCCTAAAACCCACCATTTAATTTTCTTTAATGAACAATTAAATTTTTTAATATTAAAAATTATGTATTTGTAACGTAGGGGTTTCACGACAAAGCGGCCGCAACAAAAGGGTTAAAGTTTAACCCTTTTGTCGCGGCCGGTTAGTCGTATTTTGATCGCTTTGTCGCGTCACCGTTACGTAGGGGGGGCATAAGAATTTTAGAAAGGCTTAGGTGGGGCATAGCACAAAAAACGTTGGGAAACACTGCTTTAGAGGAAGTTTAATCCAATCATTCCACAATGCCGAAAAGCTTTTAATTTAGGAGACCAGACCGTGGCCTAGTCTCCTCAACACATCCCTAACATATAATTCCCTTTCATTAATGTAAGAAATCAAAGATATACTAACCATCACATTGTGTGCCACCACGATCGTTAACATGTGCTCCATTCTTAATCAACATCTCAACTATATCTTTTTTTCCATGAATACAGGCTTCATGTAACGGTAACCAACCAGCATTGTCTCGAACATTCACAGGGTGTCCTTGGGACAACAGTCTAGTCACCAGCAGAGTATTTCCAGAGATGCATGCCTGAAATCAAATATGGAGTATTGAGGTTTGCTATTGCTTAGAAAATATTAGGATATACTATGCGTATCCAGAAAGTAAGTGTACTGAGGCTCTCACGACCGGATGGATTTTATTTTTGACATGTTGGCTACACTTCCGTGTAGCCTGACCCTTCCCCTCCGCAACGAGACCGGTTCAAGGTCAGTACGTTGAGAAGTGTCGACGCGACAACACGTTTCGTGAAAAATGTCAATCCAATCTCCCGCCAAGTGCGAAATACGCGGCGTCATCCGTTATCTCGTTTGGAAGGGAAAACCTCCGGTTGAGGTTTATAATGAGGTGAAAACTGCATATGGTGATAAAGCTATGAATCGTACGAGTGTGTACAAGTGGTGTCGCGAGTTTAAAAACGGTCACGTCACACCTCTTCACCCTCCGCCAAAAAGTTCAAAACCACAATTTCAGCCAAGAAAATCATGGCATCCGTGTTTTGAGACTGTCAAGGCATAATTTTAATTGAATATATGCCTCAAGGGGAGACCATCAACTCTGCAAGATACTGTGAGACCCTAAAAAAATTGCGGAGGGCGATTCAGAACAAGAGGAGAGGCATGCTGACAAAGGGAGTCTGCCTGCTGCACGACAATGCCAGACCACACACGGCCAACGCCACGAAGGAACTGCTCGCCTCGTTCAAATGGGATGTCCTGAACCATCCCGCGCATTCCCCTGACCTAGCACCTTCAGATTACTATCTCTTTACCTCCCTGAAGCTGCGCATGGGTGGAAAAAGGTTTTCAACCGACGAGGAGGTAAAGGAGGAGGTGGAGAAGTGGACGGAGGGGTTGGCGGGAAACTACTTCGAGGAAGGCATCAAAAAGTTGATACCCCGCTTCACCACCTGCATTGAGAGGAATGGCGACTATTTCGAAAAATAGCTTACATATGTACTATACTACGGTTACCACGTAATTTTGTTTAAATAAAAAAAATTGTAACCTACAAAAATTCAGTACACTTACTTTCTGGATATGCCTCGTATATTGAGTGTTAACATAAGTTGTGTCCGTTTTTTTTCCAATTTAAAAATGAGCACCAAAAGTAAAACAAAATGGTAAAAGTTATACGTCATTCGAAAGAAAATTTTCTGCTCTACAAGATATTGTGTTTGCTTTTACGTTACATATATTATTTTATTTGATTACAAACCTTCAAAATGGAATGTCAAGTAGACGAAAGTGAGCATTTTCGACACCTCCTTCTGTTCGCATTCAATCGAGGGAATAAAACTGCCAAAGCTGCATGCGATATTTGCGAAGTGTACGGTGAAGATGCTATGAATGAAAGGACAGCTCGTCGATGGTTTTTGCGTTTCAAAGACGGTAATTTCGACCTGAGACATGGAGCGTTCCAGACGACCAGTGGACTTCAATGAGGACCGCTTAAACCATATTAGTCACTATTGTAATACTTTATTTTAAGGGTGTTATGGGATTTACTCAATACCCCCGAGGGCTGGGGGAAACCCTAAAGACATTTTATCGCAATCTAATTTGTGAATATGTGACTCTAACAACTACCAAACACGACTATCAGAAAAAGACAAACTTAGCTCCGCTATCCCATGGGGGAGGCAAAAACCACAATATTAAGCAATGTTTTAACATTTTCATAAATGTATTGTTACATCAATGTACTAGAATACTAAAGTTCTACTAAAACAAAAATTGCAATGTTTCATACCTGATGAAGTTGCGTTTCTCCTTTAGCATTTTTTTTTATGGTGAACCCTTTCCCACGCTTTCTTACAACTCTGGGTTTATCAGTTTCTTCACTCTCATCTTCAGAAATATCTAAAATGAATTACTGTGCTTTATTGCCCAAGATGTATGATGCCACAATAACAAAATAATGGTGAAAAGAAAGGTAATTACTGTGCTTTATTGCCCAAGATGTATGATGCCACAATAACAAAATAATGGTGAAAAGAAAGGTTTTAAGTATAAAAATTCAATCAAGTTTAAGACACAGATCAAGTTTAAGTACAATACATCTATCTGGTTGCAATCAAATATTGGGAACAAGTAGAACATCACTAATGAAATATTGTTTCACTTCTTAAGGTAGGGGTGGCCAACCCGTTTTGGGCTGCGTGCCAAAATCGGTAAAGGTTGAGTAAAGGCTCGCAGGTCACACGTGTATTTTTTTTTAATTAATAGGTATATCAAAACTTTGATATCTGAAAATGAGGTAATGTGTCCCAATTTATCTCGATTTATATAGTGCTGTTTTGTATTTTTTTGTGACCCTATCACTATTATCCCAAGAGCATTGTGTCAAGTATACCCGCTTGTTAATAGGCTGCTACAAAGTGCAACTAAAGGATATTTTAGGTATATTCGATCAGCCCGGAATCACAGTAGAAAAAATTGTCACACTACCGGAAATCGAACCAGGGACCCTTGGTTCGTAAGCCAAATTCTTTTGTTTTTTTTTTTAAATGAATATAAATAGAATTTATATTATACACATATGAGTATCATATTACAAAAATAAATAAATATAAGTATTATATAGGATACCTTTTACATGTAAAATATATGTATCCATATCGAGAGTTCCCAAAGTGGTCGATATCGACCCCAGGGGGTCGATTTGATTTTTCTAGGGGTCGATAGTTAAAAAAATCTGGGGGTTGACGACAGCAAAAATAGACCCCCTTACTACTGCTATTTGTTTGTTACTTCAAAATATCTATGATTCCAATAGGTACCTAATTAAGAATATTTGCCAATATTTGTACTTATTTTGAATTTACATATTTATTTCATAAATGTCAAAAATTAAAAAAAACTGTATGTATTTTTTTGGTTTAATTTTTACCAGTATAGATTTCAATATTAAATGTTGCACAAGATAATGCCATAATCCGTAGTCCTTTTATCTTTTTTAATCTTTAATTACAAGTGATTAAAATGAAAAGTTTGATATCTAGTGAAATATTTAATATCGAGTACTGTACAAACTTATTAATTTGAGTAAGTAAAGTAAATAACTAGGGGTTCGACAGTTTTAAAATTTTTGGTAAAGGGGTCTGCAGCCGAAAAAAGGTTGGGAACTCTTGATCTATATTGTATTTTCTTTTTAATTGTTGTCTAGACATATTATATTTCTATAATTTTGGGTCACATTTATATAAATATTTTTTATTTCGATTTCTACTGTTCCTACTGTTTGTCTTAAAACACCCTGGCGGACCTTGGGTATCTTAAGACAAACAGTAGATGTTAAATTTCTCAGGGAAAGAACAACCTCTTGGATATAAGAAAGATAAAATCAATGTCATAAGTCACCGTAAATAGGAGACAAACATGAGATGTTTTAACAATAATGGCATGACAGCCCAGTCCAATGTGGACCTTCATGCAAATAAAGTTCAAATTTCTTCTCTTAAATGCTAAGGGATCATTATAGATAAGAAATGGACAAGAATATTGTATGTCTGAGAATAATTTTTAGGAACATAATTGACGACCTCTGTGGCCTAGTTGGTGAAACACCTGGCTTTTAACTCGGGGGTTGCAGGTTCGATTCCCATTGGTAACCATTTAAAAAAAAAATAAAGGGTTCCCGTATGGTTTTCTGTCAAGACCTTCTTAACACATTTCTGATCGGTTTGAAGATTGCCGCATGTCAATATGTTAAAGCTGACAGGTTGTACTGTATACAGTGAAAATGTAATATAAAACAAGATATAACAAAAAGTTTTTGATAGCTTGACAAAAGTAACTCAAATTTACTAGTTTATTCAATTAAAATTGATTGAAAATGAATTACCTGTCAAATCTTCAAGGCAAATATCATCTCCAATATTGGGTGTGTCATGACATTCATCACTGTCATCTCCATCTGAAGAATCTTCCGATAGTGACACATCACACATCAAACCCATAAGAGAGAGTTCACTTTCAAACTCTTTTACCTTTTCATCAGCACCAAGTTGCTTGAAAAATTTTAATAACAATTTTAACACTTTAACTTCTTTCTTATCATTGCAAATCTTTCTTGCCTGAAAATCATAAAACAAATATTATTAGTTAATATTCCATCCTGTAAAGAGGGTGATATGTACCAATGACAACTTAAAGGAAGGGACAGAGTTTAAAAATATGTGGAAAACTACTACAATATTAAATATTTAAGGAGTTTTGGACAAAAAATTTAAATTTGTGAATGTAAATTAGTGGAGAATTAAGTGTGAGTAGTTGGGACATGTTGGATCAGCAGGGAACATTTATAATTCAGTTAAGATCATAAACAGCGTGTACAGGATCGGATTGTAACTGGAGATGAGAAGTGGATATTCTATGACAACCCCAAGAAGAAAAAATACTACGCTGAGCCCGGTCAATCGTTGCCATCGACCTCAACATCAACACCAAAACCGAACATACATGGTGGGAAGATCATGCTCTGTATCTGGTGGGACCAAAGGGGTGTTGTTTACTATGAGGTGCTGAAACCTGGCGATTCCATTACGGGCGATCGGTATCGACTACAATTAATTTGTTTGAGCCGTGCATTGCGAGAAAAACGGCCGGAATACGAGCAAAGACATGATAAAGTTATTCTTCTTCATGACAACGCTCGGCCTCATGTCGCAAAAGTCGTAAAAAAATATTTGGAAACGCTCAAATGGGATGTTTTACCGCACCCGCCGTATTCCCCGGACATTGCTCCTTCTGATTACTGGTTGTTCCGAAGGATGCAGCACGATTTGGCAGGTCACCGGTTCCCTTCTTTTGTAGAAACCGAAAATTGGCTCCAAACTTGGATCGCCTCAAAAGACGAGTCATTTTTTCGAGATAGAATTCGAAAATTGCCTGAGAGATGGGAAATAGTAGTAGCCAGCGATGGACAATACTTTAATTGATCTGTTCATTCATTTTGTTTAGAAATAAATGCATTTTTGAACACAAAAAAACGGACCGAACTAATTTGTACACCCAATAGTTTACATAATTGAGTAGATTAGTCAGTGTGGATCTACCTGAAATAAATTCATGCTGTCGAGTGATAATAATATTGCGAATCGCATACAAATCGGTCTATAATTTGAAACATCGCTTTTGTCACCTTTCTTGTATATTGGTGTGAGAAAACTTGATTTCCATATTTGTGGAAATCGACCTTCCACCAATGATTTATTAAATAGAATTTGCAATGGATATGCTAAAACTGATACACAGTTTTTCAAAAAAATGGGAGGTACATTATCAGGACCAGCAGACTTAAATAAGTTTATTTATTTTTTAACTACTTCGTTCAAGGTGACGAAGCATGAAGAAAGGTTAACAGTATTGGAATTAGATACATTGGGTGAGTGTTTGGGGGCTAAGGATGGAGTTCTTGCTGAAGTTGATATTTTCTACGATTTGAGGGATTAAAATGGATGCTTTAAATGTGATTTTTATTAATATGGTAATGTAGTTTGCATCAGGATATTATAGAATTTGTTAGAAAGAAGTGAATAGCTACTACAGATGGCAAGAATAGATATTTTAGAACAGAAAAAATGTGATCAGCAAAGAGAAATTAATAATTATATTTTAGGGATAAGAGGGTGTAAGCTTAGATGATTGAATTGTTTTGAAATAAACCTGTCTAAGAGATACTGTCTTCTAAGATACAAAGAAGACTTCACACATTCAATTTGGAAAGCATTAATATGTGTAGGCGATGAAGGCATTCCACTTAAGCATTTAGACTGATTTTTTTCTAATTTATTTTCTAAATATTCAGATGGCTGGAGATAATGAATTGTAGAGATGTTTCATGGTTGTAGGGTGAGATCTCCACCAAAATCTTGCCACAGATCTTAAAGGTTAATAATATTTTTCTCACAGATTGAGACAATGAGTTCATACCCAAAAAAATTACTTCGTTTCTCACAGTTTTACCATCTTTTTCTAAAAAAATATCTGGCAACCTATGCTTTTTGGTCCAGATTACAATTTGAGACTTCTAGGCAGATAACTCCAACTGAGCTAATCATAAAGGGATAAAACTGTTGATAAAAGTATTAAATGCTTTTGACAAATCCAAGGGAAAAACATCGATTATATCATCGGCGAACTGGTAAACCGAGCACAGGCCCTTAATTCAGTTAAAAAGGTCATAACGATATATGTAAACCAAGAACAGATCTTTGGCAATTTGCCAAGAATATAATTCTTTCAACACTATCTGTCATATTTCCAATAACAAATTTTCTCTGTTATTGGCTATTGCATGGAAAAATAAATTGAAATACCTGCTCTCTTGCTGCATGGTACACACTCTCAATTTCATCACAAGGCTCACCAGCCAGTTGCAGTGTTTCTGCAATACTCAACAATGTTGTAAATGCTTCATTATGATCATCTTTAACTATATCGAATTCCTTGCGTTGATATTCTAAGGCTTTTTCGTAATCTTTCATGTCTTTATATGTTTGATATAAACTGAAATATTCATCATTTTATTAGATAGATTTTTTTGTTGATATTAATTAACATTTTCATAATGGTAATTTTTTCCATAACTTTTTTATATTTATAAATATAATTCTGATTTTACAATTGATTAAAACTCAATAAAAATGTTTTTTTGATAAAAATACTCGTATATCATATTGTCTCTGTTCAGGCTAATTAGCACAACACACAAAAAATAAATATAACAGAAAAATAATATACACATTTAATGTCATTTTGAATAGAAATTTTAAATCACCGATAATAGAAACAGTATTTTGTAATTCTGTTGCAAATTAGGCATTTATAAGATAGATGCATACTTATTTAAGTATGGATGTTTTATAAAAAAAATATGGCAACGCTATTTGGCATGGCTAAAAAATTTAGGTTATAACAATTGAGCTGAAGAGTGATATTACATATTCGAATTAAAACATAAATTACGCATTAAATTTATTAAAAAAATATTCCAGTTGATTATAACAAATATTTATAATGAATTAGGCAATTTCATTTAATTTTTATACCTTATGTAAATTGGTACAAGTTTTTTCCCAGTATCACCATTTTTTTCAGCATGTTCTAACATTTTGTGATAACACTCAATGCCTTTTTGGTAGTTTTTTAATGAACACGCTCCATCACCAAACTTTTCATACAATTTTTTCATTGCTTCATGATCACTAGAATCTGTAATTACTAAAAGATCTTCTGTGTAACAAATTGCAGCAACTAAAACCAATCGAATTAAAATGAAGACAAAATTTCAAAAAATATAAGTTACACACATATTTTGAAAAAATAAGTTAGTAAAAAAAATATGTAATGTTTTTTTTTTCTTTTATAACAAGAATAAATATGACTCAACATCATACATGTCCTTATACACTTGAAGGCTAGGTTATTTGAGAAGAAAACCCCAGCATGCGACTTTCTGCACGGAAGTCCAGTGCATTTTACCACACCACAAACATTTAACATAGAACTTAATTTTACATACTTTTTCTAAATGTTATTCACAGATCAGCAATTATCAAATTCATATAATCTACTTGGAAAAGAGCACAGAACTATTCTACAACTCATTTTGTTTTATTTTTCATTTCTTCATATGCACCCTTTATAAATATGAAGTATGCATATGAAATTAAATTAAATTAGATATAAAAAAAATGTAAGAAGTAATTCTCAACCAAAATTTTAATAATTAAATTAATTTAAAATGTAAGAAGTAATTTTCAACCACAAATGTTAATTTTATTATACATTAGTAGTTTTGAAGGTTTGAAAGGTAGTTTTAAAATATATAAATCATAATTCTCATTTAAAGTTGGTTAATACATCATCAATTTTATTAGAATCATAAACTTTGAATATAATAAATTGTACATGAAAAAATGAAATCATAATAAAGATTCCTTTTTTATTTTAACATTTTAATGTACTAATTAATACATCTGGCCATTTCATCACTTTGTAGTAATTTGTTCAAAGCAACCACAATTTGTATCAATCAATATTCTATTATATATTCATGATTGTGTTGAAAGCTTGTTAAGATATTTTTTGTTGAGGTAAGGGTAAAATAAAAAAAAGGCACTGCAAAATCTCTGGGATATAGAAGATTAAGGATGAAAATGATACTGGTATAGAAGTTACAAAGGTGATGTTTTATTTTTATTTGCAATCAGTAGTCAATTTTGTTGTGATAAATAAGTAATACATAACAAAAGATGGTACTAAACTCTAATTTGCCTCCTAATATTATGCTTCAGAATATGGTGCTGTAAAAAGTTGTATGTCACTGAGTGGTCATTAGATATATCTTGTTTCACCATACTGAATGGCATTGCAATCAGTCATTGTTAAATATTCTAATATGGAGTACCACAAAGTTCAAGTCGAAACTTTTGATTGAAAAAAGGAGGCATTAATTGTATACTGATACTGGAATTAAATTTTTTAAGTCAAAAAGTATGTCTTAATATTAACAAAGTTAGGTTATCACTACAGCCCGGTGAGCATACAGTTGGATGTTTTCCTCTTTCCTCAACAATTTGTAAACATGGACATCCATCTTTGTACTTCTTGAGTTTAGACATGGGTAAGAATGGAACATATTTAATTCGAAGTGGAAGATAATGAATAAAAATACAATGTATATAATGATACAGTGCCTTATTTGTATTTCAAGTCAAGTTTTACTATGTATTATTTTTAAAGTGAGACAACATTGAAAAATGTTATAAAGTAAAAATAACTAAACTATACAATAATCTAGATATTTATCTTGTTTTGCTCTCTTACTATACCTTCTATAAATAAAAACAAACAGATCACCTTTTGTTAATTATTTCTGCATTCTAAAAATATTTTGATTTACTTGTAATATTTAATGGAAAATGGTACGAGATTCTTCAGTTAGTCAACATAATTAATAAAAGCAAATATATTACCAATTTTTAATTTTCGCTCAATTTCTTCCCTTTCACTAACATCTGGTGTTTTCATTTTGCAGGCTTTTTTCAAAATAGATTTAGCACTGTGGAAATCTGACAATTTGCACAAGGCACCTGCCTTAAGCGATAGTGCTTCACATTGTTTAGCCACCTAAAAGAATAATTAAATAGTCATGAAATTGTATAAAAAGATCAAATATTTAAAAGAAAACTTCTGTATTTGATCCTTAAACTCAAGGTGTTTTCTCCAACCAGGTCACAGCGTCCGATGCTAGGTTGTGTAGATCCTGCACGTCTCTAGAAAACGCATACATTGAGCAGCTGTTTATGATGTGGTCCATGGTCTGGATCAGTAGCGGCTGGCTCATTAGTGCTCTCGTGCGCCGAACTACTAAATTTATATAACAATAATCACATAAAGAAGTGTCGAGAAAATGTATATAATTATAACAATATTTATGAAAAATAAATATATTTATGATATTTCGTATGTCGACATGGCTCACTACAATATACAACTCTATTTGTTAGAGCACATTTTTTGTATACATGTGTTTTGCATCCAGGCGCATTCTGCGAGCATGTGTGCGTAATATTACACGAAGAACTCGTTCGTGCGCATTTGAGTCCGTCCCAAAATCATAACATTTTGCTTTGAAATTAGGAGAGAACAGTAAAGATGAGACAGCTATATTTGAATAGGAATTTCAAGTCATTCTGGTGCACGCACGTATCAACTTCGGTAAATATCCGAGTGATCTCGGAAACACCCGAATGACGCGATATGGTAGTACGCTGGGATAATAATACAATACATCAATTTAAAGTTTTTTTTTTTAAATATGGGTCTCGCATAGCAGGGATGATTTGTTCCTAGCGTTTAAACTGGGGCGTCTTTTTAGTACATATATCTTTGCGAGTATATGTCTCCAAATTAACAAACGTTTTTGCTTAATTAGATACCGACTTTCTTCCTTATTTGTTTTGTTTAGTAACTTGTAAGAAATTCCGTTCTCGATTTCAATGATATTTTTGCAGTTTCGTCTCGTGGTTAAACGCTTATCTTTCTATCTACTCGTATATAATATTACGAGCCATTTGCAAAGATAAACATAACTATTTGGATTATTTATTGTGTTTGTTTGCGTAAATTTTTCCAAAAAATTCTGCCACAATGTGACATTTTATTCAAACAATTGCAATTTAAGAATTAAGATCCCGTCATAATTCGTAACAATATCATATCAGTGAGTTTGAAAAATGTGTTCAAAATGTGCGTAATTCCACGGACAATTTTCTTGAACCACCGACTAAACGAATAAAATCCTCGAAGTCAAGTTATTTGTAAAGAAGTCTGCGATACAATTTTGTGTGAAATGAAACAACGTTTTGCATTCATCAATCACCTAACTGCAGCAAAATTATTCTATTGCGAAAAATTTACCGGGCATAGGTCAAAATTTCCCGAACACGATTTTTTTTGACGGTAAAATATAAGATTTTTTAAATAAAGTTCAATTAAAAGGTGAACTCAGTGCAATTTATGCTCGCGATGATTTTGCCAATGCTGATGGCGCTTTGTCTATTTTATAATACTGGTTTACTAGAAGATTTTTCTCAGACTGTAAAGTTACTTAAACTCGTATGCACTATTCCAATGACTTCTGTTGAGAGTGAAAGGTGTTACTCTACGTTAAAAAGGATAAAATCATTTTTGAGAAATCCGATGAGCCAGGACAGACTGAATGCTTTACTACGAGTAGTATCAATATTAAACATCGAAAAAGAGCTAATTCAATCTATACCTGATTTCAACAAAAGGGTCAATGAGGTTTTCACTAAACAAAAAGAGCCGATAATAGAACTTCTTTATAAATAGGTATGTGATATTTTTTTTTCTTTATATTATTTAGTACATGGATACCTACTCTGGTGAACCCCCAATTATTTTGTCCACTGGCCGCCACTGGTCTGGATCTCCCCCATTCAGAGAAAGACTACTCTGCTAGGATCCACTTGTGCATATCATATACAGTGCAGCAAACTTCGCATCTGAGTACATCACTTTTTCTGAGGTAGAGAAAACCCAGGAAATTTCCCCATTGGGTCGCCGATAAGATGCCTGTTTTTACATCACACTGTTCAACAGTACTACCATTTATCAGCGATTGACCTATTGTCTATTTAGTCCAGAATCTTCCGATCGACTTTCCGGATTGGAATTGACATATTTGCTAGCACATAAGGCCAAGATGTCACTTACTGACATTTCTGGTGCACACAAAAAGATCTGCAGTGGAGTATGCTCTTAATAACTCTTATGATGTGGTGGCACTCCAGTTTTTGGTACAATTTTAGGATTAAATCTTTTATCCAAACTGTGTCGTATGCAGTGCTTAGATCTAGTAAGGCCAATATGAATATCTTCTTTTGCTGAAAGCCAGCCTCAATGTGTATAGTTAGTGTGACTATTTGGTCGCAGCAGTTTCGACCCAATCTAAAACCAACCCGTTCGATAGGAATGATTTTCTCCAGAGAAAATGTTATCCTAGCATTCAAAAAGTTCATAAACGGTACCAAGCAAAGATATCGGCCGGTAGTTCTTAGGATCTTCTGGTGATTTTTTGGCTTAAGGATTTTTATAACTTTGGATTCATTCCAGCATTTAGGTATTTTACCTGACAGAGTGCAGTTGCCAACTATTTCTGTTGTTCTTCAAGAATTCCAGCAAAATACCATCCAATAGGCTAATTATTATATAGAAATTTCTTCTAACTAACCAAAATATAAAGAGCCTAGTATAAAATCAGGTTGGGATTTTTTTCAGGTACTATTGAAATATTTTGATATGGTGGTCATCGAAATTCATTGGGGAAGAAAAAAGAGATTTTGAATTATACAGTTTTCTTCATTATTTTTCATTACCTATTTCATTTAAAAATAATAATAAATTGAAACAGTAGAACATTACCTTGTTTTCCAAACGGCTAGCAATATCCAAAGCAAAGTTGAAACACAATATAGCCTTTGCATTGTCACTTTTCCTTAAAGAGTGCAAAATTCCTTCAGTGATATAACATTGACTCAGAAGATCAAAGAGGTCTTGAGATTTGCATATTGCAATAGCTTTTTGGATAAATTCAACAGCACGATCAAAAGAACCAATGTGTTCCAACACGACACCAATATTCAATAAAAGTCTCGCTCTCATGTCCATCAATTCCCGGCTATTAACTTTTCCTTTTAAACTAGAAATAGAACAAAAACATTATATTTTATTGTAATTTTTCTTCACTATCTAATGAATTTTTATTACCATTTAAAGTGTATTTTAACTTAATTAGTTGTATCTTAATGAACTTAATCCATAAGTGAGAATAAATCATTATTTATTTATGACATGGCACTACTCAACTTTTTGTGGATGGACTGCCAACAAAAAGAAATATTTCTACAATTTAAGGAATTCTTCTCAACATGGCATCAGAGGTTGATTTCCATCATGGAAATTTATATCTTGTGTACTTATTTTAGGAATTACATACAAAATATCTAAGTCAATGGGACTAGTTCAACTTGACATATATATTTAACAATAAGATGTGTCTCAGAGCCATTGTAAATTCAGTCTGAATATGCAGAATGGTGTTCAAATCTTCCTCTCACAAGTCTTTCACTCACATTTCAACTATATATGTTTTGTTAAACTTTCTTCATTCATTCATTCCACATGTCCAAACAATCTCAGTGTGCTTTTCTTCATCTCACTTAACATGTCAGCCTTATGTTCACATTCATCCCTTATCATTCTGTATTGTCATAAATTGTCCCTCCATGTACTATATTTTTCTCAATGCACGCATTTCTACAGCATTTAATAGGTTCCTCTCATTTTTTTTTCATGTCTACATTTCACTCCCATACATCAAAGTGGCCAAAATACTATTGTGGACTATCATATTAGCAGATATTGTCCAGTTTGAGTATTTATGTTTTAGTTCCCCATTGACTTTGTTTCCTATCACTACACACCGTTCGATATCCCTCTTAACTCTTCCATCATCTGAAAAAACACTACCTTAATAAGAGAGATAAAATAAGATAATACAAATTTGGCAAATTAACTATAAATGGTTTCAGATTTAACTTTGTGGAACTTCTTATTCAAATATTTAACAACATATTACTTTGTTATTCCACTAATTAGTATTTATATTCTATTTGGCAAATTATTTTACTCATATACAAAATGTACTTTAATTTATGAGGTTAAAAACTTGAAAAGAAAAGCAGTCAAATATAAAAAAAATAAAGAAATATACGTAAGTTTACCTTTCACATAAGAGGAGACTTTTCATAAATGCTTTTTCTGCAGCTTTGAGTGATTTTTTCGATTCCTCTGGATTACTAAGACTTTGTCCTTGAAGTAAAAATGCTCTTCCAAGTGTGGCCAGAGCCCTTTGTTCTTCAACTTGATCATTAAGTTCTCGAGCAACAGCTGCAAAAGACAAAAATATTGATAATATGGTACATTTATTCTATCAGTTATTCATGATTGATAGTACCTCAATAAAACTGTTAACAAATCAGAGAACATAAGCATTGTATAAATTGATTGAATGCTTATTTCTTGATAACAAATATATTAAAGGCACCCTATAGTGAGGAATCTGGGTGTTTGCCACAGAGAATACTATGCAAGCCAATTTGCGATAGGAAGATCCCATACACCTTTAACTCTTTCACGGCTACGGACCACTTAAATGGCCCATACATAATACGTGCCGCCCTGGCGAGCGGCCTTTTAAGTGGCCACTAACTTTGCGTGTCGATATCTCGGTCAAAATTAAATCTTCTTGAAAATTTTTAACCTGAATATAAGACAAAACGTGTCCTCTAGTGACATCTCTTTTAAAATCATCAAAACTTCAAGTACTTGATCCATAAGAAGGATTTAAACAGACCGATTCGAGGCCGTCGAAATTTAAAGCATTTTAAATGTTGGCGCCACACGTTCGGGTGTGTTGAAGGTCATGTTTCTAATGACGATTTCTCCCGATCAATATGACGTATTGTGCGCCGATATTTTTTTTAAGTACGCGTATTGAATTAATTGCCTTTTTCATTGTTTATGGATTATTGTTTTCTTCGATTATTGCTTCTTATATTATCGCACTTTATTTATAGCTTTGATTTGGATAATATTACATGTGTATAGTGTCAGCTAAAAAATGCATCGGCGCACAGTTCCACAGTAATCAGATTCGGGATAATGGTGAGTCATATTTTTATGTAGATACAATATAAATTTATTGACGTAAAACACCGCCGCCTGTGGGACACACGAAAGACTCGAGCCATCGCCGTAAAAAGGTTAATAAGAGTTTTCTCTCTAACAGCAATATAATGTATTTATTATTATTAATATTTTATCAATCTAGAATTCTTAAGTTCAGCCCAGTTAGCTGGAGACTGGCACAAGTGGAGATCTGCGTTAACGAAACTGCTAATAGTGAAGGGGAAGACAGTGAATGAATAAGTTATTCTAGTTTTCTGATTTCTTGAAGAGTAACAAAATTTCGAATAAATCATCTATAGATTTTCTAACATAGTTTTTCCTGTTATACGAGGCATATCCAGAAAGTAAGTGTACTGAATTTTTGTAGGTTACAATTTTTTTTATTTAAACAAAAAAATTACGTGGTTACCGTAGTACATATGTAAGCTATTTTTCGACATAGTCGCCATTCCTCTCAATGCAGGTGGTGAAGCGGGGTATCAACTTTTTGATGCCTTCCTCGAAGTAGTTTCCCGCCAACCCCTCCGTCCACTTCTCCACCTCCTTTACCTCCTCGTCAGTTGAAAGCCTTTTTCCACCCATGTGCAGCTTCAGGGAGGTAAAGAGATAGTAATCTGAAGGTGCTAGGTCAGGGGAATGCGCGGGATGGTTCAGGACATCCCATTTAAACGAGGCGAGCAGTTCCGTCTGGCATTGTCGTGCAACAGGCAGACTCCCTTTGTCAGCATGCCTCTCCTCTTGTTCTGAATCGCCCTCCGCAATTTTTTTAGGGTCTCACAGTATCTTGCAGAGTTGATGGTCTCCCCTTGAGGCATATATTCAATTAAAATTGTGCCTTGACAGTCCCAAAACACGGATGCCATGATTTTCTTGGCTGAAATTGTGGTTTTGAACTTTTTGGCGGAGGGTGAAGAGGTGTGACGCCACTGTTGAGACTGCCTTTTGGTTTCAGGCGTGTAGTTTGCAACCCAAGTTTCATCTCCAGTAACGATGGAGCGGAGAAATTCATCTCCATGGAGTTTGCAGCGCCTCAAAAACTCTTGCCCGGCCTCCACTCGATTCAACTTGGCGGGAGATGGGGTTGACATTTTTCACGAAACGTGTTGTCGCGTCGACACTTCTCAACGTACTGACCTCGACCCGGTCTCGTTGCGGAGGGGAACGGTCAGGCTACACGGAAGTGTAGCCAACATGTCGAAAATAAAATCCATCCGGTCGTGAGAGCCTCAGTACACTTACTTTCTGGATACGCCTCGTAGAATTTCTAATATATTCTTGAAATTAATTAATTATATGGTTACTTATATGTAACATGAAAGTAGTCATTTTATATTAAATGTTACTATATTTGGCAAAGCAAGTTGTTTTTAAAGAGGCAACAAGCAGCTGGGGCGCGGTTTCCCTGACCAACTACAAAAAAATCAAAGCAAAGTTTGAAAAAGGAAGTGAAGAAATAAAAGCAATTACCAAATAACTTACAAAGATAAATATCTTCATGCATTAGGGCTTTTTCAAATTCAGCCAACAACATGAACATTTCACCAATCATACGATGAGCTTTTGCATTTTCTAACTGCATCTGCAGTTCTTGGTAGATATTTGCGCTTTCCAAATATTGTTGAAGAGCTTCTTCATATTTGACC
>OX463845.1:21584015-21844015 GCA_949825065.1 Odontocerum albicorne
ATTTCTTACAACTCACCACAATGCGAGTTTGTGAGAACCAGACTGGGAACCTATTTTTGGTTTTTATCGTAATAAAAAAAACCAATATGATTTATATAGCTAATTCCTCATCTTTGAAAAAATGTTTTTTAATGATTTGGAAGAAGGATTAACATCTTACTGTATAACATCTTACTATTATTGTATATTTTTTTGTTTGCTTTTTCTTAACCATTAAGTTTCCTTTAATTTTGACATCACTTGTTTGTTTTAATTCCGTGTTCATTCAACTTTCATAATTTTGTAAAAAAATCTTACATTATTATTTATTAACATATTCTCTAGTTTCTTGCATTTTTTTAACTAACATTTTCTTAATTTGTTTATTGCAATAATAAAAATGCACTACTAATTAATGAAACTAAAATTATCTTAATATGTTTGAATATTATTATTATTTTAGAAACTCTTCATAATTATCATTGCTTTTCTAACATTAAAGAGGCTGTGCGTTTTCGAATCTGTATTTTGACAGTTTTCTAAGTGAAATCACAATATTTCTTAGTAAATGTTTTAACGTAAGCTATAATTTCTTTAGCGTGAAATTTTTAACGATTTTTTGCAGGTTTAATTATGATTTTTTCAAAATATTTGTTGCATAATTGTAGACAACATATATTAAATATATTTATCTCTCATGTCAATAATTTATACAAAAAAATATCCAACTTAAATAAAGTTTGTGAAACAACAAGGCAAGGTTACAATTGTACACTAATGTAAAATGGGAAGACAGTACAATCACCTTGGTTGAATCTTATTTGCTAAATGGAAAGCAATCCGTTGGTATCAGGAAAAATCTTCTCAGGATATTGTTGAGTATGGTGCACCATAATGGTCGGTAATAGGGCTGCTGCTTTTTGTTCTTTATACCATATGTACTAATAATATCATTAGCACTGAGGGTTTTGTTCTTTATACCATATGTACTAATAATATCATTAGAACTGAGGGTTTTGTTCTTTATACCATATGTACTAATAATATCATTAGCACTGAGGGTTTTGTTCTTTATACCATATGTACTAATAATATCATTAGAACTGAGGGTTTTGTTCTTTATACCATATGTACTAATAATATCATTAGAACTGAGGGTTTTGAGTCTGAAGTTTTCGCGGATAATATTTTGTTCTTTAAATTCTGTGATCCAAGTGACAAAAATATTCTGAAACAGGATACTTCTAATTGTACGAGTATCCTCAAAGTCTCAAATTGTAAGTATTAGCATACCAATAAATTAAAACTTATTCAAGTAAAATGGATTTTTTGGGTGGCTTCACCGCGTAGACAACATCATGGGGATGCGTTATCACATAAGTGACAGTATTTTTCCAAAAGATAGCATCAAATTTCTCGGTGTCTTTCGATAGAAAGATTTTTTTAATTAAAAGTTGATTACAATTAAAAGCTGTACGTCGATGTCTTCCAAGGGAAATAAAAACTCTTATTTATTCATTTGTTGTATCATGTCTGAATTTTTTAATTATATATTTATTCTGGTCTACCTGATTCGTAAATTTTTAGATTATTTTAGATCTGTTTTAAATGTAGTTGCTGGGTTAATACTCGTATACGGTTGTCATAAATATTGTCATCCTATTCTAAAAAGTCTACATTGACTCAAGTGTCGCGAACGGATTGGTTTCAGGCTTTGTCTCTTTGTATTTAAGTCCCTTGTTGGATGACTCCATCGTATCTTATGAATCTATGTCGGACAGGTTTTCTTCATCTAATACATTGATTGTTCCAAATCAATCCAATAGGGCGGGATATTATGATCGAGTTTTTGTCGGAATTTACTGGTCCTGTGGCGTCTCTTAGTTTTAAAGATATGGTACAGCTTTAGTAAACATTTGAAGACAACGCTTTTTGGGAGATCTTACCAAGAACACATACTCGTACATTACACTGCACCTAAAGCTGAGTTGCCATCACATATCGGAAGATCTACAAAGGTTTCTCTGTAGTTCGTCTTCCCTCAGTTGGTTTTTTGACATCTCCGTATTAAATATGTTTTTCTGAACACATGCAGATGCGATGAAGTACTTATTCTAATGGTCGCAGCCACTACCTTCTTATCATTACATTTCAGTTAAATATATTTATTTTGTAATATTTTAATATGTTTACAATAGTGGGTTTGAGTCCTGAACTAGTGCCCTTCAAGCGAGTTCGCTCTCTTAATTGCGCTGTATAAATTGTCATTTTATTATTATGCCCCTTACTAGCCACTAACCCCATTTAACACATATAATTTAAACATTTAATTTAGTTCCTCATCATCTGACGAAGAAGACAGCGGTTTATGAAACCGGTAGACAATAAAACAGCTGTGAAAGAAAAATAAGATTCAATTAATAATTATTAAAAAACCAATTATTCACAGGATTTGATAAAATATATTTTTTAAGATTCAAAATATAAATACTCGTCAAGTATTCTCTGCATGTTGTAAGAACGTGCCTGTCCGGTTGGAGGTTAACGTTATGATGATTTTTTCCATCTTTAATGTTATTGGTATTTTGATTTATCTGTACGATAACCTCGTTTGTTCAACTATAATTTGCTTATTTACCTACTCAAAGTATACGAGTAGCCACAATTTATAACTGATGTGGTGCTCTATTTAAAGCAATAAACAAAGTGTAAGAACATAGTACGTCTACACATTTTCTGGAAGCAAGTTTTCATGCTATAATAATATGTAATTCGTCTAGTGTAAATATCACGAAGTACTTATTTGTTTTTATATCATAACTAAGTCGTTTGGAAGAATAAATGAAAAAGCTTTGTTCGGTGTATTAATGTCTCGCGCGTAATGTAAGAGGAAAAACTGGTTTAGTGCCGGAGTAAGCGGCGAGAGGCGATATTGAATTTGATCTTTCACTTCCTAAAGAGGTTCACTTTTTAACTTGAAGCTTAATAAAGAATATGTACTGTCAGAGTAGATGTCAAGAGTTTCTCGGGTAACGGTGTCAAGTGGCTGAACAAGGCCTTAGCATAATCAAGTGACTTGCATATTCATGCTCGTCGCAGGCTTTTAAACCATCGCCTTCGCCCCGACACGCGATAAAACGTGTTATAATACATTCATTATGTTTTAATAGTCGAATTAAATATATTACTCCCTATACCCCGTTTGCATACTTACATTTTAAGACTTAAAAGTTTCATATATCGACTTTCTTGTAACGATTTTTTTATGTGTTTGTTTATTTGCATTGTCCATTAGTTGGTGATAATTTTTTTATTTCTTATACATAAAATTATTTTTGTTTAATTTCTTCTTCAAAATGAATTGCTCAAATGATTTGCGTTTTAGTTAATTAATTACATGTTGATTATTATCATATATTAAAATTTAGATAATCAATTTGCCGTTTAACTAAGTTTTTCTTGCAATAACACCAAGCAGTTTTAGTACAATTTCAAATTTTCTTTAAAGCTTACATTTTTATGGGGACAAGCGAGAACTATATTTTAATTTATTTATATTATATTTTTAAGGCTTTCCATTGTATAAAGATTTATGTCAATGACAATTTGATTGAAAGGAGGGAGCGAAAATATGTGGGAAATTACTTTAGTATTCAAAATTAAGGAGCTTTAGACAATAAATTGAAATATGTGACGAGTAAATTGGTGAATAATTAAGTGCGAGTAGGTGGGACATATTAAATGGTCAAGTTACATTTATATTGAGTCAAGATTATTAAAAACACATAATATAATCAAGAGTTTTCTTATCATTAATTCATTCACCCGCATTTATCAAGTGAACTATGGAATTATGCCATTTATTCCTTTTTTGGCCACTGACCAGAGGCAGTAGTCTTAAAAAATGGTTTCGGGGTTTCCTTAACCAGCCCCATTATATTTGTCACTTTACGTCTTTATTATGTCGAATCTAGATTATAGTTTCTTAACCTTTGTTTATCTGTGGCCCCCTTTTGAGATTAATATTTTTCTGCGACCCCCCACCCATCATAGTAGTTCGGGAGAAAATTAAAAAATCACCGTTTATTTAAATATTACAAAATGGGTTTTTAGTAAAAAATAATTATAACATGTATTAAGATCTACATACTCGTACATACAAACTTATACGATATTCATTTTTAAAAACAAAACATGTAATAAATTGACATTTACTTTATTTATTGTGATCGTTGTGACTGAACTTGCAAGATTTTTAATGTCCGGTCGCAATGTTGTCAGCGACAAACGAAAATCGCCTCTATTCACATATTATAAAAAAAACTAGATTACAGCGGGAATCGAACCCGCAACCCCCGGGTTGGAATACAGGCGTTTTACTTACTAGGTTACGGAGGTCATTGTCATTAAGTCATCTTTATGAAACAAAATTTTTAGTTTGAATAAATATTGAAACAATAACTTTAGCAATAGTTGAAATTGTGTGTAAGATTTTTTATATAACGGTCTGATGTGTATTTTTTGCTTTTATTTTTATAACGTAGGCATGTGTCTAAATTCAACGGTGTGCCTTTTAAATTCTCATATCAAGGTTTTGCATGTTGTGTAATGAGTAAATTTGGACGTATTTATACCAAAAGGACTTAACCCACATTTTACCTCTTCTGAGATAATTGAGGAAATATCTCGCCTCTTCGTATGAGCTTGTAAATTTAACTATTAAATACCAATTTAACGAGCTTGATATTTTTACACAAACAGGATTGATCTACGCTTTTTCGATATATCAAAAAACAAAAAAAAACGTGGATTGGCTTCGTTATGCATAATTACGCCCATTTGTTATTTTTAATTCTAAAGATATTATTTTTTTTTCTTTAATTATAAATACAGAGTTACAATCAATAATCAATGAATTTAACGAGAACTATACGAAACTTCTTTGAATATTTCTACCAAAGTCAATCGATGAGAGTAGCGTTGTTTGTTGAGAAGCTTTATTATTCACATGAAAATTGCTAAAATCCAATTTTCAAATTCTGAATAAGTCGATTCTTCAAATGATTCTAATGTAAAGTTCATCGTGCTAGAAATCGGATCCTAGATACCAGAATGGATAGCAACACTTACTTTCCATCAGGTTCTAATAAGAAAAGAGAACTCCATTCCTTTCTTTGTGGACAACATATACAATATGTTTCGCTTCGTTTAAACATGTCAGGCAAAATCTTCTCAGACTTATTATAGTAATCTGAAAAGTAGAACACGATTATTGAAGAATAAACTTATAAACTACTGGTTTATTACATGAATCTTATTTGCTTTCTTAATGGTTCTTCTACAATTTATTCGAGTCTTGTATAGATATTGTATTGTGAATAAAGTATTTTTTTGTGTATTTTAATTTTGACTGGAAATTTAGGAAAATAGCATCCATAATTTATGTATAACATATATAATGAGATTAGCTATTAAATCTGTTCAAGAAGAACGATTTAAATTTGTCAATCGATTTCGCATATTAAATTAATTCTATTTATAAGCATTTTCTCTTCGAAAACTTACGGTGAGCTTGAATTTATATAAGATTTATACAAACATAATAATTTATTTATATACGATTTCCAACTCACATCTTCATTTACACGGAATATAATCTACTCGAAGGAAGCCCCAACGCTTTTGCAGTTGCCCCCTTTTCAATACGACTAGAACGGAATATAATAGAAGCTCTTATGCTGTGAAATACGTACATAATAACATAAGGCTTATAAAATTTAAAAACACGAACAAAATGTTGTCCATGCTTTATATTTTTCGTTCTATTCATAAAAAAAAGGTGATTGATGTCTTCATGGTTAACGCTACAATATTAATAAACATTAAGGCCTTTCGTATCTTCAATAAAACGCAAGTAGTTAATTGATTTATTGTAGATATTCGAGACAGTTCACGAAATGTTTCGTTTACTTTGAAGAAAACCTTTGTATTTCGTAATTAAAAATACATTAATATGGAGACAATGTGTTAGTTACTAATACAGGAACTCGTACGAATCCTCGTATTATGCAACATCCGTTTTATCCAATCTTGGCGTCCCGATCAATAATTCAATAATTATTACCTCATTTTGGTTTCAATGTTCTTAAACTTCCAAGGTTCAAAAACAGGATATGGACTGGGCGTGAATTCATCGAGACGAGCGGACGAGTATGAGTATATAAAATTCTCAGAAAATTAACCTCCCTATTGTGTTCCAACAACTACATTATGTTTATATTAACATTTTTGTTATGGTTCTGTATGCTCTAATTATTATACTAAATTACTTCTATTTTATTCGTTCCACTGACTAGTTTTTTATACTAGTTATTTCCTAGACTATCTTCCAGATAATCACTTTCCTGACAGTAATTCTATATTACGATGTTATCACCTTAGTGATATCACCAACCTATAAATTTACTGTCAATAAGTTGAAATCGGTATTCTATTACTTTGACTATATTTAAGATTGTGTTACACAATAAATTGCATGAAGTGTTCATGTCATTTATTATGTAACACATCGGGATAAATAATTTGTATTATCATTGATAATACAAATTATTCATCCCGACTGAATGATATAAGAATACTGATTTATTTTTAAAATTAATCGTTTTTTGGAGATGTTAGGAATTTAGTGATATGTTAAGAGTGTTTCATCCGCCCTTTCACCCTTTCTTCCAGTTTCATGTAGACAATTCACTGTTCTTCTCCCCTGAAATGTCTATAATAATAATAATAATAGTAAGACAATTTGTATAGCGCCGTTTAGAGAGCAGACTCCTCAAAGGCGCTTTTACTTGGGATTCGAACCCACTATCATTGACAGATTACAATATTACATATTACCACAAAAATAGGGTAAGGATAGGAATGTGGTGTCTGCGGCCATTATATTAAAAACTTTCCCGCATCTGCAAAACATATTTGGTAAGAACACCTCAGAAAACTTACCAAGTGAAGAAGAACTACAAAGAAACCTTTGTAGATCTTTCGATATGTGATAGTAAATCATTCGGCTTTAAGTGAAGTGTGGTGTACTCGTATGTGTGATTATTGAATTCCTTCATTACAATTTTATTTGAGTAACTGAGAATGGATGTTTTCATTTTTTTTTCCAAAATAGTAAACCAGACTTTGTAGTGTTTTCTTGGGCGACATATACTCGTATATTTCCTGACTTTTATAATATTGCTTTTAGCGTATCTCATATTATACAAGTAGTTTAATATATAATTACGTTGCTCACTTTTGCATAACCGTAACTAAATACACAAAACGTATTCTTCAGAATTCGTGCGTCTTTTTCAAGCGGCATTTTTTGCTCTCGCATATATTATTAATGTGTTGATGATTGACGAAGCTACTGTAAGACAAGGTTAATGTCGTCGGCAAAAAAATCGCCGTATCTAAGGTCAAATCTTTCTACATCCGCGGCCAGACGGCCGGATGGATGGATGGAGTCCTATGCTCAGAATAATAATACACTGTCGCCCCCCACCATTATCGTGTATTTCGGACTTTTACACTGTGCTAATGGCGGGTTTAAAATAACTCCATTTTTTACTTTCATAAGAATAGAATACCTAATATAAAATTCGATTACGCGGTCTACTAAGTAACTTAAAAATCGATTCGTCCTATGTACTCGTATACTATATCAATTGTCTACATATTTGGTCGACTTGGATTTTTAATGAGTAATTCTTCGTAATGATTGAAAAATCGAAACGGTCACTTAGAATCAGAAAAAAATCTACTTCATCACGTAAATCGCACTACAATACATACATAAATAACTATGAATACCATTTAACTGCTGAATTTCGGATTTTGCTAATTTTATGTAGGATGTGATAAAATGTCAAACGTGCGTTAAAATTAAATTTATGTTGTATTCATCGATACAGAATTCAAAAACATTTGACATAAAAGAAAAAGTATTAAAACAAAAAAAAAATTAATACAATTGAGCCCGCCAATTCAATCGCAAAAAAAACAGTTGGAAATTTATATATATTTGCTAACAGTGAGCTTTGAATTGAACTACTTGAAGGGAACACTTTGTTTAGCTGGTATGAATAAAAGAACATGTCAAATTTAAACCGAAGTATACACATTGAAAAATGTATTTTCAATACATTTGAAGATTACAATTTATTGTATTTTGATTGGAACTACGATAGTTTAAATTTATTTTCGCATATTATATTTGTTTTATTCCGCTTAATGTAATATTTAGTTTTTCTTCCTACAAAAGATCTAGGTATTTGGACTTTTTACATAGCCATTTCATAAAAATCAAATTTTACGAAAAAAAAATCATATAAAGTTTTTCCAAAATATTTTCCACTTAGAAATAATAGCTTAAATTAAATGTATTTATAGAAATTCAAATGTGTCAATAGCAATTTATTAGTGACAGTTGCACCTTATAATTCATCGATCGTGAGAATGCAACAATTGGGTGGTAACTATATCTGGTTAGGTGGATATTTTAAATGTAGATATTGTTGAGTTTAGAAGGATCCTTCTCTGGAATTTCGATCTTAGTTGTTACCTGAGAGATTAGCTATTTAATTTTATCTTTTTTTTTTAATTTGCTGTATAATTTCTTATTTTCGTCGCCTTTGAGACATATTTTATTTTTTCATATTCAAGTCTTGTAGTGTTTGTTGATTATCGTTTGATTACTTGTATTGTATTTGATTTTATTTTACTTTCCGTGTTTTACTGTACATTGGTATTTTCATTATTATATTTTCTTCATACATCATTTTAAAAGATATACGAGTAACGTATCAATCAACAATTCCCGGGACTAACCAACATATGGCGCCTCTAATAACAAATCCATACCATTCTCAGTTAGTACCAACCTTTAGAAGTTACGTGTCAAACTTTCATGACATTCCGACATTGTGTCATTGAGTTACAGTGGTTTTAGTGACGCTACTTTTGCTATTTTCAAAACAATGGAAAAAACCGAGCTTCGTGTGTTGATAAAACATTGCTTTTTAATGGGAAAAAATACCTTTCAAACTCAGCGATGGGTTGAAAAGTGTTATCCGGGCTCTGCTCCGTCGAAAACAACCATTTGTCGGTGGTATACTGATTTCAAACGTGGTCGTACAGACACAAATGATGCTGAACGCTCTGGTCGTCCAAATGAGGCTGTTACACCAGAAAACATAAAAAAAACTCATAATCGTGATGGAAAATCGCAAAGTAAAATTGCGTGAGATAGCTCACATCCTGAAGATATCATTTGGTAGTGTTTACACTATTTTGCATGAATTTGGTCATGAAAAAGCTTTTTTCGAAATGGGTGCCGCGTTTGCTCACAATGGAACAGAAACAACAACGCATCGATGATTCAGAGCGCTGTTTGGCACTGTTTACGCGAAATAAACAGGAGTTTTTGCATCGGTATGTGACAATGGATGAAACTTGGATCCACCACTATACTCCGGAATCAAATCGGTAGTCAGCTGAGTGGAGAGCAGCCGGTGAAAGTCGTCCGAAGCGACCAAAAACTCAACAGTCGGCCGGGAAGGTTATGGCCTCCGTATTTTGGGATGCGCATGGTATAATATTCATCGATCACCTTGAAAAGGGAAAAACCATCAATAGCGAATATTACATAGCGTTATTGGAGCGTTTGATGACAGAAATTGCAAAAAAAAGTTGAACTTCGAATTGCTTCCGCACCCATCGTATTCTCCAGATTGGCCCCCAGTGACTATTGGCTGTTCGCAGACCTCCAAAAGTTGCTCCAGAGAAAGATATTTGGCTCCAATGAAGAAGTGATTGCCGAAACTAACGCCTATTTTGAAACCAAAGATAAATGGTTCTACACGGCTGGCATAGAAAAGTTAGGAAAGCGTTGGAATGAATGTAATAACAACATTTGTTTGCCAAAATTATTCTTTATTCATCAACATAGTCTCCTTGAAGGAGACTATGTTGATGAATAAAGAGGAATTTTGGCAAACAAATGTGTTTTTAGTAGTTAGTCCCGGGACTTATTGATCGATGTGCTATGTATCCTGAATTGTTAGCTTTATTTTTGTAGATGTTGATTTTGTATCGTTTATTTTGTCAATAAATAGATAAATATTTTTTTAGTTTCATAAATAATACATTTTTAAGTTGATTTACACATTTATCTTTTAATATGCAGTGTTTGAGAACAACCCTGGTTTTGACTTGATTAAAATTGTAACCAAAAAGATGTGATCTTATCAAAGATAATTATTTATAAAGTTGATAAAATATCCTTTTATAAATTCTGCTCATGATTCTATTTATATCGACTTCTCATAAACGTATTCACATGTCGTCTGGTATCAATGGCCGCCGTATTTTGAATTCTTGATAGTATCTCCTATTCATTGCCTCGCAAATAATCTTCAGATAATAGTATTGTATTTTCGATGATAATTTCAAATAACGGAGGTGGCGTTTCCATGGAATCGAACTCATATTTCGAAATGGAACCAGAGCTTCAGTTAATTATTTTGAAGTCGGCAACAGCCGTATATAAAACATATAAACTTCACAGAAAAGTACTCGTACAAATACTCATATTTGTCTACAACACGTTTCAAAGCGTACACAGCTCCAAAGCTCCAAAGATTTGATTTAAATTATTAGATATGTTTTAAATATTATACGTATGCAACAATTTGTAAATGCTTGTTAAATCTGCTAAAATGTTGGCTCACAAAATTATTTTAGTGACATTTTTAAGACTGAATGTGAACTTAAGGCTGATGTGTTAGGTATAATAAATAAGAGTATGTTGAGATGGTTTGGACATGTAAATGAATGAATGAAGAAAAACAAACAAAACCTATATACATGAGGGGAAAACGTATAAGAAGGAAGACCAAGGAAAGTATGGTTGGATCAAGTGAATGATATTCTAAAAGGAAAAGTAGAAAGTCAGAAAAATCGTGGAGGTTGCGTGAGAAGGTGTATGTATGTGAAAGAGGCTAAGGATGTGTCGAGTTAGGAAAATATGGCGCTCTGTTATTTTAGCCTACCCCGACAGAAAACGAGGAAATGGTATTATGTATGTATATTTGTTGTATTGCAACGAAACGTGGACGTGGAAAAAATCAAAAAACTTATGTTATGTAATACTCGTACTATGAAAGTTCGCGCACTGGGGAGAATATGTGCCGTGACAAAGTATGATAGAATACAGAATGAAGTTATTAAGTATGAATGTGAATCTAAGAACTTACTCGTATGTATTAATTGCCTCGAAGAATGTCACTTGGAGGTGGTTTGAACGTATCAAAAGAATGAGTGCAGAAATAGTGAGTCCAAGTGAATGGAATTGTGAATTAAAGGAAAATTAAGTATGTATCAAATTATATTTGAGTCAAACTGCCAATACGATCGGATTGTCATATTGGCAGTTTGAATGCTGATACCTATTTTCTAATACGGATCATGAAAGTCAGTTATAGAATTAATTCCGTCGTTCATGGTGCATTTACAATTTATGTATGCATTATTTCGTTGCACCTCAATCTTCGTCGGAGTTAAATTATTTAAGAAAATATTCGAGGTAAGTATGGTATAGGTATGTCTTCATTATTTATATAATTCATTGTCTACTTCAATACGGAAAGAAATATTGAAAACTGGAAATGGGTCTTTCGTTATTCCGATACCAAAAATGTTGATGTACTCGTATGTATCATACATATAAGAGTATTGCTGATACTCGAGTTGGATTGTTCTCCTTTTAATATTTGGACATATATAAAAGTAACATATATATGGACATCTATAAAATTAACGTATATGTTTGTAATAAAGCTATATTGTAGACTTTTTACGAAGAATCAAACTTTCATTGAAATTATTTGTTTTTATTAATCTTAGAAAATCTACCGCTTATCGATGTATTCAAGTTTTTATTCGGCTGCATTGTCTTCTCGTGAATCCCGATTCTTAAAACTGATCTGATTCACGAACTCTGTTTATATACTGAGAAGAAAAAAACACTTGGTTCCCAATTACCTCACAATGCCGACACTTGGTTCCCAATGACCTCACAATGCCGACACTTGGTTCCCAATGACCTCACAATGCCGACAATATAAGCTTTCCTGGAATTGTTTAGTAGAAAAGTGTTTTCGTTTGTAATCATATATAACATAACTTATGAAATCAAACTTCTTAGTTTTAACTTATAGGAGTATATGGTAAAGCTAACATAAAGCATATTATTCGAATGTGATTAAGGAATTCCAACTGTCTGACTTCCGAGTTTTTAATGAATGACGACCTCCGTAGCCTAGTTGGTACGACAAGACGCCTGCCGTCGAACCCGATGGTTGCGGGTTCGATTTCCGTTGGAAGCCAAAGTTTTTTAAAAAGGATTCCAGTTTTGTTTTCACTCCAGGCTTCTTTAGCATGCTGGTGGTTGGTTGGAATAGGTTGCCATATTGCTATGAAACCACCAGATTTGATTGTATATAACAAAGTATATTTTTCGACAAATCATTTTTACTTACAAGCTTTTGTATTGTCACCGCAGTTTTTAAGCATTTTTATATTGAAATACACAGCTACAAATCAACAACTTGAAATTATACAACTTTGATCTCAAATATCTTCTCTTTGGTTAGGAATTCCAAATTAAAATTTATACAGCTATTTACTCAAGTATTTGTGTTTCGAAAATTATAATTCATTTGTTTTTTCCTCAATTGTTTTTTTTCTTTGCGTCACTCAGTTTACAAAATGGAAAACTTGAAATATCGCGTTATTTACGAGTACGAGTTCCACCGTGGCACCAGTGCTGCAGAAACGGCTCGAAGGATTAATGATGTGTATGGCGACGGTGCCGCAAAAGAAAACACAGTGCGTTTTTGGTTCCAACGTTTTCGTTCTGGAAATTTCGACCTGCAGAATAAGCCCCGTGGACGGCCGGAGACCAAAGTTGATAATGAAGAATTGAAGGCTATTGTGGAAGCGGATCCATCGCAAACCACGTCCGAGTTAGCTGCAGGCTGCGGTGTTAGTGATAAAACTGTTTTAATCCACTTGAAGCAAATTGGGAAGGTGAAAAAGCTTGAAAGGTGGGTACCTCACGAATTGAGTGAAGCAAATCAACAAACGCGCGTTGACTGCTGCGTTGCATTACTCAACCGGCACAATAATGAAGGGATTTTGAATCGAATCATTACCTGTGATGAAAAGTGGATCCTGTATGATAATCGGAAGCGCTCATCGCAATGGCTGAACCCTGCCGAACCAGCCAAACCATGCCCCAAGCGAAAATTGACTCCAAAAAAGTTACTTGTGAGCGTTTGGTGGACTAGTGCTGGTGTCGTTCACTACAGCTTTCTTAAATCTGGCCAGACGATTACGGCAGATGTCTATTGTCAGCAACTGCAAACCATGATGGAAAAGCTAGCTGCTAAACAACCGAGGCTGGTTAATCGCTCTAGGCCACTGCTGCTTCATGATAACGCTAGACCACACACTGCACAACAGACGGCTACCAAATTAGAAGAGCTTCAATTGGAATGTCTAAGACATCCACCGTACTCTCCGGACCTTGCCCCAACAGATTACTATTTTTTTTCGAAATTTGGATAACTTCTTGCAAGGGAAAAAATTCAACTCCGATGGGGCAGTCCAAACCGACTTCAAAGATTTTATTGATTCCCGTCCGAATGGTTTTTTTAGTAAAGGGATCGATGAACTACCTATGAGATGGCAAAAGTGCATAGATAGCAATGGTACATACTTTGATTAAATAAATATATTATATTAAAAAAAAATCAACTTTATGTTCCTCCCAAACAAAACGCCAATTTCATATGTAAGGACCTAATATTTAAAATGAACAAAAACATCCTGTCCGAAAAAAATATTGTAACATATTTGAATGCATTAACATAAAAGAGGAACATTTGTTTCATATCCACTTTTTGTTTATCCATTGATAGTGAATCTGCTGTTTAAACACTATAGAGAACTCAATATGATGAAGAATGTTATGTTTTAGGTAAACAAACAGCATTTTGTGAAGCATGGGATGACTGCGAAGCATGGCGCAATGCGAGTTCAGAAAAGCACAATCTTACTGTGCATTTCCGATGGATATGTTTTTTTTTTATTTTTACTTTTCTACAGCTAACGGATAAGACAAGGTGAAAACCATTCGCGACACTTGTGTTTATTTATTTATCTTTGGGTATCGTATAATTTTGTCCAGTTGATTACTCGTTTAAAATGCTGTCTAGTTCTCGCTGTATTTTTTATTGACAGAATGAAATGGTCTGCATCCGCTCAAGAAAGTTCTTTGAACGGAATTCAATTAACTGTTGCGAGTGAGTGATCATGATGTATTGATATTTAGCGTGTAAAATTATGATATGCGATTGGAATTCGTTTCTGAAAGTAATATATTATACCAGTATTCGGATATTATGATTTTGATCTTTAGATCATTTTCATAATTAATATTATGCGATTAATGTATGCAGCTGTAAAAATTATATAATGTTGGCCAAGCCAAGTTACTCGTATATACCGGTGATGTATTCTCATCCAATTGAACCGCTTATTTAACAATCTTCTTCTTCAGCCGTTCTGGATCCATCCCTGGATATAGCCCTCCCCTTCGGTTTTCCACAACTCCCTATCTCGGGCACACTGCATCCACTTCACCCCCGCAGCCCGTCTTATATCGTCCGACCATCTACCCTGTGGTCTCCCCACACCTCTCCTGCCCGTTCTAGGCTGCCATTCCAGGACCTTGTTCATCCATCGAGAGTCAGAGCATCTGGCAATATGTCCTGCCCAGCTCCATTTTAAGGCAGCCGCTCTCTCAACTACGGCCGTGATTCTGGTTCTCTCTCTTTCCATTTGTTGGTCTTTTTCTATCTCGCAGTGAAACTCCCAGCATCCTCCTCTCCATGGCTCTCTGTGTCACTAATAGTTTTTGCGTTATTCGCTTTGTTAAGACAGGTTTCGATTCCATATGTGAGGATGCATGCATGAATCAAAGACTCTTTTTCAATTGATTGGGGTATTTTGGAGATTTCAGGATGTAAGAGAGTTTACCAAACGCCGCCCAGGCAAGACCACGTCATAGCTCTATCTCGGCCTCTTGATTCTCCTTTTCCAGCTTTACAGTGTGTCCTAGGTACACATAACTTGTAATTATTTTTAACAATCTCTCTCCCTCATATTCTCTTCGCCAAATACCACAATTTTGAAGAAATTCGTGTGCGTTTCAGAAATTTTAATTTGCTGAGATTAATTCTGTTTGTTTTTTTTATTTTAAATTGGAATTTAAACTTGTGATTTTAAAATAAATTTTGCCAACTAATTTCGCTTCTGCCTTAGGTATTGAATCATGAAATCCTATTTTATTTTCCTGTTAAAAATGAAAAGCATTACTAATATTTAGTGAGAAAAATGTATTACATTAGTTACTCAAATGAAGTAAAAAATTTCTCTAAATAAATATTTTAAATAAAAAATTAAAGCTTTTCTGAATAATTAACGGATTCGGATTTACAAAAAGCTTTGACCTTTAATATTGAATCTAAAGGTTTTGCTTCCATTCCGGGGATATTCTTTTTTTTTTTAATGTTTATGAGTTACGTATTTCTATGAAGTTTTTTCTAGCCATAATGCAAAATAAAAAAGCCATTTTCATGTTATTGAACAATCGATGCGTTAGCAGTGTATTTTATTCCCTCTTGTTCGTTTTTACGTTTTCTTGTTTCGTATTTCGAAATTAACCGACTCGACTCCTTTTTCGTCTTCGTTTTTACGCAACGAGCTCGATTGTCATTTCCGGACATTTATAATAATCGTGTTCAGACGCGAGAAACAATTAAACACAATACTTGAAAAACGTGCCACACAAAGCAAAAGCATCATGAGCGGCAACTTAAAGTACCCAAAACCCATCCCGTATATATTTGCGTAGGTACGAGTATATCCGCTGTCTCAATCCCGTATATATGAGGTGAATTTCAAAGGCGTGCGTGCGTGCAGTCACACAATTTATGAATCGTTTCCATAAAACTAGATTGGTTTAAAACATTCCTTTTTATAGACAGTATGTGTGAATTACGAGAATAAAGCAGTAATGAGCATTTGAAATTGACTTGTTTGCGTACCATCTCATCGTTAACATATTATAAATTCACATTTTCACTTCAAGGGCTGCTTCAGAGTAATGAACCGATTCTCGTGTATAAATGTACTTATCAAGTACTAAAATAAGCCTTGTTTGCTAAATATTTCCAAAGTGTTGTTAATAACGTCTATCTAATTATATCATACATATCTAAATATTATATAAAATCTGTGGGTACGGAGTAATATCTGGAAAATCGTAAAAGAACATAAATAATTTTCATTCATTCGTATGGCATCTTTCAACTTGGCCGAATTGGTGATTCAGATATATTAAAGACCGTTTCCGGGAGACAACATTGTCTTTTCGACTGACTCCATTAATTAAGCCTTCAGGTTTTAGAACCACTTGAATAAGCACGTTCGTAATTGCCCGTGTTATCAATACCACCGCACGTGAAGAGACAGCAACACTTGCACACGTGTACCGCGTGTGAGTATTCTTATCAGACGAACTCATTTACCAGACTGGGACCCTTTTTTTAATTTTTTTTTCTGAATCAGAATCCCCGGGTGAAAGTCAAGCGTCTTACTAATGGAGGGTTATATTTAAAACACAAAATGCATTAAATGTCATCAATTAATTTATAAAATAATTTGAAATATAGTAATAGATAGATATTTAATTGCAGATTAAACTTGCGATTTGAATGAAATTAAAAATAAGAACGCAATAAGTTTTGTTATTCGAAGGTGATTATTTTAATTTGAATCGATTTCATTTAGGTGTGCATATGAACGTCACGTGTAAAAAGTGATGAAAGGGATATTTTTTGTAATATTTTGGCAATTTGTTAAACGTGTAATTAAAATATCAACTTTCAAGTTTCTAGGGGCAAGAATTGTAAAAAAGTCACGTACTCAGCGGTAACTCGGAAAAATACATCTAAGTACGTTTCCCGTTGAATAACCATCGCACGCTACTGTTGGCTAAATATCATTGTGCCATATCTGCTTCCCTAATGTGTGCGGGCGTCTGTAACAATGTCAAAATTAACCGAAACACACCACCGTAAATTATCCGGCAAGCCGATGTATTTAAAGCACCCGGTTAAGCAAGTTTGTAACCGGAATTTAAATACCCCGACTCTGGTTTCTCTACATTTCTGCACAAACGGGATTTGGATTAACGGATGTTTACCGCTGACCAGTTCGGTTTTGTTCATAAACATTAGTAAGATCATTTTCATACATTAACATGGCATTGATATAATTCGTACGGGTTATCTCCAATGTCTAATTATCATATTTTTAGGTCAACTTGCGATCGATAGTATGAAAAATTGAATGTACAAAATATACTCATTTTGTAAAATTACTTTAAAATAACACAATACAAATATACGTAAATACTCGTATATAGGAATTGGTCGCCCATCTAACACCATTCACCGACATTATGACAAGGAGATTCGCAGTTTTGATCTACCGTAAATGTACGCGATTTTTTGTCATCCCTGTTTCCTACGAAAAATAAATGTTTTTTAGTGTATAAATTGATTGATTTCAACATCATAAAGGTTATCGGAATGGATTGTTATAAGTATATATGTTAGGTACTGTGCCGTTGTAGAAATCATTGAAATTAGGAGTATGTATTGTTGAACTGCCAGTTTCTATTCGAAGTCTTGTAAACGAATCAAACGATTTTACAGGCAAAGCTCTGAAAACGTATTACTTACGCGCATACATAATATAATCATGCCATGTATTTTTTTTTGTTTAAGCAAAGATTGCGATCTAGCTATTATTATACATAACACTGTTTAGCTTGTCTTCATCCTAAAATAAACAAATAAATGTGTTTAAAACTGGCAATAATTTACTCAAGGCCGAAGTCGGCGGAAATGAGTTATGGAAGGGGTCAAGATGTTCATTTGTTTATACGACGGTGAAGATTATTCCTTATTATTCATTGAAAATGTGTTTATATTTTCATTTTATGATACATGGAAAATTAAAAGTTGTTAACGTTTTCACAAAATAAACCTACAGAAATAGTGAAACGATAATCGATAATTTAAGGGGTTTAATCCAATCCGTTTAACAAATTACATTCAATAGTCAAACTGCAATTACAAATTTAATATAAATTATCCTGAAAAATGAATGGGGTGCCCTTTTTCGCAAGACACTTTTGTATATCTATTTTTGGCTCTCCTTCACCCTCGCTCGCGTGCAACCCGTACTAAATCCACTACCGCCGGAGTTGCGGAAATGCATTCATGGGGGTGTATATATATATATATCCACTTCCGCATTTGTTATTTATAAGGAATGCTCCCGAAATATAAACGTATTCAGCATTCAGTCATGTACTTTAAAACCTTATTATTATTGCGATTTTCGTGATTGCTATATATTCGTACATTTCTACATTCAGAGGGCCAAATAAAATTTTCATTTCGGTAGACAATACTCGTATTTGTTTAGACCTACAAATTGAAAAATGTTAGTTTAATCCAATTCAGATGAATGCAATGCGTGGTATCAGTGAATTGTCTCAATGAGGACATAAGGAAAGAATGCGGATTGAAAGAAGATGAAAAACATCATCAGCATTGAGATGGTTCGGCCACGTTGTAAAGAGTTAATTATGAAAAAGAAACAAAAATAATATGTAGAATATATAAGTTTAGTAGGACCTGGAAAAACGTGGGAAAACTGAATGAAAAAAATTTGAAAGTGGGGAGCGTGAAAAATCGTTATGTAACATATGGACGTGACAGAAGGAAAAGATGTGCGCTATATACAATGAACTGGAAATCTGTTTTCTCTGCGTATCACAATATGTACCCATATGGTGTGATGGTCTTCTTCTTCTTTTCCCTTGCCTTATCCTATCCATTTGGAGTCGGCTGCTTGGTACTTTTTTATCTCTCGATCCCGCCAATCAATCGGGTATAGTCCGATTCTCATGTCCTTCTCCACTTGTGTGCTCTTCATGGTTCTTTCTCTGGGTCTATTTGGGAGTACCTAATTATTGACTGCCTTTAGCGTTAGACCCTTCATCCCGCCATTGCACGTGCCCATACCAGCGTAATCGTGCTTCCCGGGCTTTATCTACTATTTGCGTCATTTTAATTGTTCCGCAAATTCGTTCATTTCGGATCTTATCCAATCTACTGACGCCCAGTAACCGGTGACATGAAGCAGTTGTTCCTTTTTTTCTATAAATGCCAACACTCGGCGCCATGTAGTACGAGTATAGTAGGCCTGATCACCGTCAGCTTTATCAGTATTCTTCTGTCGCATATAACCCCCGTCATTTCTCACATTTGTTCCAACCAATTTTTATTCTGTTTTTACGTCCTGGAGCACCTCTCCACTTGTTTTAAAGATTGAGCCAAGATATTTGAATACATTAGTCCTCAGTAGGTATTCGGATTGGAGTTTGGTCGTTCAAATATCCGTATCTGGTGGGCCTAGCATGTTTTCAGTCTTGACGACTTATTTTTGTGCTCATTTTTAAATTTGAAAAAAAAAACGGACACAATTTATGTTAACACCTAATATGTTAGTAAAGAATACGGGCATTTATTTATCAACCAGTTGACGTAGTCCTAAATAAAAAGTGTTTTAGAAGTTACTAAGAAAAATAACATGACTTTTCTACATTGTGTTTACAAGTGTTAAAAGGCTAACGGTAAAAACACTTTCATGGGGTTTCGAAAGTTGATAATTTTTAAGGGACGCTGAAGTGATTTCCGTCGCTAAAATAAATCAACTTGTTACAAAATATTTCAGCATTTCACGTATTTAAGATAAACATGCGTATCTCGGCATGGGTTAAACAGTTTTTCGGTAGCATTCGAAATGCAGTTTGTACAAATATAGAAATCGGAGACCCATTTCCAAGAAGCGACATATCTGGTTTTGAGAATACGCCGCGACTAGGGCCGTCACACGACTGGGTCGGGTCGCCACTCGCCACTCGGTCTATTTATATTCGAGCGGGCTCAACGCATACACCAACATCTCGCTTTAAGTAAGATGTGCGTTGTGTAAAACAAAAAAATCGTATTTCAAATATATTTTTCACATTTATATAATAAATTTTGTTTTTTCTTGTAAGGCTTATTGTTAGGATTTTTTTTAAATAGTCATTAAGATATTTCAATAATCATCATCTCCATATGTGTTCCGTCAGAAACACAGATATGTCGTAAAACGCCTCAATCCAGGTCGCTCCTTAGCCCGGCTCTCTATATCCTCCCACGTTAAGCCCAGACGTAGTTGTTGGTAAAGGATGGGTGTCCAATTCGTGGAGTCCCTTGGAGGGGATAAATTAGCTAAATAAATCAGCTTTTATCATTCACAGAAATCAATTATTATAAACGACTCTAAAAAGTCATAACAAACTAAGTACACGTATATCATGAAGTTTTATTTTTAAACCTTGACTATAAAAAATATACTTATAAAACATAGATGTCGGATTTCAGGAAAAAAAAACAAGATATTATTTGGGACACTGCCAACATTTATTAAAAACAACTTACAACACAAACTATTCAATATTGTACTATATTATTATTTCATTTTATATACCTTTTCGGTTTATGTCCCTCTTGGGTTTATTGCCATGTGGTGATCTCTGCCAACCAACCAAAACGATATATTTTTAATGAGACCCCAAGTGAATGCGTCTTACCAACTAGGCCACGGAGGTTGTCGATGAATTTATAATAATTTTATAACATCAAATTTAAATAATTCTAGCTCAATTATTTCACTCAATGAGATTCTCGGGCTGGCGATAATTTTCCATCTAATTGTCCCTTACCTCTTCTCTTATATAATACAAATTAACCGTTTTTCACCTTTAAATAAATTGCGGATATTCTTTTCCAAATTCTATCCAAAGTGGTTACGTAAGGAGAGGTATTGGTGTATCGTAGTGCCTGTACGCTAACAAACACCGTCTGTGCAGTGCAGTGTGCAGCCCGATGCATCTAGCTCTCATCTTGCCTTGTGCCGAGCTCTCATATACGTGCTGGAGTGTGGGACGTTCGTTAGGACTGCATATATAATATTTACCATTTTTTGTACAAGTCTACCCTTTACTTGTTTTATTAAAACTACGATACTTTATGTGGAATGTTTAAAATATCGTAGAAATATCGGATTTATGAAATTTCATTACTATCAATTTTAAAATAATTTACGCCTTTGAGATGTGGATTTAGAGGCGGCTATTGTGCATTATATGGACTGCTAGAAGATCCAATCGATCGATTATGGAAGACCACGGACGGCATTTAGACGCGTGTCTCTGTGCTGTCTCCAAGATGAATATTGTACACTTATGCTTTGTACACCTACCTGTACGCTCAAGGCATGCAATAGATTAAACAATTAATGATTGAGATGTAGTGTTGGAGGCGGCATAATGCGAGGCGAGGATGACAACATTGAATGGTCGATTCGGGTGCAAAGTATGACAGACAAAAGGAGCGGATCACCCATCCGATTGAGTAACCAGGTGAAATAAATATCGAAAAGATCATTTCCGGAAGCGTTACATAGGTCAAGAGATCGCTTATAATGGGGAGAGATGGTAAATAACCATGGTGATCACCTTCCTCAGAATTGAGGGAACGACAAAAAAAAATGATTACTCCAAGAAATCCTGTGTTGTTTCCTGGGTCTGTTGAGTGTTGACGGTTATGATAACATAGAAAGACTGCTAATGAACAAAATCTAGTGATTGTGATGCACTGGCATATTACTGTATAAATGTAGGTACTTACAGAGTACCAGAGATGCTATCTCGCTTTGAAACAATATCACGGTGTGGTCCCTCAAATCTAAAGAGATGGAGTGGCGTTGGTTATCTTACGAGTATTTCCGTAATCACAGGTCGTTTTCCGACATCGTTTTTTCACTGTTTGATGAGAATTTATTTACAACTTCATTCAATTATAGATGTAGAATCCTCTCCGTGATGGATTTCAAAGTGAGACGTCACATCTGTTACTTTGAGAGTAGACTGACGTACAATATTTAAAATCGAACTTATTTGTAAACGGATTCAACCGACGGTCCAGACTCCGAGTATTAGAAAGATTTATGTATTTTCCGTTAAATATTTAACTTAATTTTGATCTAAATTTTGATATGTAGGACGTTTGTTTACACTGCAAAATTTATATGACACTTATGTTCAATTCATATTATGGTTTGTTAATTTTTATGGAACTTGATGGGAATTCATTAATATTTTTTGCTGATAAATTATCATCAGATACGTCTACAATAAGCCTTGTGCTGGCCTCTAAGAAACACACCGGATACTTGGGCGTTCATTAGTTATAAATGTTATATTTCACATTTTTTGCGCGTTTATGACTTGTAGCAAATACACATCCGTATATTTTTGTTGATAAATCAAGAATTGAAAAAAAAAAACACATAAATAAACTTTTCGAAAATTTATTTCTAGTACTTCAATAGTATTGCGTATTTGGAAAATCTCTAGGTTAAATGAAATCGTGGAACCATATAGGTACTCGTATATTTTTTGTATGAAAAAACAATGTAAGACGTAATAAGAAATGAGAACGTTAGGAAAGAATGCGGATTGCGAAAGATGCGTGGAGAGCGAATCAGAGGTAGACCGAAGAAAGATTAGAAGAAATTTTAACCTAGGGAAATATAAGGAGTATGATAAACAGAAGAGTATGTATGACGAGATGTATGAATTTGGACGAGGCATGAGCAGTGTACACGGATAGAAAACGTTGATATGTTTCATCTCTGCCTACCTCAAAAGAGACATCATGTATAGATGTGTTTTTTTACTTTTATATTGTATATTATTTTGTGTATATATTGTATTTGGATGCAATATTATTCAAAATGTTACTTGTCGAGTATAATTCAGATTATTTTATTGTTTAATTATATTATGTTTTATGAAATATTTACACATCATTGTGAAGTGTTTATTAGTTATTTCACAATATTATGAAATGCCAGCTTTTTGCCAACAAAGATCCATTGTTCGGCAAAGAGAGCATTGCGTATGGTCTTAAGCATAAAGGGTTGACCGCGTGTCATATTATATGAGCTGAGTAAGGATGGGTTTTATGATTCTGTATACATATTTTATTTTCGACATATATTTGGTGGAGATCTTGCTTTTTATGACCATTAAGATTAAATTTTACACCGATAAGCAAGTGTGTCTCGAATTATTGCTGCGATATCTGCTTATTCTTACAAGTGTGCAAAAGATAATCTGCAAATAAAAAATCATTTACATAAACTCTCAGATTGACGCGGGTAATTAGTCCCAGGAAAACAGCACACAAATGAAAACCGTGTAAATGAAGCTAATGAATATTATGTAAAATAGATGATCTTTAACATATTTCCTGAAATTTTAAAGGTTAAACTTATTTAGTTTGTGAGTGGTTTTGATAAATAATGAAGTATAATTTAATGCGAGTTGTCAATTTATTTATACGAAGAAAAAAACATGCAGAACTTACAATTCGCTGTACCTATTTATTCAAAATCGTTTTTGCAGACGTAGATATTTCAGTTGTCGATGTTGACGTAAACAGTTAATGTAATTAATTAGCTGCTTGTTTGTTGTTTTTCGTCCCTCTTGTTCCACGCAGAATTAAGTGCGTTCAAGTGAATTCACGAAAACGGAAAAAGCGTAAATGCAGAGATTGCTGTACAAGTACATTTTTTATAAAATAAATAATCATTACCGTTAGTTACCATACCTATCATTTACAAGAAAAATGAATTAAGTTGCTCTTAATTAATAATTTTAAACGTTAAAATGTGTAAGATTACACCGTTAAAGCAATTCAACCAATAAATACAAAAGTACTAACCAATTTATTATATTTTTAGCAAAAAAGATTTATTTTTTTCGTTTGATTGTAAAAATAATATATTTCATTACGCTGTGATAAATAAAATAGACACATATGTTATAATATTTTAATACAATATATGACTTAGTTTTTTAATATTATGACATCATATTAAATATCCCATGAAACCCCAATTAGTATATCTTTTTATGAATATGGAAATTGAGTTAACGGTCTTCATTATTCATTATTCTGCAACATTCGTTTTGGTCCATAAATTTCAATAGATGTTAAGTGATTTATGAGTCCCATCTGTTTTTTGCTCTAGAGCCGCTCCATGACTTTAACAGCTTATTGAACAGCGGTGAACGGAAAGTTTCGGATATTTTAACAATAACAAACACCCCCAAATGGGGGAAGTTTATCAATCCTTATCACCGACGCATTCAAAGTGAATTCGGCGGCTTTAACTCAAAAGCTGGGTAAATGGGGGCTGCCACGTTTTGAGTGGTTACAAAAGAGATGTTTGGATTTGCCGGTATAGAGTCATAAAACTACCAAATGAATGTCTAAAAGGGATCAAAAAATATGTGACATACTATTCTAATCTTTAGAATTTTAGAGTTCCTTCTTTTTCGAGTTATTCTTTTGTCCCTGCATTTTAAGGTCTGTATGTTTACTAAAATATTTGACAGATACAATATATGACCAAGTCAGTGATATTTATTGCAACTTAAGAGATTTATAAATTGTATAAAATTCATTATATTTTAAGGAATAATGAACTGTCATTTATATTAAATTTTAGTTAGTCTGGGATACATTTTTGTATTTAATTTTTCCAAGATAAATTGATGATATTTATTAACTAATTCAGTGATCATGATCTTATCTGCTTTTCAAGTGTATTTTTAAACTTATATCTACAAGCATTAAGTTCAAAGCTCTATTGTCGACGATGGACTGACGGAACATTTCCGGCACATTTTCCCCTTTGTCCAATCCAATTCTGGACCCGCATCTCCTAAATCTGCTGCAAATATGAAAAGTGTCCTCTGGGAACTCATAGGTTGGGTTTCGTTGTCAATTCCTATGCAGATTTTCTTGATAAGCCCAGTCTTGGTTAAGCTGCTCTAGTAGTGAAGAGTTCAATTGTCCATACTAATTTGATAACGAAACTATTACATTAGAATAATATGAACGAAAATTTGGTTTTGAACGTTTAGTTGGCAAAATCTTTTTCGGGCAAGGAAATGATTTAATTTCATGATTATGCACCGAGTTAATGCATTCTTAGATCGGTCTAAATGACAATTTTAGTATTATTATATTAGCAGTTTTGACCAAATGTATGAAAAATATGAAGTCACTACCATTTATGATCCACACTCAATCTTCAACACTTATCGCGCAAAACCAGTGTATCTTTTATTTATTATTCTTCAATATCAAATATTGCGTTATCGCAAGTTCTTCCTATTGTGTAAATTCATTTCATTTTTATTGCGCCATTTAGTGCCCAAACTCCAAGGGCGTTATATCTCAAATAACCTTATACCATTCCCGCTGTCCTTCCAACTTTTTGGAGACCTTCCGGGGAGACAGTTGCCGATAGGTTTCCCATACATCTACATGGGTGGTATTTTGGTATTCGACATCCTTTTCTTATGTGTATAACATTGTCTGCTTCTTTGCTGCTATAAATTAAATTGACATTTAAATAAAATTACTTTTTTACATCAGTACTATGGAATGGGACGAGTGCTCCAACAATTCAATATACGAGTTCATTATATGGAAATGATCATTTCAATATATTTGTTTTCTTTGTGTATTCTGTTTTCTGAATAAATATATTTTTTCGGTAAATATTTTATGTCTATTACCATAACACAATAGTTCGCATCTGTTTTCCTTCGTTGCTTTGTTACATTTTGTGTACGAATGTTATCTTGTTTTCTTTTCATTTTACTCTTATGGATATTTTATTTTAACTGATTCGTTTTTGTTGTTTATCTAGTGAAATGTGAAATTATGTAAACCTGTTTTTATTGTGTTCAATGAACAATTAAATATTGTTAAAATAATATTGTATATATTTTGATTTCACTAGTTTTTTTTCGTATTTGATTAATTTATTATGTTTTATTTGATGTTTTCAGATCGCAATCTGCTGTTCATACCATCTACGAGTATAGGTAATATTATTTTTTAATTTTAATTTCAGTGTACTTTATTAAATGTTTTATTTCACGTTAAAATAATATTATATTTCGAAATTTTAAACCTTCACTTCAGCTTCGTTTCCTTTATCTTGACGGGGTGGGGTGTGGGGTCGGTTACAGGTGCCATTATTCCTCTTGCCTCTCGCTCGATTACGGGTTACAGGTGCCATTATTCCTCTTGACTCTCGCTCCTTTATCTTGACGGGGTGGGGTGTGGGGTCGGTTACAGGTGCCATTATTCCTCTTGCCTCTCGCTCGATTACGGGTTACAGGTGCCATTATTCATCTTGCCTCTCGTTCGATTACGGGTTATCCTTTTAACTATTCTTCACCTAATCTCACACTTTTTAAAGATTTATCTCTTAATCTACAAAGAATGTGTTGGAAAAATAATAATAATATGCATATTGTACTGCATGTTCCAGCAATTTAATAGATTTATTTTGAAATTCAATTCTTACAAAAAAAAAAACTCGTTTGTGGTGTGATTTTAAATGTGTATTCGAGTGCCTTGGGTTCGGTTTCTAACTGATTCTGGACAGGTTTCACTTTTTTCACCTGCACTTATTATTTCTATCGCTTAGTACTGTCATACATTAATTGTAAGACCGGAGTAGTTAATATTTGTCTTAAATTTACCCTATATAAATAATAAAGCAAATTTATTTATCTAGTACCGTTTATTGGTAGAGATCTTTCATTATAATTTAGCATATTTCAAAAAGTGCGACCTTAAGTTGTCAATAATATTCAACCATGTGTTATCAGGTTAAGAAAATGAGAAAACGGAAATATTAAAATGTTAACAGTTGCTGCATTTACAAAAATCAATACAAATTATACACAACAAAAAGTATACAAACAGAAAATCAAAACAGTAATAAAATAAAATTTAAAACATGTCACAAAAAAAAACATCAAACCTGAATACATAAATAATCAAATCGGAAAAAATATCTATAGCACAAGTACATCAAAAGTTTAAATTATAATGACACTTTTAGATTAAAAACTGCTTTTAAGTTATCGCGATAAATTAAAAAAGCATTACATCAAAATTGGTAAATCTGAAATATTCTTGATTATGGTAATTGTAATTTTATAACTAAGCAAATTCAATGGATTTATTCAAAACAGGACACTTGTTCAATCGTTTTTGTAAATGCTTTTCCTGCCGCTCTCACATGCGATGCTTTAAATAAAACAACATAAATATTTGACTGTATCAATACGCTTTTCCGAGAATTTCGGTCAATACCCGACACAGTATTATCCACATTAACGATACTATTGCTAATAACCGCTATGTGTACTGAATTACAACGCGGCTCTGTTTTCGCTTTCGCCGAGTGTCGTAGAAAGTAAACATTAATGGCACATACGAGCTCACTTAAAATTGTTTTCTTTACATCACTCATTACCTGGAAACGATCGGAAAATAAGAAAAAAACAATGGCATGTATTTCGTTCGAATGTTATGTTCCTACTCATTGTATTTTATACGAGTACATTATTGAGCGTTTTGTGATATGAATGTTATACCTACATATTTTCATTAAATTTAAACTTTTCCCTTTGGATATATGTAAACGGTTTGTTATAATTCTTTAACGCGTGTCTGTGGTCTGATTTTTCTAATAAAGGTAGTTATACAAGTAACATACTCGTACATACAAAGATAAGGTTACAATAATTATCGAACATTCAAATAATTAGAGAACATTACAATAATTAGAGTTAATACCCAAAATAAACGAATCATTAAAATAATAGTTCATGTTTTACCGTGATGGGTCTTAATTATAATATATCTACCATATATGAACTTTCTAGAAGTTCAATTCTTAATCTACCCATCAAGATGGGGTGTATGACCGCGCGGTAACGCACTGGACTTCCGTGCACAAGGTCGCCGGTTCGAACCACACTGTGTTCTCCTCGAATGACAGTAATTTTTTTCCGCCTAGTATTTGGGAGTATAAGGATACCTATGACTTCGGTTATATCTATTATTACAAAAAAATAAGAGAAAAAAAACAAACATGCAGGTGTACTCAGATCGTCTCACTTCGGTGTGCCATTTAATCTAGTACAGCGGTTTGGTTAGTGAGTTGGCTGGTGTGCAATAGTTCACTCACTTCAAAAAACAAACTCTACGACACAACTTCGTTTACCAACTAAATTGAAAATATCCATGAAGGTGTGAAAAATATCGATTTGTGTAAATTCATTTAATAAAGTCGTGAGTGGGGGGGGGGGGGGTAATCTCATTAGTTTTCTTCGAGAATAGAGCACCTAAAACAACCTCAACCGCCGATGATGCATGCACTTGGCTATATTGATTGGATCTTACTAGTCGTGCGTAACATATAATATGATATATTCTAATACTTACAATAGTTCAACAGACGCAGCCGCTAGTGTGATTTGAGGACTCAGCAAAATATATCTTGTAAATGTTTCTCTGTTTTGCCAAAATTTGGGCTTTTATTTTATTTTATCTCTGAACACTGACAGTGAATCTGGGGTGTACGTTTATATTTTTGACAATTTTCGTACATATTTATTGAGTTTGTAATTGTATCAACTGCTTATTAATATAATTGTTTTTTTTTAATAATTTACGTGTACAAAGGTGTAGGTTGAAGACATCTGGAGTCCTCTCGAATAGTCTCGCCCTCGTATTATTGGGAGGGGGGGGGGGGTGTTATTGGTACGATGTTTTGAAGTGAGCCCAGACCTTTTGATAGCTTCTCTCTCTTAAATGTATTTTCCATTGATTTAATGTACATATAAATGTGTAATTTACACGCTATTTTGCTATCAATAAACCCATTATTTATTTATTTTAAATGATCTTAGTGTGGTATTGGTTAGTAATCAGCTATACATTAGTCACTGTTATTTTGTTTCATTCCATATTTCGGCATGATTATGGTCATTTTAATTTTAAAACTAAACCATAGATTATATTAAATTAATTGAGTTTTTTTTGCTTACCAGGCGAAGTGAAATTCCAAATGTATTCAAATTGTAAAATGTTTATTTACCCCTATGGAATGTTGAAAATCTCGAATATGTTATAGAAGTAATATAAAGTGTTTAAATAAATGACCGGAGCATTTAAAGAGAAGCGAAGTTGGCTACTCGTAATATAATTTTGGTTAGGATGTTCAAGCGAAACATGGACGGGGCTAAAAAAACAATGATTGTAAGACAAATGCAGCAGAAATGAGAGCATTGCGCGGAATGCGTGGAAAAACAACGTTTGAAAGAAAAAGAATTAAGCTATTAGGAAAGACTGCGGATCGAAAGAAGAATGAGTGCAGTGCTTAAGATGAAAAAAGAAACATTGGGATGGTTCTGTCACGAAGAAGAAATTAATGATAAAATATTGAAAAAATATATACGAGTAGTGTAGAAGGTACAATAAGTTTGGGAAGATCTATAAAAACGTGGGAAGGACAAATTAATCAAATTCTGATGGAGAAAATATTGAAAAGTCTTTGTTGTCGACGCATGTTGACGGTTTGTATGCCGACGAGGTATATGTGCATACGAGTAGATATGGTAGAGATGAAATATGTGTGGCAAAATATAATGAAGTGATGGTGATGACGACCTGACAATTGACAGGCGTGACAATGATGAACCAAATGGGAAATGAAATCATAGTATTAGAGTGCCACTCATTTGTAAAACCTTAGCTCCTTCATATCATTAGGTCACGTCTTGACCGGGTTATACAAGTGCTTTGAATATCGGTTGAATGTTTGCCAAAATGTTTTATTTTGACGACTCCGGAAAGATGATTTCCTATGAGTCCACCCCCGTAACAGGAAACAGCAAATGAACAAGTTTCGTGCAAGATATTTATCTTGAAGTTAGGATTGATGACCAAATAGCGACGAGAAAGACCCAACTTGTAGAACCATGTCTAAACCAAACACATTCAAGTGTTGGAAAAAATGAACAAGTTAGCATCATGAAAATAAACGATTCAATCATACAAAAAAAAATTCTTGACGCCGACAACTTTCCTTTTTATTGAGGATTATCAATACAATACTTAATATGTTTTTTCACATTTTTTTATATTGTATTGTGTTATGTATACAGTGCATTGTGGCGGGTTGATTATCATGTGGCAATCTCTTCCAACCAACCAGAAAGACCTTTAAGAAGCCTTGACTGAAAACCAGAATGGGATCCTTTTATATTTTTTAATCTTAGAGAAGACGCATGTTCTTGTTGAAGAACTTACGGGAGTGGTTTCATTGTGTTGCCATACACAGCTGATCTCACAAAGGTCAAGATAACCATGTTGATCGCCTACCTCCGAAGAGGAAAGGAACTTTAAAGAATAAGATGATTGTATAACTACGGAAATCGAACCCACAACCCTTGGGTGGAAGACAGGCGCCTTACCGACGAAGCTACGGAGGTCATCACATATAATGAAGGATGGAACTGCGTGGTTTCCTTGGCTTAAGAGACTAAGGTGCTCATATACTCATATTAGATTGAGATGCGAACTTGGATGCATACCATACAATTTAATCGGTGCCTGGGTGATTGATAAGCCCGAGACAACGGAACATGAGCTGAACTAGTGTACTCATTCCTGGGAGGCGTTGAGGAATTGCATTAGCTTACCGATGATACTAATATGTGATTACGAAACCTAGAGGCAAAAGTGTTAAAATTTATACCTACTTACTTTAGGTGGCCATGCAACCTATGTAGAGCTTTAACTTTTCGGCCGATTTTTCTCAAAGCTGATCGTTCACTCGCCGTCTCCTCCCATCTCCCTTCACTCCCAGCGTCATAAGATCCTGCTGCACGTTATTCAAAGGCCTTTGTCTCGGTCTGTCAAGTGGCCTTCTTCCGTTGTTGTTGGGTTTGCATAATGATCTTTATTGAGGGTTTCAACTGAGATCTGCTTACGTGACATATCCATACCACTTTCGCAATCTTATGTCGCTGGTAATTAGTGGTTGTCTCGTTAATTTTTTAGTTTTTTCATAAGATCTCAGTTTCTAAGCTTCTACAGTATGTTTTGTGCCAAATATTTTAAGTTAAGTACCTTGCGGAAGAATAATTTACAATACAACTATCAAACTTACCGAATCTAACTTTAACTTTGTCTTACAGCAGTGCATAAAATTATAAAACGATTGCATCAAATGCGATTCCCATAACCGGATACGTCAATATTCCATACCTTATCTCAAACCATCCAAGTAACAACCTATATAATGGCATTTACCATACATTCATTGTTCGGTTATCGGGATAAATGCTGATTAGATACTATTGTGACTGTACTTGAATAAAAATATCATTTTTATCCAAATGATCTAATAAACGTTACGATTCGTATTTTTGACTATACATGGAAAATTTTAATTTCTGGTTTTAATATAGAAGATTTTTATTTGTCTTATTAATTATTCTTACTATTAATATGTTTTTATCGCGTCTCGGTTTTTGCCGAACTCTTCGTCAGACAAACTAAACATTGATTCTGATACGGAACCTGTTTCAACTGGGGGTGGTGTGAAAGCTGCGTGATTGGAGGAAGAATTTATTTCGTGGAAAAATGAAAAGTGCTGACGAGTTTTAAAATTCATGTTAATGTGTTTGTTAAGGTTATTCCCTTTTTGTGATTTCTATATTTGTTTTCTATTTTTAATTTCTTCATGAGTCAGTGATAAGTTACATATAATTTAAACTAGGGATGGAGTTATATTTTCAATTATATTATTTCAAAAAAATATAAATGGAACAAATTGTGACGTTACCTTTTTTTGTCTTAAAATCATGAAATTTTCATATAATTTTTCCTTACTTAATTTTTTTTTGACAATTAGAACCTAATTTGAAATACATACGATCAATCGATTATCGAACAAATACAATTTAAAACTTCAATTTATCAGAACACTACACATATACACTACACTCCACCTAAAGCCGAATGTGTTACTATCATTCTTACATATCGGAAGATCTACAAATGTTTATTTATACAATAGTTCGTCTACTCTTGGTAAGTTTTCTGCAGTTTTCATACTAAATACGCTTTTCTGAATATATGAAGATGCGGGCAAGTGCCCAATCTAATGGTCGCAGCCACCACTTCCCTATCCTTTCATTCAATATTTTAATATATCATTAATGGTGGGTTCGATTTCTGAGTTATTGCACCCTATAAGGGGAGTGCTGACTTTAAAACGGCGCTATGCAAAAAAAGTCCTTTTATTTGTATTATTATCTGTATCTATATATTTTTAGTGTTGTATATTCTTTATTATTTGAGCATAATACATTTTAATTTTCCCAGTTATGTGCAGTTTGCTGGAATATTCAATAAGTTTTACAGCCAAATATTATTTTGGTTCTGGGATATTTTTCACTCAGATACGAATGAAATTTAAAAATTTCCACTCTTTCCAGCGAATTGAACGTTATAAGAAAAATATACAGGGTTTCAAACGAATTCTTTTTAAATGAAATTTCAAACGATGTTTCCCTCGCGGGTGAAAAATATTATATTTGCATCTCGGATATCTGCAACCTGCAATCTCGCGCGATATTATTTCAGATTTACGTTCAACCGAACGATCGTCACTCGATTCCTGGAAGAAATTTTTTTTTTTTTTAACATTTTTTTCTCTCGCCAATGGTTCTAGTTTTTCAAACACGTGTACTCTCGATGCAGATACGTGAATGCTTGTTTTGATAGCCTTATAAAAATTTCATGATATGGCCGTGCTCCGAAGTGAACCGATGGCACGACGTGTTTCCACTGAAAATATCTACCATTGGATGACTGGAGTATCGGATATAATACACACGAATTATTTATAAGAAACGTGTCGTCAGTGCATTATAAATAAACATTTTTATCTTACATATTTGATAAATATTTAACTATTACACTTTCGTTCTAAGCACTACAACTTGGCGAACTATTCTAGTTGTCATAGCACTTTTTCCCCCAAAGAATCAGAAAGGCTTCAAAAAATCAAACTGGGACCGATTTGGTATTTTCTTTTTACTATGGAGGTCATTATATTATATCTCGCATGTAAAACAAATATTAATATGTTGTTCAATTAAATATATGCGAAATAAAAATCTTAGTTTAAATATATTATATGTTTTTGATAAATGTATGGAGGAAATTGTGGGATGGGGTGTTATTTTTTTCGAATTGATGAAGTATGCCAAGGGTTGACTCACGTGGTGCATGTTCATAATTAGGTCTCACAATTTACCAATTAATGAAAATATTTGACAAAGGAAATAAGTAATAATCAACAATTGGTAAAAATTATCAACCATTTTTTTCATGTTTAACATATGTGTCCTCGGTAAGATACGGATCACGGCAATTTGGACGAAAAATCCACTTAAAATTATTTATTTTTATATGACTTGTTTTTTCATATACTATGTATACATATTATACATAATTGCCGTGTAAATAATGAAATAAAGAATATTTTACATGTCTTAATGTGACTCCTTCCATTAAATTTCCACGTCCAAGTTTCCCTCCATACATTAATGCTAAGTTTGAATGTACGAGTATATATGTATTTTGGTGCCCATTTTTTTTTCCTGTACCAAGTCGCCGCTCAATATCACGTTCCACCTTTCAGTCACCTGGGAACATAATTCCCAAGTAGCTAAGTTTTTTGAATCTATCTAAGGCTTCCATTGTTTTTAATTTATTTTTCCTTACGCAATTTTCAGTAACAATAACTAGATTTTACGACATCCATTCTCAAGTATTTTCGTACACAATACCGCCCACACTCATTCCCAACATTTTAATGCCAAATTCATTTTTGTTTCGATTATTTATTTAGTTATTATGAATATATCATGATAAATTTTAAGCAGTATTTTATTAAAAAGCGCAATTGTAACTTTTACCTTGATGTACTGTGCTTGAATATTTTTTCTGGTTTGCGTACACGTAAATGTTTTTCACTTTTGTTGTTGAGTTTTATTTTTGTTATTTATGTTTTGAAGTTTGTTTGATTGTTCTTATCATTGGATTTTTTTTCGTTTTGTTCAATTTTTATAATTCATATAAGTTTTTTTTTCTATAAAGGCTGTAGCTGAATAAATACATTCTTGTTTTCACTACCTTGCATTCTAATTTGTTTTTGGTAACCTATAATTGGGATTTTAAAAGTGGCTGGAAATTAAAAAGGAGTCTGCGAGAGTTACTGAAATATCCTATGAAAATACCTTATTTATATTCTTAAAAAAAGTAGCATGTTGTTACTTATAGCTAAATAAAAATGTTCCATTAAATTATTTATTAAATATTAGCCTGTACTAGCGGACCTAACGATAACCAAATACCTCAACACATATCCAATAAAGGTTGGGTATTTTTTGCTTATACACGTATACACTAATATGCTTAAAAAGCCTAACCCACACTTTACCTGTTCTTAGATAATTGAGCAAACATCACGCCGCTTTTAAAGGATTGTTTGGAAGTATATTTTTATGGCAAAATTCATCTATGAAATAATTGCCTATTTACTCCTAAGGGTAAGCCTGTTTTATCCAAAAAGAAATTCGTCCTGAACAAGTTAAAGAGTATATGGACAGATACCGCGTGGTCAGGCGATCTTACAATTAAAATTTGATACATCTACCCTCAGGAGTATATCAACTAGAGCCGATAGAAGACGTGTTGTTTCATTATATTTTAAAATGTTAAAAATTGAATATCCCGTGGTTATCAAGCTGCTTTCAAAAGAAGAGAAAAGCTCGGCAGAAATTAAACGACGTTTAGATGCTGTCGACGAAAAATCTTCTCCATCATACTCCTCAGTGAAAGATTGAACTAAATAGTTTATCTATTCAGTCAGACAATATATTGAAGATGATCTTCGTAAATACATACCAGCAGAAGCAATCATTTCAGAAACAGTTGCATTAGTGCAAGAGCAAGTGCTACAAGATAAAAAACTAAAATCAAAATAAATACCTGCATGGTGTGTGTGGGCTTTCTAAAATCACAGTGCTTCGAATTATGTACGATCATCTTGGCATGAATAAGGTAAGCGCAAGATATGTACATAGGTGCCAAAACTCTTGAGTGTTGTCCAAAGGCTAGGCCGTTTTGAATGTTGCAATGAATATTTAATGTTCCGTGATGAGAAATAAAAAAAATGAGTAAATTGTCACGGGGGATAAAACAATGGTTTTATACCATGATTATCTTTCTAAAGGAACTCGATGGAGTTGCGGTGTCTAGGACCACCACGGGCCAAAAACGACCAAGGTGACACAAGCCCAAAAAAAGATTATGGCAATATTTTCTTTGAGATTTACAGGGAATTCTACTAATTTACTTCAAAGGAAGATAGATACACTACGGTTACTGGCGAGTATTATGCGTCATTAATGTACAAATTAAAGCATGTCATAAAAACGAAACGCCGAGGTAAGCTGTCCCGAGGTGTGAGATTATTGCACAACACTGGGTTAGTGCACACTTCTGTTACTGCAGAGACTGCCATTCAATACTATGGTTTCCAAGAATTGAATAACTTTATGTCCCAACTTGGCCGCTAGTGATTATTTTTTTTGTATTAAAATCTGAAAACAGATTTGTGGGGTAAAAAATAAAAGTGACGAAGAAGTGATATACCATTTTGAAACAAAACTTCAGATAATTTTTTCAGTAGCATTCAAAAATTTATTGATCTTTCTAAAGAATACATTGAACTACAGGTGACTATTTGAAAAAAATCTTGATTCATTTATCACCTTTTTAATATCATTGGACCGGAAACTTTTGAATCTCCCTACGTAACTTGCTTTTATGCGCTAAGTATGCGTTATTCGATATTTCAAATAAACCGAAAAAAAAGAAGTTTTTTGTGTTGGTTATTTTTTAATACATACGTTAACCCGATTTTCAAGACTTTCATTTTTAAAACAAATAAAAACAATTTCCAGTCATAAATTTGGACGGTCAGCATAAGAATAAAAAAGTAAGTATCTAAAATTGTAAGTACCTAGTGTGAAACACGCTGAAAAATAAACTGTGGGGTAATGGTTGATGAAAACAAAAAACATTATTTGCAATGGAAAATAAATTGCCTGGATACTCGTACTTTAATTAGATGAAACTATTTTCACGTTACTGTAACGCTTCAATAATTCACTTTCATACATTGTCGCTATTGGGATAGGTAGTTAGAACAGATCTCCACATCAGTCTATTCTGTCACTCATCTGTCGCTTCTACCACGTCCATACATTTCGTCATACATACTTGCCTATTATAAAGGCTTTTCCTTCTTTCAGAATGTGATCAATTTGGTCGTACCACGTTTTTCTAGGTCTTCTCAAACAATATTTCATCATTCATTCTTTCTACGTGGCCGAATCATCTCAATGCTTCTTTATTCATCTTAAGCACTGCACCTTCTTTTTTTCCGCATTATTTCCAAATATCCTTCTTTGAGCAACGCTCTCATTTCTACGGCATTTATCTTATTTTTCCGCATTATTTCCAAATATCCTTCTTTGAGCAACGCTCTCATTTCTACCGCATTTATCTTATTTTTTCGACACATTCAAGTATCGCATGTATATCTTTATGTTGAGATAATGCAAGTCAAATCTCAAAAAGTGAAGTAAATAAGTAAGTATATAAACCCTCTTGAAAAAACATTCAGAGACATTTTACTATTTCCATCCAAAGAAGACAGTAGCAGTGAAAGCGGAGGGAATTTCATTAGACGTAGCAATAGGGGGCGCAGTTTTACGAGGGCGGCACGCGGCATAGGGGCCGCGCCATTGTGGGCCCTTAATTCCCTCACATATCGATCAGTCAGGCAGCGGGCGGGCGTCCTATGCGTGGAGCCTGGCTCCTCGCGGGCGGGACCGGCCCTTACATGCTTCTTGCACTCTGGTTTCGAATCGCGCACAAATCAATAGGAACAACAAATAACACATAATAAATCCTGGAAATAAATACGTAATACATAGTATATAAATTTGTCGTATTCGCCTACGTGTTAAATCTAATAAGTATTTGTTTTTGAACATTATTACATTATTTTTTTAAAGATTAATGTGTACATACATACTATCACGCCATTTCACGACAGAGCGCCATACTTTCGCATCTCGACACAAACATCCTTAGCCTCTACTATATCCATACACAACTCTTACGATTTCTCTGGCTTTCTATGTTTTTTTGTTTCAGAATATCATTCACTTGATCCAACCATACTTTCCTCGATTTTCCTCTCACACACCTTCTACTCACATTTGCATTATATATTTATTTTGTTAGTCTTCATTTATTCGTTACACATGCCCAAACCATCTCAGCATTAATTTGTATTTTATATCATTTTGGTGTGCCAATACATAATCGAACTCATTTTTTTTGTCTGTGAAGTAAATATAAAAGTGTATTTGTGTACTAATTTAATGAGGATAATTTTCATCATCATCACCATCACACCATGCCCATATTAGGGCATGCAGAGAGAACAGATCTCCACTTTATTTTATCCTCGTGCCCATTTAATTATTCTGATACGTGCATACACATCAGCATGCACACTATCCTATTATAAAGGTGAGTATGTATGATTAAGTGTATGAACGTGGCAGAAGCGAAATATGGATTCCAGGATAGAATGAACTAAAATTAAAAAAAATATATTTTCATAATATTTTTTCTAAGCGCTATTGAACCAAATGTATACATGACAAAAAGTTTAATACAATTATAAAAAAACTCCAAGGATACAATTTATATTTAGATATTGTATATTATTGTTTTATAAAGTATCACAATGTCATTTGTTTATGTAAATTAAATGAGTTGAGAATATTAGCGAATGAAATCTTATATTTTCTGGTAGTTATGATGCTGCTGAGCCATTTTCTATAAATTGTTTCGATTCGTTTTCTAAAATAACTACATAAAACATTTGTTGTTCTACATCATCTAATTAGAGGAGCTATTGACCGATTGCACGATTTTATCTTATTAATGATTTTGTGAATGTTCCATTTCGTATACTAATTAGACCGTTGATGATGATCAATATTCAGGAGGTGGAAACGGATGGCGCGGATCAATTATTCAAGTGCCAATCGGATTATCTCCAGGATATCGAATAGTGTATCATATGTCGTCACTGTGGCATAATTACATACTCGTATTATAATAAAAGTCATCGCTTTGTGACCAAGTGTCATCCCAAGAGCGCTCAGTCCTCACGAAAACATTTTTCAAGCATTTCTTCTTTATAAATTAGTTTCGTATTTCTCGGATAGATGTCGTTAGATCAGAATTTTTGTTGCTAACTTCATTCCAAATGTGCTGAATGTTTATTATTATGATTGGTAATAGCCCATATTTTTGACCATTGTCTACCCAAATTGCTTGCGTGGTTTTTTGCGTCATGTATAAGATGGAACAATACACTAGTAAATTGTTTTTTCGGTGCCTGATTCTTTTTTTTACTGCGAAGAAAAATTGCAACACATACCACAAAGATATGTTCAGTGTATGGTGACGATGCAGTAAGCGATCATGTGTCAAATGTGGTTTAAAAAAACGTAATTGTGATACGACACTCGAAGATGGTTTCTTCTCTGAAATGACAATTACCTCTACTCGGGAATGACAATTACCACTGATGACTTTGACAGAGGTAACCAGCGTTTTATGACACGACATATTGCTGAGATAGGAAAAGATCGAAAATCACGATCCATGAGCATTTGGTGCAATTTCGAGTTTGAATTTGACCTAATAATATGAAATTACTTTTCGGATAATTGTTGGATAAATTAATAACCCAATGCATGGTTGTCTATCTGTAGAAACCTGTAAGAAATTTCATTCTAGTTTTTTTATTATACGATATTATTCTTTTGTTTCATGTAAATGTACCGCACTATCCATTATGGTTGACAAACTGAAAAGTAAAAGGAAATGTTATTCTCGAAATGTAATTATGTGTCGCCGCCCAGTTTTTAAGAATTCTTTTATTTGTGCGCTAGGGGCGTTGTTTGAATTAGAATAAGTGGGGGAGCTCCGAAATGAATGCCTCGGAGAAGCGATTTCTCCCCAATAAAACTCTTATATAACTGGGAATAATAAACAAAGCCAAGTAATATAAAAACACCCGGCAATAAGCCTAAGTATTTCATGGACGATGAAAAAATTATATTTGAATGGCCTATTTCTTTTCGTATTAATTTGACTAATGTATTTGGTATTTCGTGGATCTTTCGAGAATGTTAAAATATAGGTCAATATCAAGACATATCAGTTATTTGTTTGGATACGTTATAACCTAAAGGGAATAAAGGCGAGGTTACAGATAGCAAGAAGTTCTTTTATTAAAATGAAGCCTCTTTTCATAAGGCTTATGGTTCGCTGCTACATCGTTTCAATTATCCACTATGGAATGGAGGCATGGACACTGAACTAGAAAACATTACGTAGAATCGAGGCATATGGATCTAAAGACGTATCATCAATACTCTCTGGACAGATCTTGTCACAAATGTGGAAGTGCTTACGCGTGTTTATAAAAATCGAGAACTGCCTCAATCTGTGACGGTTCCAAGTTACAGTATCTTGGTCACATAACGAGGGGCACAAGATACGTACATTACACCACTCATTCATCCAGGGAAAAATAAACGGTAAACGAGGCAGAGAAAGTGCCGAATCATGGCTTGCAGGAATAGTTTCGATTTAGTTCAACTGCGTTGTTTCGGACTGCTGTGAACATAATACGGATTGCTATGATGGTGGCCAACCTTTGATCGGAGACAGCACCTCGAGAAGAAAACACCTTAGTTTAAGGTGAGTGAAGTTTTTAAAGAATGAAAGCTTAAGAGTCATAGAAACCGAAGGAGTTTTGTAGATGTTGAGGAGGGGAAATATGTATGAGGTGATAGAAAAGTTTAACACTTTGTCCTTTTTGTCTAGCCCGAGATAGAAATTGCTTGATAATATGATGTTACCAATGAAGAAATTAAAAATGTCGAAGACCAGGAAAAAAGTCTACAAAAAACAAAAATTGAGGACGAGCAAGTTTTTATAAAACATAAATTACTGATAACAATGGTTGACGGGAAAGTCTGCAACGCGGCCACACTGGATTCGGCAACACAAATGATGGCAACACGTCTCGTCGATTTTTCGCTGATCCCGAGATGGCTGCCTTACTTACAGGAGTAGACCAATAGCTCATTTATAGATTAACAATCATTCTAGAAGTGCTATCCTCGGGTTTCCAAATAGATGAAGATAAATTTTCTAAATACGCACTTGATACTGCTAAACACTATGTCAATAATTATAATTGGCAGCCAATGTCACCGACATTACATAAAATACTGACACACGCGCCAAGTGTCATATCACATACATTATTGCCGATTGGGCAACTATCAGAAGAAGCCAGGAACAAGCACTTTCGACAATACCGGCAAAATTACTCTCGAAAATTTTCAAGAACAGACTGTAAGCGAGATATTCTCAATAGACTTTTGTTGACTTCAGACCCATAACATATATAACAAGCATTCGGCCTAGGTCAAACAAACTTAGGCAGACATTCTATTCTCCGCAGATGCAATAGCAATGGCAATGTTATGCACAAAGGCAATCCTCTGCATCAGAACAAATGATTCAGAGCACACAGCTCACATGAAGATGATGAGGAACCTGATGGTCTATTATAAAAGCTATGATTAGAAACACTCGCATTCAATTATTCATGCGTTGTTATTTCAAATTATTTGATATGACAAAATAAACCAGTTAAATTATCCATTTTTTTAAATTTTAAAATACCTGTCTGTCACCCAACCCCTTAAAATGATTTGTTTAATAAAGTTTGAGTTTCAAGCTACTTTGATACACATTTTCTATAAAATATAGAAATAAAATGTTTTTGGCCAGGTTTTGAGGCTAAATACCTCTCCGTGCATCGTTTATACTCTGGGGTAAAATGTGACTCCCGTGGTTTATCATCTAGGGTGCAGATATATTATGAAGGATACCATACGAAAGGGAAAATTAAACATTCTTTATAAAATACAATACAAAACTAGTGTTTTGCGAAATTTCTCGTTTATGGTACCCGTCATTCAAATAATTATATACCTTCATTTGTACTCGCATTTGTGTCTAGGACTAATCGTGACTTATTATCTTTTATCCTTCTGTACTTAATTTTAAATGAAGCATTTCAATAAGTCACAATGTCCTGATGCTGTTTTTCAACAGTCCCCTTGACATTTTTATTGTTACTCCAGAAAGTCCATAAATTGCCGCAAGGTTATCTTTAGGAAGTAATTATCCTTAACCTATTATATATAGAATTTTGTATATTACCGTGAGAATTATTATTAAAAAAAAAACAACGGCGAAACAAGACACAATATTTGTCGCAGTCAATCAAACAATAGAGACCCTCGCCCTCATACCTCGCAGCAGGCACCAAACATCAGGGAGCAGCCATTCCCTACAGAAGCTCTTTTGTGAGCCACCTTTTGAAGCGGTGAAGTCCCACGGAAATGTTTATTATCCCTCATACTGTGCTCCCGTCAGCTTCACAATGCCTTCCTTTGGGACCTCTCCACCTCCTTATTTACATATTGACGCAAAATGTAAATCTGTGTGCCTATTTATTAAAATTCACATTTTTCACTGGACTGAACTTCAACCGGTTGGTAAGGTGTTCTACGCAATGCAATAATTATTTTTTTTCCTAAAATTTTTCACTTCTTGGTTATACGGTACCTTAAAAAATACAGCAAGTTGGGAAAACAACTTGAATTTTCCACAAATAATGAACACAAAAATAAATTTCATTTTCTGTTTACCTTTTACGAGTACCGATTGAGCTCAACGAGCATCTTCTAAACGTTCAACCAGAATTGGAACATAATAACATTAAATTACCTTTTTATTTTTGTGCATAGTGAGTTTCACTAAAAATCATTTATTTAGAAGCTGTCAATGAAGAATGAACTCTTAATTAATAAGATATAGAAATTTAGAAAGATCCTTTCCGAGAACTCGGAAAATTAATAATTTTATTATTTTTTAAATGTTATTTATATTTTTAAAAGACAATTTAAAATGTAACACTAACTTGCCTAACTATGCTAATTAATACCTGTCCTATGATAGATGCATACATACCATCGCGCCGATTCACTATTGACATAGACAGGTAGGACAAAGGGACAAACTTTCATTTCACGAAATACTCTTACTTCTTTCACCTCCTCCACATCCGTACATCTACTCATGCAGCTCGTTACGTTTATTATCTTCTTTAAAAAACCATTTACTTGAGCCAATCATTCTTTTTTCGATAATCCTCGATCACGACTCCTAATTACCATATACTTGCATTATAAATTTGTTTAGTCGTTTTCCGTCACTCATCTGTTCAATAATTCAGGTAGTTTTCATTAAGTAAAATGTCTTCATAAAATACATTTTAGAATAATGAATACCAACAGTATTATTGAAAATGAATAACAAGAGTGAAAGATCTGACAATAGTTTCAGTTTACACCACCATCCAAACAGAATTAAAGGCCAGAAACATACACTTTTGTATACGCATATTCGTACATGACTCGAAAGAAAAACGAATATTGTAGAATGATACTTTACATTTACGAATTTAAACCAATTATCTATATACTGAGATAATGTACTACCTATATATCAACTTTCTCAAATAAGCATGTTCATTATATTTTATTTGAAGTAAAATATATATTGTGAATACCATATACTCGTATATCCCAAGGAGTCAATAATGTAATGTCATAGGAGAATTTATCTACAGTTTTGTTATTATACTTACGAGTAACTTTTACAAATACGCCTTAATCTAGTGTAATTTATTTGTTTACAGTAATATTGATGTACTGAGTATAAATAAAAATTACTATGACATAAAAAAAACTGAAATTCAGGATTAAAATAAAATAACCAACATTTTCAGTTAACCAGCTGAGTGGCCTAGTTAATAAACGCTTGTCGTCCATTCTCAAATTCGGGTTGTATTTCCGTAGGGATCAATATAAAAAGATTCTAGTTTTTGCATGTTCAAGCCTTTTTCATAATTTCATGGTGACTCAATGTGATTGTAATAGTCGGATTTATTCATAACTCGCCCATGTAGATAACTTATTGATTTGGATTAAGATTAAGGTTCTCCTATGCGACTAATTGGACATACATATGGATATAAGACTCAAACCTAGTATTCGTAGTCTAGTTGATAAGATTCCTGTCATGCGACCCGAGAGTTGCGGGTTTGATTCCCGTTAAAACCCATTAAAAAAAGGATTCAAGCTTTTTTTAACATCTTTCTAGTTGGTTGGAAGAAATTGCCACATGGCAATAAGTCTCAGTATATATTGAGAGTGTTATACAATATAAATCACATTTAACTTATTGAGAGATAATAGACGAAACATCACGCCGATTTGTATGGAACAAATGTTAACTCATTGATATTTTTGCACGAACGGGGTTTAGATGTTTTTTTTTTCAATATTTTTAATAATAGAAAAACTGTTTGTTATGATTTTTCATTATGAGTCGATAAATTAAAACTAACATGTATTTTTAACAAATGACAATGTTGATCTGAAACTTACCGTGAACATGAATTGTTCGTTTGAGTTTAACTTCCTAGTTAAAACGGTTCCGGTTTAAACTAGTGATATGTTAAATTGGAACCTGATATGTTAAATTGGAGCCTTCGTTTCAACTATTTTTTTCAAATACTAACAATAAAAGGTCAATTTATATATCGCCGTTTAGAGACTAGTATCTTCTCAAGACCATCCTCGTTCTAACTAGGGATTCGAATATGTACATTATTGAAAATTTTCCGAAAAAAATTGAGTTTAGAGAAACTTTCGGTTAGAAAATTTACCAAGCGAAGAAGAACTACAAATAAACCTTTGTAGATCTTCCGATATGTGGTAGCAACTCATTCGGCTTTAAATGGAGTGTTGTGTATGTATGTAGTGTTCATATATAATTATAATTAAGTGGAGTGTTGTGTATGTATGTAGTGTTCATATATAATTATAATTTTTGATAAATCTGAGATTCTATTCGACGTATTTTGGATTAATTTTCCACTCCTACGAGACACATGCTACTCATTACAAAATACTTCAAATTAGTATATCCACATCGTAACCTGCCTACAAGTATAAAATATCTATATTGGCTATATCGGCAAATTTATTAAATACTTAAGTATGGAAGACATAAATGCCATTAAAATTTCAAGACCTTCATATACTACCGTGATCAAAAAGTTTTAGGACTTTATTCATAAAATCGAAAATACAAGTTTATTCATCAAAATCGATATGGTCCCCTTCAAAGTACTCCCCATCGACTGCAGCGCACTTACGTCAGCGCTTGATCCAATCCTCGAAACACCGCTGGTATTCAATTTTCGGTATGTCCATCAGAGCCGTCTTCGATTTTTTCATGACATCCTTTCGGGTGCTGTAACGCGTTTCGCGAAATGGTTTTTTAAGTCGGTTGAACAGAAAAAAGTCGCAGGGAGCCAGATCAGGTGAATTCGAAGGCTGCTGGATAGTATTCGTGTTGTTTTTGGTCAAAAACTCGTGGAAATCATGTCTTTCGCGATTTCAACGCGGTCCTTTTTTTGCATGAAATTGAGGTCTTTCGGCACCAGTTTTGCAGCGACAAGTCTAAGGCCCAAATCACTAACCAAAATGTCTTGAGCTGATCCATAAGCGATGTTCAAGTCCTCTGCTAGCTCTCTGATGGTCAATTTACGGTTTTCGGCCAACATTTCTTTGATTTTATCGATGTTTTCATCGGTTTTCGACTGCCACTGCGTTCGTCATCCTCGACCGACTCACGACCACTTCTGAAGCGTTTGTGCCACCGAAAAACACTTCTCCAACATTTCTAAGGTCTGCGGACTGTTAACGTTTATCACACAAAATTTAATGCAAACTCGTTGAAGCCATTTCCAAACTTGTAAAAAATCGAAAACACGCACAAACGTAGATGTACTCAGTACAGGTAACTTTTACAAATGTCAAGCTATGACGCTGAAATTTGGAGGAAAGTGTCAATGATAGATGTGGTAACCTAAAAAAAAAAAAGAATTCCAATCGGGTGACTGACAGCGCCACACTGTGGCCGGTCCTAAAACTTTTTGATCAAGGTAGTATGTTATGTGCACAGAAATGTGTAGCATAATCGTTTTGCGTGGGTTATTTTAAGATATTATCCAGGAACACACACGGCACGATGGTTTGGTGGTCTTTGATCATGATCGTAGATTTAGATAATCTTAATTTGGTATGCTGGATGCGAGGTAAATTATTTCAAGTCGGAAAGACCTCTCAAGTTAATTTATTGTTATTTATTTATTTTTAAGAAAGCGATAATATTTTGACACAAAAACCATTGAAACTTTATACATTCACATATTTTGTATGTTTTCTCTTACGACATGCGCGGCATTTTAATACTGAAACATTAACTTCACATAACAGTTAACAAAATAATCCAGCGCAGATTTGAAATTGTTGTTTATCAAAAATGCGTAGTACAGAATTGTACTTTCCGTCTTAATAACAGTTCAGTAATGATAATATTGCGCCCGCCCCCACCTTGACTACCTTGAGGGAGTGAAGCTTGAACTTGGCAAAAGAAGGATAAAAATAATATTATTGCTGCAGAGGTCCGTGATTTAAGAAAAAAATGTCAATTGTCAATGTATGAATTAAGGCGGAATGAGGATACCGTAAATGAATGGATAGATAAAATATTTATTTTAAATAAGACGAAGAAAGGAGATTTAAGATGGTTTGGACTAAGCGAGTATACAAGTCAATAGTGTAAAGTGTGAGTGGGAGAGGTAGGCCAAGGAAACGTGGCTGGGTCGAGTGAACCATATTTCGAAAGAAGATAAAGTGAGAAGTTCGAATAATACGAGATGTATGATCGTGGAAGAGGCGAAATTTCTGTACTTAAATAGAAAAGTATGTAGGTCTGTTCTTTCTGCTTACCCCAAAACGGGAACGGCGTAATAATATGTATGTAGTAATGATAAATATTAAATCGAGTTTAAGATGATATATCAATTTCAGCAAGGTTTTGAAAGATACGAGTATATTCTCAGATCAACTTTTCTTTGATTTTTATAGTCTCACAAGGCGACTTTTTTTTATTATACTATCTATAGAACATGCAGGTAACATACCATTTTACACTTATGTGACCATATAGAACATACAGGTAACATATAACATTACACTTATCTGAGCATATAGAACATGCAGGTAACATATAACATTACACTTATCTGACCATATAGAACATGCAGGTAACATATAACATTACACTTATTTAACATCACACAGTATGTCACATTGTAGTTATCATTAGTTCCTACGAATCTTGTGTCATAATAATACAAAGTTGTATTTACGACTTTTGAAGTATAAGAGGGATAAAGAGAACAGTTAAATTAAATTAAACAAAGAAAGTTAAAAAAGTAAATATCTTAATAGTTTAAAAACATAAAAATAGACGAGCTATACTCGTACCTACTTAGATTAGAAAAGTACAAATAAATATGAGTTCGGCGCTATTTAGTGAACCTTTAAAACTAGGAAATGAACCATTCAATATGTTCTTAGTCGTACTCATGGCTGAGATTCGTGGTTTATTGATGATCTGGAACCGAGCAGATGATTTGTCTCCACTCCCGATTCTGAGCTATGCGCAGCACTCGACGAGAATCTAGCCATCTCTTTAATTTGATCTGGCCACCTTGCTGGAGACCATCCTCTTACTCGCCGCCCCTCAATCACTCCAGTCACTATCAGCTCCTCCAAACGGTCTTTATCTCTTCTTGCGACTCGTCCGATATATAACAGTATTGTCTACCTGCATGCCATTATAGCTTATAGCATTTGACCAGTAAATCTTGGAGGATGATAGATAATTTGTGCGTCTGCAATCCATGAGATGCAAGACATTCGGCACTAACATATCTCGAAAACATCCAGCATATCGTTTTTCCTTTTTTTCAGCTACCATGTTTCTACTCAATATAGTGCTATGGGGATAATCAGAGTTCTTGGTGTTTAGATAGATCGATTTTTCTATATGTTAACAAATTTGGCCGTTCAATATATCAACTCTTTTCATGCTTCTGCTTCAAATATGTACATTTTGTTAACATAACGAATTTCCCATGGGTATTCGTAAAATAGCTTAGAACTTGGAAGGTATCTGTGGTTTTTTAATTAGTAAACTAATAAAAAATATGTACATTTAAACTCATTGTATGAACTTTGATATTTATTTCAGTATGCTATTACTTTTCTAAGTTCTTAATTTTTTATGTAATTTATTATTTTATGTTAGTATTATATTTTGTTAAGTATATTTTCATATATCTGTACTCTCACAAACGATTTAAAAATGTCCAAAGAAAAAAATTTAAAACCCTAAATATAATTACAATCACCACATTCTTTTACAACAATTAATAGTTTTGGATGTCCGAATTCTTTCAGTAATTTTCTCACTGGTAAAATTTATTAAGTATTTCAGTAAAAGTTGTTGTATGTAATTAATACAAATACGTCCACACAGGCTATATCTGTGATGTATCGCCGTGTATGTGCTCAATCTTATGCCACATAAATAATATGAAAAGTTTTCGTGAAACTCGGTTGGAAAACATCCCGGAAGCCAGTCCTCAGTTCGGTGGGGCGGCCTTCGCCCGCATACACCCGCATCAGGGGCGGATCAGGGAAGAAATCTAAGGGGTGAATGACCACGATATACGATTAATAATGTAGTTTTTAATGTCAGATAATGTAACGTAATATAAATAAACCCTGTAACATTGTGTATACAAACAAATCTCGTTTCTCTTGTGATTAAAAAAAACTACTCTGCGTCTGTTTTAGTTCTTTATATGTTGCAAAAAAGGTGTCTTAATTTTTTTACAGATAGCAGTGGATGGGAATTCGACTATTTCCTAGTTTTAGTGTCGGTGGATAGTAGGAAACTTAAAAAATAATTGTAATACGGGATCTAAATCGCTTCGTTAAGATGAATGGAGAAAAAATACCCAATTATAATGATCGAGCTTTTGGCTACAGGCTTTGAAGATGTTTCTAAAGATACAATTAAACTGAAAAGCCCTCGAAATTTATTTGTTAACGAAACTATAAAATGTATGGACTCGTTATTTTTCATTTAAGTTTATTGGTAGTATAAACATCTAAAATACCTGTAGTTGTATGACTGTTTTATAAACCGAATATTAATTAATGAAATTATTGCGGATAGCGTCCAATAGTATACATTTTAATGCAATATTTTTTTATTACATATTAATAAGGCTATTTTTTAAATAACCTATTGAAAATAAAATAATATATATCGCGTCTGACTAAATGCCCCATTACGCTAGTAGAACAATACAATACGAGCTTTCACAGTATTAACACAATAATACGCAAAACGTTGGATATATGAGTATGTATAATTTACGTTTAACATGTATGCATACCATCATGCCATTTTCCTGTTGGGGATAGATGACATAGCGCCAGACTTTCCTATCTCGACACACACATCCTTAGTCTCTTCTAAATCCTATCTAAACGCACATATTTCGCCTCTTCCATATCCGCACACATTCTCATACGTGTAAAACAATAGTTATAATAATTTATATATAAAACAAACATAAAAAATCAATATCGTGTATCGCCAATTATCTCGATCCATTTGTCAATTACAAGTTCTTTAAACTCACAAAGCGTACTAAGTTTAGAAACGTCAGGTCGGTTATGGTTAGTATTTTTAAATAATTAGTTCGATTTTTTTTTAAAATAAAATAACGCCATGCATCATGACTTTCGGAGAGCATTAGACGATGCAAAGATAAGCAAATTTATATATTGCTGACATTTAGAATCGAGCACTTTCTTAATTGTTCGCTGTCTCCCATGCCACTGAGATAAAGCATGCAAGAATTCTAACAGGCATCAAACCACTCGGTCGCCCACGTATGGGGTGGGCTGACAATATTAAACTCGATGCAGAATGCCTTAATGGTAATTAGCTTTGTGAAGTGAGCCTGATTAGTATCGGGAGACTTAAAAGACTATCGTACGATCGGCATTGGATCTTTAAGTTCCCTAAAGAGCCCAACGGACGACCAAAGGAAGGCTGACCGATATAGATAAGACAAATATGTGCTAAATCGATAGGCAAATCCCGTCGTTAGCAATCAGAGTTTGAGGTGTCGAACACAATATGTAATAATGTTTTTAATAACAATGTCAAAGATCAATGACAACCAGATACATTTTAGTGTCTTATCTATGCTTATTGACGTAGCCGATCCGATAAATTATTGATCACTTTGTGAAACGGAAAGAGAGAAATATAGGTGTAGTCTAAACGAACAAATCGTTGTAAAAATACTGAAACAAAAGTCAAATACAACTTCTTGGTATTTAAAGTAAATAGTTTAAAGACCGCGCTACGTACTCGATTTCAACCCTCTTGGAGCAGACACTGGCGTGAACTATTACCGGAAAGGGGCCGAAGTTCACCACGTGGCTGGCGTCCGCAATCGATCCACCGCGTCGGGACGCGATCATTTTGGAAAGGGCCAATCGGTTTAGCGGTGCAGACGGGGCAATATTTAGTACACAAACAATGCAGCCCCACGTGTTTACAATACTTCAGCAAAGCATTATGTATACACAGCAAAATCAATTATTCGTGATTGGAAAATTCATTAGAATATTACCATATGTACGAGTATATAGGCCAGGGATAGGAAGGCGAAGCTACATGTCTAAATGTGATCCATGTTTTGTGGGTCGCCCAATAAAATAAGTATACCGATCATAGTTCGGCCAAAAGGTGAATTAAGATGTGTAATAATTTTTCATTGCAAAATGTCATTAATATCTGATTCGAAACAATGCTCTCTTATTAGTTGTTTTTCTTATGGCTGAGCGTCGTGGTTCCTCGATGATCTGGAATTGAGCAGATGATTCGCGTCCACTTCTCTCGGTCCTGAGCCATGATGAGTGCAGCACTCAACGAGGAACTATCAATTTCCTTGATTTGGCCTATCCACCTAGCTGGAGACCATCCTCTCGCTCACCTAACATAAACATTTCCAGTCACTACTAACTTCTCCAATCTGTCCTCACGTCTTCTAGCGACATGTTCGGAGTATCGACATGTTCGGAGTAGCGACATGTTCGGAGTAGTGACATGTTCGGAGTAGCGACATATTCGGAGGAGACAGTATTATCGTTCACAGCCATTCTTTGACCTGTAGATTTTGGAAAATGAATATATTGGCGCGTCTTGCAGTCCATGAGATGCGAACCATTCGGCTATAGTATAGCCGCTATACTATAAATTTAATTTTAAAAAAAGATAATCTGTGAGAGTCTGCATTTAAGGTGTGATTTTTTTCAAAGATTTCCCTGCTAGTGTGGATGCATCGCTTGTTGTATCCTATTATTGACTACTAAGATACTTTTAATGTGATTTTTTAATAATAAGTAAAGTATATTATATATCAAAACTTGCTCAATTATATGAAAATGTTTTTTTTTTATTTAAGAATATGTCGGTAATGATATATTTTATTATCATTCGTCACGGCACCAACAGAATACTAGAAGTTTGCAGACATCAGTCGCTGGTCCTATCATTGTGATTCAGCGCTGTTAACTCGATAATGCATAGTTTCAGGAAATGCCTGAACTGTTATTTTCCTCAATATATAATTTAAGAAAGTTTTCCTAAATGCGTTGTGAATTTATAATTTTCAAAAGTTACCGTCCAAACAATTTCATGTTTGTATTTTGGTATTCATTACAAAGTTATTTTCACAATTAGATGAGTTTTGTTTTTGTTTCGAAATTCGTTTGATAACCTTATTTCCATAATTATTACTTTTGATGTTAGCACGATACATTGTAAATAAATACTCAAAGAAAACTATAATTTTAAACAGTTTTTTGGAGAATCGCAATCATTATATTTCACTCCATTCCACAATTCGTATTTAACATGAATTAGTATTTAGGCCATAACCCTTCATATCCTTACACTCAACTTATGTGCGTTTCATTTAATAATATTTTTAATCTGTCAATAAAAGCAAATTTGAGTCCCGAGTTGGATCGCCGTTGAGGGGAGTGCTTTTTAAACGGCGCTATAAAAATTGTCCTTTTATTATTATAATTATCAGCTAGACCAGCTGTCGGCAACATATGACACGCGGAATGTTTTTTGGTGGCATGACATAAAGAATGACAAATAATGAAATTATTCAGTACATTAATAAAAATCATTTATTAAAAAAAAATCTCATACACACGGCTCGTTTTCTTCCACGAAATTATTAGTTTTTGGGGAAACATCAAAAAAATTCTCACTGCGTGGTTCATTTTCTTCGTCAACATTATCAGTTTTTGAGGGGAGAAATCCAAAAAAATTAGCTGTGCAAATTTTCGCATTAATTTTGAACAGGACCTCCAATTTATATTGCGCATGGGGCCATGTAGGTAATTTGAATCATAATGAAGTATTATAGTTAAATAAATATTCAATTTCTTAAAGATAGATTTTTCTCTCCCCCCCCCCCCCCCAGAAAAATTCTTGGATCCGTTAGTATCACGTGGAGTGTCCAATACTTAAAATAAAATTAAAATGCGACATTTCAGTATTTCAGTGCATAAACGTTGCCGACCGCTGGGCTACACTACGAATTCGGGCTTTAATATAAAAAAAAATACTATTTTTGATGCCCCATTTTTATTGTTACCATCAACATTATTTTAAAAAACAATTTATACATTGCCAACCTTAATTGAACGAATGTTAAAGAAAATACGAATACTTGAGTAAATATACTCGTAACCCCTACATTTCATAAACCAAAGAGCTCTAGAACTTTTACATAGAATATTCAAGTTTATTTGAAATTTAATATTTGTTTGGCGTACTATTTTAATATTTATTTCATGCGTAATAGAAATTACAAGTTTACTTATTTTAATATTTGTTTTATGTGTAAAATGCTCGTTTTGGGTCATGAAGGACCAAAATCAACAGGGTATATTTTCATGAATTCGGAGAACGTATGATATATGAATTTACCAAATTGAAAAGTTATTATTGAAATATACAAAGCCTAGATGTTCTCAATTTGAGCGCGACTGGCATGTCACCCATAGATCGTTCCATTTTCAAACATTCATATTTTAAAGTTTAGTTTTGAATTTTTTTTTTCACATAATTTACGAGGCATTCTTAAGTTTAATTATGTATGATATGTCAACTGAGAAACGAACGAAAGTGGTCTAACTTTATTTCGCAAATTAAAAGTCAATTATTCTAACGCAACGCGTATATTGACATCATTTTACAAATGTAGATTGGCAAGCATTATCGACGGTAAGTGAGTAATAATAGCAAGTTTTCGACAGCAGGGATCTGTAGTTGACTTGCCTAAAGCCACAAGGACGCGTACTCTCCGCACTCATTAGTGTATCCAATGGGGGTAAGCGAGTCTTGCTCACCAACTTCAACCAGACGACATTCAGATCAGCTCGGAATGTCTGGAATGACAATGCAACTAATCTTAAGAAGCAATTCGCACATCATAACGTATTAAATTCATTTGGTGCACGAATCAAAGCTGCAAGATCCACAACGCCTTGAAAAAAAGCACTGTAGCGTGACTTATGGGCCATTCTGTATATATAGGTTGAAGAATTCTGGAGCTACATGCTAAAAACCACAGATTTATATAAAAAATATATTGTAATTTATTTTTAACAAACACTGTTTATTCCACTTTTTATGACGGTATAACCCTACCGGTTTCAAGGCTTTCACCTCATCTTCAGGGGAGCGCAAACAAGACTAAATGCTGTTCGAACTGGTACCGATATAGACACTTCAACGGTTGGTGGCGGGGGGGGGGGGGGGGGTGAGAGGAAGGCTAGGTATAATTTCGGCCAAGAGCGGGGAGATTTTGGGGAAATAATTATTCAACAGATGCTCCGATCGGTATACTGACTTAGAAATTTCTAGGGCCTCTAATCTGTCCAATTTATTTCCGTTGCCGCTAATATGTAAGAATTTGGCATCATCGATAGAAAAAGTATGATTCTCACGGTGACAATGATTAGCCATTTCAGAATATATTAGAGGATTTGTTAAGGCAGATTGGTGTTCACGAAATCTCTTTTCAAAAGATCTTCCTGTCTTTCCTATATAGAAATTATCACAGTCAGCACATAAAAGTTTATACACACCACCAAGTCACATAAAGCCAGCTTTTTACACTAACTTTAATCTCCGGAAACTCTTATTTAATGGGAAAGGCAAAAATGGAATACTTAGCAACAGTGGTGTGTATAAACTTTTATGTGCTGACTGTGATAATTTCTATATAGGAAAGACAGGAAGATCTTTTGAAAAGAGATTTCGTGAACACCAATCTGCCTTAACAAATCCTCTAATTTATTCTGAAATGGCTAATCATTGTCACCGTGAGAATCATACTTTTTCTATCGATGATGCCAAATTCTTACATATTAGCGGCAACGGAAATAAATTGGACAGATTAGAGGCCCTAGAAATTTCTAAGTCAGTATACCGATCGGAGCATCTGTTGAATAATTATTTCCCCAAAATCTCCCCGCTCTTGGCCGAAATTATACCTAGCCTTCCTCTCACCCCCCCCCCCCCTCCAACCGTTGAAGTGTCTATATCGGTACCAGTTCGAACAGCATTTAGTCTTGTTTGCGCTCCCCTGAAGATGAGGTGAAAGCCTTGAAACCGGTAGGGTTATACCGTCATAAAAAAGTGGAATAAACAGTGTTTGTTAAAAATAAATTACAATGTCTTTAAACCTCCACAACATTAATGCCTTAACTATAAACAACATAAAAAATATATCATTAAAATGTATATGATTCACTTCTTATTTAGTACTAATTTATCATTAAAGCCGATGGGAGGGGACGTTGGCGCCTTTTATCGTAACCGCCGGAAACGATTAATTGATGTATGGTTATTAAACAGCGGCACACCTTTGAAAGTACATAGTTTTTTTCTTCATGAAAACACCAATTCGCGATTTCAGATAAGCAGAAGTTAGTGTTAAGGACTGTTTAATAGTGATGGTTATTTTTTTATTTTTTTCAAGGAAGCTATTTTTAATATGATTAAAAGTAATTTAACATGAAATTACGTGTACCTTTTACCTTCTACATCACATGGAAACTTCGCTAAGACACGCATAAAATTTACCATTTAACGTGAAGAAAATTTGTAAAGAAATAATAAAATATTTAAGGGTTATGTCTTTTCCGTAAACCGTACTTTTGTAAGCATTATTATTAACTTTTTAGCTTTGTCCATTGATTTGAATTATCAAAATTATTTTTATCGATTAATGTGACCATATTCGGATTCATCGTTTTTTTAAAGTAGTTTATGCAGTTCCCTGTAATCGAAAATTACATAAATCATATATTTATAGATAAACAATGTATGACAAAATGGCAATGAAGACAAGGATAAGGAACGGATTGATAAAACATGCAGTGCTTAAGATGAAGAAAGGTCAAGATGATTCGACAAATGTGTTGAGATGGTTCGATCACGTTGGAAGAAATCGAAATTTGAAAAAGCGTAGCAGCGGGTAATATAGTGAATGGTGGGTTATATAATGCGTTTACCGACAGGAACATTTCAAGATAAGCAAAGCTGGCTACTCATAATGGAATATTGGTCCCAACATTACGAGTTACAAGCGAAACTTAAAAGTGACAATGAAGTGTAAAAAATAAGATAAATGCGGTCGAACGGAGAACGTTGCGTAGAACGTGTGGATTCAGTCGTATAAGGAATGAGGATACTAGGAAAGAATGCGGATTGAAATAAGATGTTATGCATGAGATGAGGAAAAGAGCATTGAGATGGCTGTGCCACGTAGAAAAATTTAATGATAAAAAAAACGCGTGCGTCCCTGTGAAATAGCTCAGTTATACCTACAACGTTTACTAAGGATTTATTTACCTACCGATATATAGAAGAGTCACAGAGAAGGTGTAAAGATACACGGGCAAAAGGTGGACATGATAAGGTTCGCTGACGATATTGCTATGGTTGCTGAAAGTGAAGAGGAACTACAAGAGGCCTTAACAACTATGGAAAGCATTCTTCAAAATAACTACAGTATGAAGATAAATAAAGACAAAACAAAGCTGCTGACTGTAGGCCGAGCGCAGCACCAGATGAGAATAGTGATGTCGGGTAAACCACTAAAGAACACCAAGGAGTTTGTCTACCTCGGGAGCAAAATAACATGGGACGGTCGGTCCAAGAGCGAGGTCGACAGCCGTATACATCAGGCTAGACTTGCATTTAATAAAAGGTCGAAAATAATAGAATCAAATAATATAGACCTTAAACTGAGAATACTCCTCATCAAGACCTATGTATGGAGTATCTTGATGTACGGCTGCGAGACATGGTGCCTATCCGAAAGAGATAGACGAAGACTAGAGGCTTTTGAGATGTGGTCCTATAGAAGACTATTAGGAATTTCCTGGAGAGACCGCATCACAAATGAAGAGGTTCTCCAACGAATCGAAGGAGGAAGGCACCTGCTCAGGATCCTGTCCGAAAGGCGTGCAAGATGGATCGGTCATATAATACGACAAGAGGGCCTCTTGCATGCCATAATGGAGGGCATGACCGAGGGGACAAACTCTAGGGGACGCCCACGCCGAGAGTACCTGGAGGACCTGTTGGTGGACGTGCGCTGCTCAACATACACAGACTTAAAAAGAGCCGCACAGGACAGGGGGGAATGGAGGAGAAGAGTTCAAATTGCTGCAAACCAGTCTTAGGACTGCAACCACGGAGGAGGATATAGAAGATATCAATATCAGAAAATTCGTTCATTTCGTGTGCTAGTGATGATGCTCTTAATAGTACAGTTCGTAAATAAGGCCTTAAACAATCTCAATTCACGATGGAGTAAATAATTGTCCGGTATATTAAATAAAAGTTTGTCAATCAACAAAGGGTTTGCTATTTTTCCTGTCAGCACTTTGTATAAACATATGCGTAGATATCTTCTACGCTTAAGGAATGATATCCAAGTATGATATATCCATTTGAAATGTTGGATAGATAAATTAGTAAAATACATGCTCTCCAATAAAGGTTATAATAGTAGATTATGCATGACGAGGTGTATGGATGTGGCGGAAGCGAAAGATAGAATGAATTATAGATAAGTCGTCTGCCATCCCAATAAGGCGTGATGGTGATGCTATTATATGGTATATTGTATAAAAAACATAATAATAACAATTGTTCAAGTATACAATTTAAAGATCGATTATGTATTACATTATTTCCTATAGAAAACATATTTATGGTTATGTTAATTTTAATTATTTGACCATTTTTTTCTTGGTCCAACGAAATTAGATATCTGTCGAAGAAAATGCATTTAATGTCTTCATCCCATTTGGACTCGAGGGAGGTTTTCAAAGCCACTACTATATTTTCACAACGTGGTTGTTCAATGGTAATTTAAGTACGAGTATTTTCAACCCAAAAAAGATTCAGCGTTTTCTCTCTCAACTCTTTTCACCTGTATATTTATTATTATAAAGCTGTCGGATCCATTGTTCAATATTTCGCATTCGTGTTAAGGGAAGGATCATTCGGGATGATTCCTAACGGGTTCACTTCTGAATTGGTTTTACTTTCAAACCTTATTTAATTAGATTTTTTTTTCTTCTAAAGTCTGTTAGGTACATAATACGAATCTAAGTACTAAAATAAAAGTATCAGATTAAATTTAAGGTATCTTTTTTTAGATTTACTTTTTAAAGACTGCGTGCACACAATAAACCGGCGTCATTCATACACAGGATATCCTAACAATCTTCCTCGATCGCCAGGGATGTCATCATCATCATCAAAAATATTTCAATGTATCACACTAAAAATACTAAATAGATTATAATGTCATGCAGTCGTGATTCAGGTATAATGGTTTTAAGATAGCAGGAAATTTTCGCGTTAACTCTCTAGTGGCATCACGTACAAAGCATCTCGGTGATTCATCCAGGAAACGGAGAGAGCGAAGGAAGGATGACCTGTTCCCAATTATACCAAACGCCTTTTGTTAAGAACCGCACATGTTGAATACATTATTATACCAGTACATGGATTCTTAGTTTGTGTTCTATCACCATAAATTTTATTTTATTAAACTCGCACAAAAATAATACGAGTACTCTTATTTATTTTTAGGTTTATTGTTAAAAATATATGGTTTAATCTTGAAACAAAAAAATTAAGTCTGTTGCCTTTTTATATGTCGTCCAATGGGTTCATCATCAGCCTGGTTGACTACAGTGTTATTTATTTATTTCATTTATTTAACACTTTTATTGCAAATACAATCTGGCGGGCTTATTTCCAGCCGGCAATCTCTTCTAACCAACCAGACAAAAGTAAATGAAGCAAGTTACGTGGTCGCATAAATCATTCAAATGACTATCCATCCCCACGAAATCCATAAACATATACGTGAGCACATGCCCACGGACCCCACAAATACGGACAATCACCCGAACATTCTTTTTCATATAAAGTGAGATATCATCAATCAAAAGGAAAGGAAGGGATGGTGGAGAGGAAAGGAATAGAAAAATCGGGAATGAAACACGTTATACTGACTAGAATGTAAGAATTTTTTCAATCGCTTCTTAAAGCATGCCAAGGACGGAGCGAGTCTTATATTGGTTTGTAACTGATTCCAGAGTCTCACTGCATGAGCAGTAAAGGAGGACGTAAAGAAAGAGGAGCGGTGAATTGGAAAGGCCAATAAACAATCTCTGTTTGAGCGTAGCGCTAATCCATGATTGGAAAAACGCTGAAAATTTTCGGCGAGATAAGAGGGGGCGGCGGGACAGTTAAGGATATTATACAATAGCGACAGTATGTGAATTTGGCGTTTATTTCTAACATTCAACCAGTTCAATGCCTTCTGATATGAAGTTATATGATCGTACTTGCCTAGGTTGAAAATGAATCTTAGACACACATTTTGAAGACGCTGTAATTTGTCCAGCTGTTCCTCTGTAATATCCAAGTAACATACGTCCGCATAGTTCAAAATCGGAAAGAGCAGAGATTGTACGAGTAAAATTTTGGTTTTAGTTGGTAGGAATCTTTGCAACACTTTAAGGGAATGAAGGCCGAAGAAGATCCTTCGGCTTACCTCATTGATTTGATCTCGCCATGAGAGATTGTTATCTATTAGCACTCCTAGGTTTTTAACAGTTTTATGTAATGGTATGATAGATCCATCAAGTAATATTGGAGGGAGTAAGTCAGTGTTGAATTTACCGAGAAGCTGAGGGCTGCCAATGAGGATCGCTTGAGACTTCTTAGGATTTATGAGTAAGCCATGCTCCCCAGTCCACTCTGAGATCCATTGAAAATCCGCATTTAAATTGTTCAAAGCCGCGTGAAAGAAATTTGGATCAAAATTAATATACGAGTATATCTGCAGGTCGTCCGCATACAGATGCCAAGAACATTTAAGAGGCGATGTTATTGGGTTGATGAATATAGAAAAAAGGAGTGGAGAGAGAATTCCACCTTGGGGAACGCCTGCAGAGAGATCAGTCCATTCAGATATACGCTCTTGGTATTTACAGGATTGTTGTCTTCCTTTTAAATAGCTCGAAAACCAGACAATGACCGATTCAGAGAATCGTAATGAACGCATTCGAGCCATAAGCAGATCAAAGTCTACAGTATTGAATGCATTGCTAAAATCCAATAGACATAACAATGTCAGCTGCTTAAAGCTCATTCCACGTCTCACATCATCTGTAATTTTGACCAGTGCCGTAGTGGTACTATGTCCCGGACGGAATCCTGACTGCAACGGATTAAACAATTCAAATTGATTAAGGTGGGAGTCAATTTGTATATGAACAATTTTTTCAATAACTTTTGATCATGTGGGCCGAATAGATATGGACCTAAAATCTTTATATGACGTAGGTGAGCCAATTTTCGGGATCGGGATGATTAGAGCCTTCTTCCATACACTAGGAAAGCTGCTAGTAGACAAAGAAAAATGTTATAATATGTGTTATGATAGGAAGAATAGCATCGATAATGAAGGAGATGAATACAATCGAAATATTGTCGTCACCCATTGCTTTTGAGGATATAGTCAAAATAATACGACGAACCTCACCTATATCAACCTCCAAAAAGTGGAGCTCAGGAACACTGGGTCGAGGCATTACACGAATTTTTCGGAAAATGTTCTCCTTTGTGTTTGTGTCTAAACTGAGTGATGGTGCTATATAGGCATATAGACCTCCCCTCTACTCCTACACTCGTTTTTATCTTGGACACATTGTTTCCATCTCTTTTTCAAATCTCATTATGGTAGGGGTTTTCCCTCACTTATTTTCCCTGTCCTTGGTAGCCACTACAGCACTTTCTGGGAACACCTATCAAATGTGATGTTCCCAGTTCCACCTTTAAGTGACAACTATCTCAGCGATATCCGAGACTTTGGTTTGTTGCCTTATCCATTCGTTCGTCTTCTGGACCTGTAATGAGATATTAAGCATTTTTCTCTCTATAGCCCTCTATGTGACCCTGAGCTTATGCATTATTTGCTTTCTAAATGTTGCAATCTCAAGTTCATGTGTCAGTACAAGAAGGTCACATAAATCTAATAGGTCTTTCTTTACATACTATAGGTATGGTACTTCGGAGACTTGAAAATGAAGGATACCTTATCAAACGCAACCCAAGCTTGACCGCATCTCTCAATTTTTGCATCCTGGTTCTTCCAAAGCATTACCATCCAAGATATATGATATGTACATAGCACTGAACTTCTTTCTCGACTGTCTCCCGACGACTATGAAATGTGCTGTTAGACCAGTGTTGCTCATACTTTTGGATTTAATGTAGTTTATCATAGTGACGCTTTACTTATTTCTTATGAGTATTTAAACGATGTCATTATCTCGCAAACGACGATAATTTCGTTACTGAAGAGCATGGGCTAGAAAAGAAATATTATTTTTCATGAAATGTTGGATACTCCCTCCTAGAGCTATTCACTGAATATTATTTCGAGTTTTATGATTCGATCACGTATGAAGAACAAAAGCTTGTCATCAACATCAAGTGCAAAATAATTGTCTGTCCAGGTCATATTATTATAGGAAAGCGATACCACTACCATAAACTTACACTGATGGGCTAGTAAAAGTTTGGTTTGAAAGAAGTGTCCGAAGAGTTTATTTAGTTGTTCCATATTGCCACAAACGTCTGGGGGCCGGGTATATCATAGCACATTAAAATAAGATTAAATATTCGAGAGGTTACTTTTAGAAAATAGTAGAAACGGAAGTAATTCATTATAAACCAAAAAATCAACATTTTTATTTTTATTGTATTATTAATAAAAAATGAAAATTACAATAGGAAACAAAATCAATGGGACACTAAATAACATATATTCAAATCAAGTATTTTCAAAATTTGCTTAAATGAAGACTCAAAACAGCGTATTTGTACCGACATTTAAGGAAGTGAAATATTGTCATGGAAAATGTAGGAAAGGAGCTGAGTAAATACATGCACTGAAAACAATTTGTGGTGTGTCGATATGTGACAGAATAAGAAATCTTATTATTAAGGATGAATGTAAATTAAAAACTGGTGCGTTAAGTAGCGTGACAAAGAACAATCTGAGGTGGCATAGACATTTTGAACGGACAGGTGACGAAAGACTCACTAAATAAATCTACAACGCGAACATGAGTAGGAGTCGTAGCAGAGGATGGCTGAGAAAAGTATGATTGGACCAAGTTAATGAAATTTTGTGAAAAAGAAAGATAAGAAGTGAGAGACACAGAAGGAACTGTATTAGAAAATGTATGAATTTAGAGGAGGCGAAGGATGTATGTCGTGATACAAAAAAGTTTGACACTTTGTGGTTACTGGAGACGTGGGAAGACGACACACAAGGGGAAGAATCCCAATGCGTTGAACTGATCAAGTGAGAGACGCAACTGGACTACCATTACCAACTGCCTTTCGAACCGCAGAGCGTAAGGATGGATGGAGAGGAGTCGTCAGAGGCTCTCATGGGAGTCACAGTGCTCAGTAAGAAGCTACACAACAGGGTTGATACTTAACATTTGTCTAATGTTTTAGGTAGACTTTTCAGAATATTTAATTAAACGAAAAACCTTATTGTCCAGATTATCTATAAATGTTAAGATTTTCACAAAAAAACAAAAAACAATATTGTATCACATTTACTGATTAAATAAGTCAACATTTAATGACAATATTGGCTTAAGTGTTGTGTAAGGACTGATTTCAAATTGTACATTATTATCTTCAAGGCTCCTAATGGAATGCCGGCTCCTTTGTGTATTTTAAACCTGTGCTGCGAGATTTTGTTTCTAAAAGGGGGAATATACTTAGATCACCCTGATCTTCATTCAATACATTGATTGTTTCCAATAGATCAAATACGGCGAGGTATTAAGATAGGGCAGGGCTTAGACGTGGTTGGTTCCATGGCTTGAAATAATCTTTCTTTAATTATTGATGGGAAGCGTATACAGTTTTAAGAGATATTTAAAATCACTATTGTATTGTATCACTTCGTTGTTTACAGCGCAAAATGTCGGGTTTATTATCATCTGACAATCTCTTCCAACCAACCAAAACGATGTTAATGAGGCCTTGAATGAAAACCATCCTCTGTAATCCTTTTTTTTAAATAAGGGATTCCAACGGGAATTTAACCCGAAACCACCTGGTCAAAAGTCTTACCAACTAGACTATGGCGGTTGTCACACTTTTTGTGAGTTCTTTTGAAATTAACGAATATTATATTATACGTAAAGTATACTTACCAAAATACGTATTAATATCACACATCGTATGTTTTGCTAAGACTTTCTTTGTTATTCGCCTTCCCTTGGTAAGTTTTCTGCAGTTTTCTTTACCAAATATGCACTTGTAAGCAGGCGAGGAAAAGTGTCCATCCCAATAGCCGAAGATTCTTTCTTCCTATTTTTATATTTAAATAAAAAAAATTAACAAATTGCAGGTGTGCCAAAAGTAAAATTGTGGAAATTTACTTAAGAGACAATTGCTTCTGAATTTCCACGATTTGATTTTTAGCCTACTCTGTATTTTATTATCTATGAATATGAATTCGATTTCCATTAAAATGTTTGTATTATACATACCATATTCAACGTCCTTAAGTAGAATTTGCTCTCTAAACGTCGCTATAGAAATGGTCATTTTATCTTGATTATAAATATTCTGGTAACATTAAATGAAAAACCTGGACATATTTTTTTTCTGGACAGTGATTTTAATGTATGGTCGAATTTAAATATTGTAGCTTGGGGAGTATTTAATATGACAGAATAAAGACATGCTTTTTAGTCTTTTATATGAATATAATTTTTAAAGAATACATATTTTATTGTTTATACGGTAGTCATGTAGAAATTGACGCGCTGGCAAGAGAACAAACGCCACCGGTTGGCGTGTCAGGCGGAAAATACGGTTCGCGTGATCTTCGCCGGAGTTGTTCCGTTGTTCCGCGTCGCAGCCTAGTGTGGAATGAGAAAGACGTTCCTTCAAGCGAGGAATATTTTAGTATTAGTTGATACGTTGACTAATTTGAAAAGATACCGTGTAAGAACTGGTTTAAACTTGGATGATCCAAATATTAAACTGTCATCTCTTACCAACTCTGCTCAGCACATCCTAAATACATTTTCGACTTGTAACATCTTTGTCTATTTTTAGCCATATATTCTATATTAGTTTCTGGGAGTTGCCCCCATAAGGGGGGGATCACTCAATGTAAGTCAAGCGTTTTTAACGACGTTGCAACAATAAATTTATGTGGTTGAATATTAAATTATTGGTTGGCATATTAACCCGATTTACTGCCAGCATTAGAACATGGCAAGTGTTAATTTAAAAAAAAACGCAACTATAATGTATTATTATATAATATTAACTTGGGATATGTTTTGCACAACTGATAGTAAACGAGATTCGTGCGATTGAAAAGTAATCGAAAACATTGTTAGTACACTTTGTCAGAACCGAGACAAGGAAGGGGCAACTGGAGATCTATCCTCAGGCGCGATATCTAAAGGCCACCAAAATCGACTGGTATAAAATAAAAATAGCATAAAATAATTAAAAAAACAAAACAAAACTAGTCTCAAAATCATTAAAAATATCTTCCGAGTACACTATCAATATCCATGATCATATAGTTTCAGTTACTTTATCTAGTGGCCGCACCCACTACCTTCATATTCGTACACTCGACTTATATATGTTTATTTTGTAATATTTTAAATCTGGGTTCGATTCCCGAATCGGAGCGCCCTTGAGGAGAGTTTGCTCACTAAACGGCGCTATACAAATTGTCATTTTATTATTAATATTATTATTAAAGTAATTAAAAGTATTCAAAACCTACCTGAGAACTTGTCTTGTACAAAATAAATTGTCAAATATGTCTTATCTCTTTATTGAACATTTTATTTCAAACAATTAGATTTAGATAATATTATTCAAAAAAGTTATTCATAATGTATGTTAGCCAACCCCAATTTTCAATTTTTTTGAAGACTGGAGGGGGGGGGGGCTATTTTTCGAAAGCAAAACATCACAAATTTTAAAATCAGGGGAAAATATTACAGAAATTACACCCGTTCCTGAAACAGTTTCAAAAGATTTTCACCTTATTTTGGAAGTGCGTTTTCGAATGGGTGCCTCAGACGCCAAATACATACTTCGTTCTGGCTCTACTCTCTATGTCTTCGCAGGAGGCTTCCAGGAGATTCTCAATTTAACCCACAATGGAGTGAATGCTAAGGCACCTTAAATTGGCCTTTTTATCGTGACAATTACCGTGGTCTAGTTGGTAAGACGCTTGTCTTCCACCCGAGGGTTATCTGATTTACCATATGCAAGTTGTTGCCTGTCAATAACGGGAGTTTTTTCAATTTGTACAGTAGCTAACTGTGAGCTACAAGCCTACTCCAGAGGTTTTCAACACGAAGGCTGGATTATTGAGACGGAAAATCACATTTTCTTCCAGCCACGATATTCAACATGTTTCCATCACCGATTCAAATATGTTGAGGGGTATTATAACATACATACACATGAAACTATTGAAAGGCACATACTCGTACTATGTAAACTTTTCATGGGTTAAAATTGTATATTAATTCTTCGAAATAAGTAAACTATTTTTTAACTGATTTTATTTAAAGTTGGAACTGGTGCAGTATGAATGCTAACAGGCAAGATGCTAAAACTAAAATATGCATTACTTGAACCGGTGGTTTTCTATCTTTTTCATTTCACGGCGCCCTTAGTGTAGAAAGATTTTTTTCACGACGCCCTAAAAAATGTACGGTGAGCCTGTTGTTCACCACATAGTTTCTCAAATATTGGAATTAAACTAGACACTGCTATCCTCATTTACTGTTCCACATTAAGTTTTGGCGATTTTTTTACAGCTACCGCCGAAAACCCAGCTTCACAGAGGTAACTAGTCATAAATGAAACCAGGATTCTCTGAACTTAAGCACTCACCTTTACTGGTATCCTAAACTCAACCAGTTCCACATCGACAAACTTTGTTTTTAATTAACTAAGATTGTCTGGAATTATTAAAATTTTCGAATATCCCGTAGAGCTCCAGGTAATTGATCGCGGCCTCGGAGCGTCGAGGCGCACACTTTGAAAACCTCAAGTTTAAACCATCTCAATATTTTTTTTGGCGACGAGAAATTATTTGAAACCTCCGTGACTTAGTTGGTAGAACGCTTCACTTTCAACGCGGGGGTTTCAAGTGTTATTCCCGATGCACGGCGCTGTACACAACGAAAGGATAAAGCTGTATAATACAATACAACCTCATCCAAATCGACTCGGAAGATAAAACTAAATGTTTTTAGTCCACCTGTCCACCCACCCTCTAATCCTTTATGAAATATCAAGATTATGTGAAATATGGAAACGATTTCAAGGTTTTTGTCTTTCTTAAGCTGTACTTGACATTTATATGATCAAATAGAAATGTTGTTTTGTTCGTTTAAAATTCCAAGGTACGAGTACATCCCACGTCAAGCTGTTTTGAACGACAAAATTTGATCGACATAAATTTCTTTAAGTTATGTTAAAAAAATCTCACGATTCGTATACCATTTGTAAATAAATAATCAATTATTTATTGCTTATAATTAATTGGTTATCAGTTATTAAATAAACTTCTTCCAGATTCGTTATAGTAATTAAGTTGGAATTAGCTCAGTTTGGGGGATATACGAAAATACATTTTCCAAAATATGCCACTCGATCAAATAAAGTTATCCGCATATAGTTTACATAGCTCAATTTTTTTTGTTTGCCTTTTAACATATAATCTTATACCGGTTATTGTTATACTCGTAGATGTGTGTGAGATGTATGGGTTAACTAAAAGAACTGGAGCAGGCTGGTGATTCTGTTTTCTGGGCAGTATGTTAACGTGTGATGGGTGAGTTGAAAGGAACATTGAAAGTAAGGTAGCGACATGGAACAAAGTAAACGAAGCACTTAATGTTATATACAACAACCGTGCAATATCAACAGTAGTGAAAATGACAATACATAATAGTGTATTGGTGTCCACATTGATGTATAAAAGTGAAACTTGGACTTGGCAGAATGATAAGAGTAAGACGAATGCTGTGGAGATGCGTCCACTATGGAACATTTATGTAGTGTGAATGTATGAAACAAGGCGGAACGAAGATATCAGAAATTAAAGTATGGATAAAATGGATGTTTTAAGTAAGATGAAGAAAGGAGCTTTAAGATAGTTTGGACATATGGAGAGAATGAATGATGAAATAATGATTAAGCAGTTATACAAGTCAGAAGTGTAAGGTGTGCGTGGAAGAGGTAAACCGAGGAAAACGTGGCTAGACCAAATGGACCAAATTTAGAAAAAAGGTAAACTGAGAATTATGAATAAAATAAGATTGTGCTGTTGATGTATGAACGTAGAGGAGGGGAAAGTTGTGTGCTTCGGTAGAACAGTTAGGAGATATGTTCTCTTTGCCTACCTCGCAAAGGACACGACGTGATACAATAATATGGGGTTTCCCAACATTTTTAGACCATCGCCCCTTTGTAGCATCTAAGGATAAGTCGAAGCCCCCCTAGTTTAATATTAGATATTATTAGTTCTTGCGACATGAAGAAGGTAAAAAAAACTAGTTCAATGCTACTAATATTTTGTTTATTTATGTTACACAACCGTAAATGTTATTTATAAACTCTTTTTTGAAGTGATGAGACGAATGTAGTTTACAAATAAGCTCTTCTGTCATATTCTTTTATTACTGAAGTATTTGATAAGTACCACAATACCCCCTTGAAATCACCATCTCCCCCGTAAGAATTGTGACATTTCAACGCCCCCTATAAATTCAATGTTTCCTCCAGGAGGTGCGATATTGCCTGCTTTAGAAATCGCGTGTCTAATACTCTCAGTACCAAAAAACAATACTAAGTAGCAACCACTCATATAAGCTATTGATTTTTATCGTTTTCTTAGATTGTAATCTACCTAATCTTCATTAGCTAGAATCGTAATTCGTTTCGTATTTGAAAATTGAAGAATTTTACTGATGTAATTATTTAAAAAAAATAAATTTAATTAATTTCCTTTCTCCACATCATGTATTTTCATTTGTTGGTACAATTATGGGGTACGGTTTACTGATTATATTCTTACTATTTTCAAATTTAGTTAATAAAAAACAGAATTGTAATAGAATATTCCGTTTGCCTTACAAATATTATGTGTCAATCAATTAATTACGTCATTATGGACAAGCGAAGTCATTTGATTAATTTTGCACTATTTAAAATATTTTAAGTGTTCATTTTAATAGTTATTTTAATTTATTCAAACAGTACAAAGCTGCGAAAAATTGTAATGAGCAACGAAAATGTGGCACGATGAAAAAAATCAGGTTTTGAAAGAAATATGATTTCATTCACGATGGTGTGTAGATTTGTTTCCACAGACATTCTTGGATAAAAGAACATTCGACCAAAGATCCAAGTTTTGAAATCTAGCATATCGCTACCCTAATTTGTAAATTTGCTAACTCCATAAATACAAACTTTACAGGGCGGCAATAAAACTGCATAACTATTCTAAATGAAGTTTTATTAGTATTTTTTTGTATTTAAATGTCAAGACGACCAAGAGATACACTCCGAGTAAAAAAAAGTTAAATATCATTATGGCATCATGATTTTATCGATAATTATTGGAGTTAGCAATTTTGCGATGGTAAATATTTAAAAATTGTTGTAATTATTGTAGGAGTTAGCAAAATTGCACATTAATATTAGTTTTTACTGTGGAGGTCGCCTAATAATGAAAAACAAATAACTTGAAGTATTTTATTTGGATATAAACAATGCAAGAGTGATGATGAAATACACAAATCAAACAATATAAACCAAGTTGAATAAAATAAAAATTACAACTAGAAAATTATTACTCAGAGTCAAAAATAAAGTTTAGTGATTGATGTAGCTATTTCAGTTTTCATTGTTTGAATAATTTTACATGAAAATGCAAATTTAGATCACATGTTTGTGAAATGAAGTAGACGAGAAAGGTGCTGTAATATCTCGTGTTTTGCACCATTCGGTTTTATAAAAATTATAAAATCTGATTTTGACCTCCATTCGGGCAAGAAGTAATTTTTGGAAGTTCTTTTTCGGCAGAAATGGAACTCCATTTTTGGAACTCATTAAAAATGTTTGTATGATTCTCATTAGCTACCACAAATCAATTCCTGTTGCTTTTTTAAACAATAATTGCATTTTCAAATTCTAAATTACCGCTTTTCTTCTTCCAGTTTAATACTGTCATCCAATGTAAATCTAATGTTTGCAAAACCATCGTTTTGCATACCCGTATGTCAGAATCATTATTTTTTAGAAAATATGTTGTAGACGATGGATTTTTCCGGATCTATTCTACCCCTCGGTCTTTTTACCGGTAAAACTTTCATTAGCCCATCTACATAAATTCGTTTTTCTTTCCAAAATTGGTTAAAAATGTTTATTCTGTCCTTATCCGATATGGACACTTCTATATATAACACTTCAAGACACCTTTTCAGAAACTTTACATTTACACCTTTTTTTTAGTTTTTTTATCATTCTTCGGTATTTTATTATTCCATGATCCATTGTTTTCCTTTTTCTGTCTAAATATATTTTTCCTTTCTCTCTGTTTGCCTTGTTCTTACTAGAGAACCAAGAAGAACTATCTACGTCAAACCTTTTCTTTCTTACTTTTTTAGTAGGTTGAAGTGGTCCATTCGAATTATTTGAATCTGAATACGGCACTAATGAAATTTTGACTCCTTGGCTTTCATCATCACTTATAATGTCATCAATGGTTAAATATTATCACGGATTGTGTTACGAGTATCAGTTCAGTCGAATTTTTTACAATATAGAATATATTATCAGCACTTTCCATAATGATAATATTATTGTGAACCGTGCCAGGTTATGTTTCTATAATTACTTTTGATAAATCTTCTAGCCGAGTAGTATCCGTATTTATATAATATTCTGTGATTTCTGGATTATCACTATCAACGACTAAAATTGGCAATTCCATGAATACATTTGGACTTTCTTGAAAACCATCACTCATACGATTTTCTTCATCACTTTTACGATTTTGTGGGTTACTCTTACGATTTTCTGTCACTAATCCACCCATAAATATTCTTCTGTTATTCATCTATAAAAATAGACAATACTTATAAAAGTACTTTAATGCTTCAAATATTCATATTAATTTAAATAAACACAATTTTGTTTAAGTCCATCCAGTAATATATAAAATGCAAAGTTGATTTTACACTTGTTGAAAAATTTCTAACACCCTTAGATGTATAAAATGAGATATTGAGTCATAAATAAGGGGAAAAAACTTGTAATTATCTTAACAAAATAGTGTTCATACTTATATTCATAGTAAATAATGCATTTTTTCAAAATTTCGTAACCGAACTCACCTTTTAAATTAAATATTTTGACAGCTACCACAATGTCACTTGATTCTAACGGATTCACATACAAAATGGTGGAGTTACACATTTTGCAGTGTTAAAATTGGTAGCATAGGAGTTATCAATTTTTCTTGAGGCGTTTTTCAAGGCACTTTTACTAGTTTTGGGCATGTCAAATTTTTATAGCATGTGTATTTGAATATCGAGAACAAAATGCAATTGATAAGTCAGTTTTCGACAAAAGTGGAGTTAGCAAATTTACAAATTAGGGTAGCGATATGCGAATGTGATCTCGGCGCGAAAACATTGTATCATATATTCGTTGAATACCCGCTCAATAATGCGTATCCCATGTTTTCTAACGATCTTCTTTTGATGAATAACCCGATGCCAACCAATATGAGAACTTTAATTACAAAAGTATATCCCTTCATTTGCAGGTGTTATGAAAGTTTGTTTCTAATTAATTAAGATATAAAATTAGTATTTTTATTTGATAAACGTGATATTCCAAATTTTGATAGCGTGAGTTTCCTGTGATTTCTGCGTTTCTAGAATATAATCTGTATTTTCAATCAATATCAACGTACTCGTATTGGAATTACCCAAATTTGAGTGATAGCCATTATCGAAAAAGTATATCAAAATATAATGAAATGGAGTTTACTTTTATCTTGCTTACCCTAATATGAATATTGCGCAATGGTGGTGATGAGTAGTAAAAAGTAGTAAATGTAGCGTGATGTGTGTTTCCCGTCTTTTTCGATTTCACCATAATATGTTAAGATGATCGAGCAATAACAAATTTCTTAGGATCGCGAGCTAATCATGCGTTCCGTCGACGGACGGCTCCTAAAATAAACAAATCCATTCCCAGTGATCGATAAGCGAGAACGGTGTGGGTTGGGTACACAAGCATTATTTTACGACACACCATTGCATTGAAACATCTTATTTGAGAGCGTCTGCTGCGAGTATTTCAGTTTAGAAAAATTAACTCTCTCGATTGGCTTACTGGCCCGTTAGGTTTAACTCAATTTCATCTCGTGTTTGTTCATTTCATTAATATCTGCATTTAATGAAGATATATCCATAAAATTAACTGATCAGCTTTTATGTATTATAAAAGATTTTATATCGATGTACTCGTAATTATGAAAATTGGCTTTCTTGTTCGTTCATTTAAACGCCAGTAAAAATTTCTTTCGTTCTTCACTGAAAATATTTGTCCCCACTGTACTATTAAAACAGTATTTTTCCTGGTCGGATCCGAAGCAACATCACTATACTCGTATTTATTTATTGTTCTAAAAAATAATTTAAATATACATACATAGCGACACGCATTGACCTTTTAGGCAGAGAGGACATGTATCCGCGTCTTTCTATCCAAATACACAATTCTCGCCTCGTTCATATCCAAACATCTCGTTAAACATGCTCTTATGTTTTCATAATTCTCTTTTCTACAATTAAAATTTCTGTTACCAACTATCTCCTTCCACTCTTTCCTCGATCTACCTATTCTTCGGTCTCCATTAATTTCAAACATATATTTGTTTCGAAGTTATATAAATTTGAAAAATCCTAAAAATATTACTTAAGTGCATACTCCGTTGCCTAGTTGGTAAGACGCCTGTCTTCCGACCCGGAGATTGTGGGTTCCTTTCTCGTTCAAATCCTGATCAAAAAGTATTCCAGTTTGATTTTTTTCAAGACCTCGAATACATTTCCGATTACTTGGAAGAGATTGCAACATCATAAGCACACCACGTTGTATTGTATACCATACAACGAAATGTAAAACAATACAAGGTACGCTGTGGAATATGTAACAATTTAAAAAATAACCATATTGCTTTTAAACATCAATTTACATATTTATGAACTCATTAAACTAAAATAAATTATAAATTACCGTCATTTATTGTGACATAAGCTAATATTTATCAATTTCAAAATTTAGTTTAAATTATAAGAGTATATTCAAAAGAAAAAAAAACATGCTTATTAATTCAGTTCGCCTAATTTTAATGGTGACTGCGTACAATTGATCATCATTTTTCGTCTTACCTGGTTCCCCTAGTCTTGACGCGTCAAAATCATATTTTGGCTTTTTCGACTAAAACCTTTTATTTCTTCATACACCCTTGGGTTTTCTAAAACAACGTTTAACTTATATTTTCATTGTATAAATAAAATGTCAAACCCATCTCGTGGCACTCCTGCTATTGACACGCTTCTAAAATTTTGGCTTAGTTGTTCTTAACCTTTGGGAGCATTTTTTAAAGAATGAAGTATTTCAGTAACACAGACATCAATAACGCACTTCATCACTGAATCAAAATAATATGATCGTTTTAAGAAAACGCTCATTATTAAAGGCTTATTTAATATATACACACATACCATTCGGTCGTTTCCTTATTAGGGTAGGCACAGAGGATCGAGTCCCAGACTTTTCCATCGTGACACATCACATACAATATCGCGTTCTGAAAGAAAAAAAATTGAATTTGACGCAAAATTCACATGTTGTTACTATTGTATATCTCTTACTGTCTCACCCCTCTCTCTTGTCTCCCCGAAAATATTCAGCGTGTTTTAGATTATATGGTAGACTTGAGCTACCCTTAAACAAAGCATTCACCGCTCTTCTTTCTTGACATCGTGGTTACTGTCCAAGCAGTGAGACTCTGAAACCAGTTATCAAGTAATGTTAGACTCACTCTGCCATTAGCATGTGTGTATAAGCAATTGAAAAAACCTCTTAGTTTCATATTAGTAATGTTTCGTTTTTCGTTCCCGATTTTATTTTCATCCTTCCCTTTTATTGTTATTTGTACTGTTCATAAATTGTGTACAAATTAGATCTTTTCGTAATATAGACTTACTTTTCGTTCCCGTATTATCGTGAGTTGTGGGTAGATATCGTGAACTATTGACTGGTGCTCAAATCACTGGTTAAGATCCTCTGATTTTGTTAGAAGGCGAATTTTCCGCATCAAAGATTACACCGACGGTGATAGCGATATTTGTATGGGCTGGTAAGAAACATGATGCAGTGCCTGAGACGGAGAGCTTCACTGCCGGCACATAACTTTCTGAATAGCCCTACAAATAGCTGCTGCGGTGGAGTGTTTTTTTTTTTACGAAACATTTTTCCGCATTTTTACGTACTTCATCATTGCGGTATTTGCATTGTCTTGGCTTATACGAGTATTTGAACCAAAATGATAAATATCAGAATAATTTCAAATTTATAATGTAAACGGTAATTCAATTCGATTCGAGATATTAAAAAACTTATTTTTTGTAATATTCATATGTAAAAATGCTTGAATTGCATATTTGAAATCACAACTTATTTTATTCATTTTAATTTTATTCAGGACCACTATAATTCAATTAATAAGTAAAATATACTGTTATATATTAAACCAATAATGAAGTTTCACGTAATAATTAGAAACAGGACATAATAAAATGAACTCAAATCATTATGCATTCTGAGGGCTGAGATACAATATCAATCGGTACAATTTGATCACTTACTGGTTAAAAAGAAATATCCGGAATGTCATTAACTTGTGTGAAAATCATCAACGTGGCCAAACCCTTCATTGTGACTCCTGCGGGCTTGTTTTAGAAAGTTCTGAGCATACGAGGTTATACATGTCAGGAAATAAATTCAAGTTGATTGTCGCGTTGTTCTTAATGGAATATGAAATATTATATAACTTATATTGATCTTGTTTCAATGAAATCAGGACAACTCGAAGAGTATGCAAATTTACTATGTGCAAAATAATACTGTTTTATAGGTATGCAAAATAATATTGTTCTAGAAAATTGTGACACATTTTATGAAATCAATTCACTCTTTTACTAGTGATAGCATGATTGCTATCCATTAAGCGAGCAGAATTCAATTCTTGACAGAGGATATTTGATCTGGTACCATTTTTATCGTGTTTCATCAGAATTTATGTATCTGGTGCATCTCAGCTATAGCTGTCTTCTATAAATCCTCGCACGATTTTTATGCACATTGACACAGCATTCTTATATTATTATTTTTATTAATCGCTGACGCGTTTGAGTTACCCATGAATTATTCAGTTAAATTACTTTATTATCTGGTCTTCTGAATTGGATTCCAGCAGGTAATTTTACATTTAGAGCATAAAACTGTATATGATTTGTGTTTTATATGTAGCTTACATATATATTGTCTTACACACATTCTTCTAGCTTTGTAGATTATGGACTGGCAATAAATGTTTTGTTTATATTTTCCCCACGAGGGCTTCCACAGACAGATTATTTAACAGTCTTCGAAAACCTTTCCATTTGGGCATCAGGTTGGGTCAGTCTAGACCGTGCGCAAGGGCAAGAGCTTGTACACATTAAATCAATATAAACACTGATATCCATCTTCATGATGATCTAACGATATATTTAATTTAACTCCAGGAATTGCCTATGATCATGTTAATTTTTATTTTATTTATTATTTTGTGTAAATTTGGCATGCTTGTTGATATAAGGCAATACAAACAATGAGCCTATGTCGAAGACATCAAGTTGTTTTAATCCACGACAGATTTTACTTAAAAATATTTCTTTAAATTCTGTACAAAATACTAATCTCTAAACAATAATGGAAGGACTAGAGGAAACGAATTTGTTCAAGGATAAGGAAGGGAGACAAAGGAAAATTAGGATGAAAGGGTATTCTGAGTAATGTATTTTTTTCCATTCTCCCTTGAATGTTAAGGACGGTACTTATCTGATAACTCTTGGGAATTCGTTCCACATTCGCGCCAAGTTGACCGCAAATCATGTTGTGTAAAATAAGGTGTGTGTCTTGGTATCCTAAGAAGTCTTTCATCGTCCGATCGAAGAGAACTTCCGTGCTCAGAAAAAAAAAAGATTTTTTTCGCAATGATATGAAGGAAAATTGACATTGTTAAGCACCCAAAATAATGTTGACAGAACGTGAAGGTTTTTTTGCTTTCTTATTTTAAATCATTGTAGTCTGTTTTGAATCTCTGACACGTGATCATATTTCTTACATAGATGTCGATCGAATGCGAAGGTTTCTTAGAGTCTTTCCAACTTATCCAATATCGTCACTTTGGCATCTAAAAAGCATACGTCACCGTAATAAAGTAATGGAAACATGATACATTGGGATAGAAGTATTCGAATAAAAAAATCAGAACATTATTAATCGTGAAAAATTTCCTTTGATATGCTACATTTACTTAAAATTTTAGTTATACTTTTAGTCGAGACAAGAGGTCGACTAAGAATGTATTCAGCGTACAAACTTTGTGCTTTGCTTGTCTATGCTAATTTTAATATTTTCTCGCTAAAACCAAAATATATATGAAATATTTTGCAAATCATACTGTGGAGTCTTGTGTAAGTTAACCCAACGCATAAATGTTTCAGAAGTAAAATTATTTCAAACTGGAAACAAGTGCCTCCATTTTGCTAAATATTCAGAATTATGTCGGTAAGTTGTACGTATGTACGGCTTTTCGTCTTCAAGAACAGAGATAGATACGTGCATGATGCTGCGAGTCTGCTGCGAGTGCAACTTGAATAATTCAGTCTCAAAAACTTGTTAGTCTTTCATCAAAAGTATTAAGACATCTTTGAAATTGTTAATAATACAATGTAGATTATGGATTTTGATAAGTTTATCTCAACATTTCTGATAATTAATTAATTATTAATCATCTTGATTATTCACCTCGGGCATCACAGTAAGACATTTTGACATCAATATATACATATGTATGCTATTACTGTGTCAATTAGATTGTGTATTTTTATATTTCAAAGCGCTAATAATGGTTTATTTATTCTTCGCTTTATAGCACTAAGTATCTACAATCTGGCGATATTATTATCACATGGTTATCTTTTCGAATGAACCAGGTAACATTAAAATAAATTATTTGAAAAGGAAGAGGAAAACGAATAAGTGAAACAGACCCCAAAAACCATTCTAACGGATTATCTCCGCCACAACTTTCCACATTTTGTTTCATTTCATTATGTTTTTTTCCTTTCCCCTTTGTGATGAGCAAAGATTAATTCTAATAAATCACTAAAACGAAAAGATACAGCGTTTAAAAAAACATAGAATGACAAGATCCTTTAAAATAGTTGCTAAGTTTAAAATATGTACGAGTTAGAATCAAAATCAAATCTGTAATCATTATGACTTTGTATAAGCATACTCAAAAGATTTACATAAATCAAAAATTTTTGTGTATTAAACATTACTTAATGTTTTCCTTTGGTTATATTCGCTATGAAATAATTTATTTATTACGACATGTGACTCATATTCAATTTGAAAATAACCTATTTATTCACCAAGTAGTGGAGTTTATTAACACTGTTCATTTTATAATTTCAAACAAGTGCTATTCACATGTTTTTTTGTTCATTTAAAAATAGCTCAACAGTATATCAATTCAATCATAAAAACCTGAATTATTTTGTGGACTCGTATTTTAATAATTCACGCTATCGTAAAATATATTATCTCGAACATATACTTTCTATCGCAACAGCGAACTGACGCTCAACTGTGGGCGCATTAATTATCTTAAACGGAGTTCAGATGGCCGGTCAAGTTATCAGTGTATTCTCAATTCTCAATACGGCGCGAGCTATAAAATTGATTGCGCTCGTATAATACACTCTCATTGTAGAGAACTGGAATGAGAAGCTGCTCGATATTTGTCCGCATCAATCACTCCATTCATCTGCAGCCGGGCCGGGTCGTGGGAAAGCTTGTTACATATGTAAATAATGTATCCGATACCGACAGCGGCACGTCTAGTTACTATACTCACTCGATCACACTGTATTTGTTTTGATGTTGGGGTTGCCAATTTAACTGTCGCAGAATGTTGACAATATTTTTTGTTTTTATATTATGGCTCAATTTTCATATGTAGTTTAATTTGATCTCACCTACACTGTTATGGGAGACAAAATAAGTTCTCATCCAACGCGATTTACACTAGAAGATCGACATTTTCTATATTTATTATGAGCGCGATGTCACTTAAGATGCCGTCTAAAGGGAATTCTCCGCCAGCGACACATATAACATTGTATTATTAACAATTTCACTCATATAAGAGTGAAAAGAATAGTGGCGATGACGGGCTTAAAGGCCGATATCACGGGAGAAGAAAAATGACTCGCCGCATAGTAAATGTACTTATAAAGCGGCTTAAGATCTGGAATTCAAACATCCCAACTAGTTGCCTGGATTTTCACCTTCAAAAGCAGCAAAACTATCTTTTGACCCCACTGGTTGCCATCGATCCGAGAATGGACCAATGTAGGGCTGAGTGGAGATCCCTTGGGAAATTATTGACTCGATTATCATCGCAGTACTACTAAATATGATCTGTGGATTCATCCAGATATTACAACAGGTCGAAAGAACAAAATTGAAGCTAAAAAGTTTGCCACGAAAATTCCCATGGCCGAAGAGAATTGGGATAGTCCAAAAGCTTGGATACACCCACGGGGACCATTTACTTATATAACCATACATAATAGTATATTAGTGCCCACTTTCACGTATGGGAGCGAAGCGTAGACTTGGCAGGACAAAAGGAAGATAACATAAATGCTGCGCAGATACGATTATTGTAAAATGAAGGAACCTTGGTGTTTAGCGAGCAATATAACCACTAGCACACTGCACCGATTTTTGACACATTGTCGTGCAAATCGTAAACTATAACATAAAAGCAACTTAACAGGAGAGCATTTGTATGATTTTCTATAAATTTAAATAATTGTCTTTTTTTATATTCCAGACATTAAGTATTTAACCAGAAGTATGCTAAAATAATACGTATATAACCCGTTGAACAAGGTCGATAATCTTTCATTTGTCATAAAACCAAAAGTAATGTGATTTAAGATAACCTTTTGTGATAATATAAACTCGATAACGTTTACTTATAAGATAATCACTCTTTTCCGCAAAAAAATAGATGATATATTATAGTTGGTACATTGCATGACGATTTATGTCAGTATTCATAATACTTGATTTTGATCAATTCTGACGTCGACCAACATCTAACAGGGAATGTTAGTTAATATATTCTGAAAATTAAAAATATCTTCACCCAGTGACACACAAGTCAACTTCACGATTATTTATTTTGTGCATAATATATCGGCAGGTATAATCGATTATCTTTACACATGTATTAAACTATATAGATGTCTTAAAAAAAGCGAAGGGTTCAAAATTTGTTAAAATTGTTCGATATTTTATTGTTGAAAGAGAAAATCTATATTGTACTTGGAAAAATACTCATGAAACATTTTTAAAAGCGGTCGCCCAGATTTATTTTCGATTTAACTATACTTTGTAATTAGACATAATCAAGTCGTTAATATTTAATATTGCCATTTAAAAGTAAACTCTCAGTTGTTGAGTCATATAGATTATAGATTATTGAGAAATATATACTACCTAAATTACGTACTTGGAAATTAGAGATATTTATGTAAATACACACATATGGTACATATTATTTCGCTGTGTCCTTTGCCTTGGCAAAGAGAACAGATCTCCACACTCTTGTGTCTAGAAAGACTCATTTCGCTTCTTCGACATTCATACAAATCGTTATGCTTATTTATGAGTGAAAGAATCACATTTTTGAGAAAAAAAAAATTAAAATTGGTCAATGTGATAAGGTTTGCGTTTCAACGTAAATTTATGAACTGATATTTATGTTGTTTTATTAAAATCGCCTCAAGAGGACAACATAAAATTAATGTTAGATATTCTTACATAATTTTAGATTATAATAAGTCTGAGTATAAAACATATCGAAACTCGGTACCTCAGATAGCTAAGCGTGTACATTTACAAAAACGACATCAAGTGAGTTGGTATTAGAATTGCTCTCAAATAACCGAATAATTTGTTAAAAATATATCATCTTGAAAATGAGACCAAGTAAGTGTATAGAAATAAAAAATATCACGCTTCTCGTGGAATTTCCGAAGCATGCTTTAACGCATTTATTATAAATACTGACTAAAATTACGAGTGTGTTTGCCTTTTTCCCTCGTTAATTATTTTTTCACGTTAGTTGCTTCCAGAATTCGACACGCATAGAATTAATAGTTTAATCGTGGAATGGTGCAGAACCACATTTTGATAATTGGATTGAATCTAGTCAATTCACTTCGTTGTGTGAATGTTGTACAAGAGAAGAGTATTAGATTTTTATAATCAAATTTACTGACGACATTTCAGGGAGCAGGGACATTAATTGTTTAGGGTGTAATCCTATCCAAAACAAATGTACGACTCGAATCTTACCAAACAAAAAACTGTAGATTTTTGTAATGAGCGCGGTGTGTAAGGATTTAACTAAATTTGATTGAATGTTTAAGCATAGTTTTAAGAAAAATGTTAGTATTATTTTTTAAGTAAAAATTGTTACTTAATCTTTGCATTGTTTTGGGGGACTCAAAACCTAAAAATCGCTATCAATAATATCGTCTTACTTTCAGCCATTTGAAATCTGAATTAGTTGTTGAACTGACCATTAATAGTTGCCCAACAGTCTTAGGATCTCAGGTGTTACAAAATAGCGCTAGATGACTCCATTTTTTTTTCTCCTTTATTATTCATTTTTTGAGTCGAGAATTTCTATTAAAAATTAGAATCGAACAATAATATTAATCATGTATCATTACTTAATATTTTTATTTTGTCTTGTTCATTCTATTTTCTCAGAAATAATATTATTCACTTAGTTCGTATTTTAACAGGAGAAAGTAAATCGTGTATTTCTTTATCTCTTTCAATTTTGGCAAATAAACAATAATGTTAAAATTAAATAAAACTTTCATACTTGAAGTTGTTTTCGTGTTTTCTCTGAACAATGTTTGAACGTTGAAAACTTCTAAATGTTTGACGAAATAACTTTGACAAATTGCTACCGGATTGAAAAATCAACAGAATTTCAAACCTTACAACTTGTCACTGAAAGCGCAAATAGGAAAATCGGATAGCTTTTTCCCCTCTTTGGGGCATTACTTCGAGACAATTGACGACTTGAATCTGACACAATGAGAATTAATCTCGTTTACATGAAAAGTATTTGCTTCCATTATCAACAATTTCTCATTTGCGATGTCGTCCAATTAAAGCGTGAAATGAGAAACAGCTCGAGTCTGAGTAACGAGTAATAAATGATAATATTATTATAAGGGTTCTTGACTTCATAATGTTTATTATCTTTGAAGACTTGACACCATTAATGTTGAATAAATTATATGCTTTGCACACTTATTTTATACTTTCCGTTAACTAAATTTATTTTATCGATTGTTTCCTGTCTTTCATAATACTGAAATAATGTATGGTGTGTCAATATGCGGAATGCGGAATGAAGTAATTAGTGATGAATGTGAACTTAAAGCTGGTGTGTTGATGAAGAAGGAGCAGAGCACTCTGAGATAGTTAAGACTAACGAAACAAATTTACATTGCGAATATGAGTGACAGTCGTGGTAGAAGAAGACGAAAAAGAGTATCGTTAGATCAAGTGAATATTTTGAAAGAAGTAAATGTAAAAAGTGAGAAATGGTAGGAGTTGTGTGAATATAAGAAAGTATATCGCTGTATCCTCTGCCTACCCCGGCAAGGAAATGGCGTGATGGAATATATGTATTTAGAATGTTTTCTACATTTTGTAATCCTTGCATCTTTTGTTGCTGAATATGGGTAATTAATTAATGTAATTGTGTAATTTATCTTTGGCTGATTTTACTTTTTCTTTCTTTAAACTGGATATTCACGCTTCTCTATTATGTCAAAGTCTCATCGATAATAATCGAATGGATCTCCCCGGGAAATTGAAAAAAAAAAAATACGTCCACCTGATTTTACTGATTGGATTGTTCGAGATGGATTTTAAAATACATTTTCTTCGTTTGATTTTATCTCTCATGTTGAGACTTCGTGACTAATATATCCGTTGACAGGCAATTCCAGGCATCTCTAACAATATTTTACTGTTATCACCCACGTTTTTTTATCAACATGAATCTAATTAAAAACAATTTAAAACAGTACTAGGAAATCGAAATCAAGTCAAAGTTTCCATCATATTGCATGATAATGGTTTTACGAACATTTAATTAATTATTAATAAGGCAAATAATAAATTAAGATATGTAAACGTAAAATTCAGATGGTTTGCGTCATTTATTTTACGCAAAACTCTAAATTCATTGTGAATACAAGTTATGATAAATATGGTTTTCAAAAGAGGAAAATCTTAGATAAAGTAAAGAGGGTTGATCTTAAAAAGTTTTGCCCTGATTTAGCAGAAAAAATAAATTCTACGCGGAACTGGCAAGAACAAGTAAATCATTGTATATGAAACTGTAAACTGTGCAATATTTAATAGGTTCATCCAAGCTTTTAATCCCATACTGTTTATTTTAAGAATGATTATTGTTGTAAAATTTGGAAGTAGACCAAAATATTTTAAATTTTCTCACACCATATTCTGCTATTTTATTTGATATATTTGATATAAAGCAAAGATTAAAAGTTCTATGTAATTCGACTACATACTGCAAAAAGTCTTACTTAAAATAATTTGTCTAAAAATACAATAATATGAAATAAATTTAACCAAAATGGATAAATGGCGACTTCACAGCATATTTTACCGATATTATTTAAGATAATTAACGCAATACATAACAACAATTGATTCAATGCGAACAGTTTTTTAAGTCATTAATTTATGCAATTTGAAATACGAGTATAATCCAATAACTTTCAGATAAAGTTTGCTGAAGATTTTCACAGAGTGATATCAATATCAACTAAGTTGTAGCACAAAACGACTCATTTTATGTTATCAGTATTATTTCCATTCGATGATAATTTATTGATTATAATGTTATAATAATTCCTTTCAAGAAAAGGAATGAATACCATTATCATATTCCTTTACTTTTGATCTTCGTCTGTCTAAGATTTATAAGTTTTTGCTTTAATTGTTATATTTTTTATTAGAATATTTATTTTGGTTTTAAATATTGCGATTAGTACGTCAATTAATTTTAAAATTTTCGAAATAGATTTTATATTTTAATTTTACTTTTTTTTTACTTCTTGTTTATAATCACAAAACGTTTCATGAAAAACGGTGCTCAGTGAAATATTATTTCGTTTTTTTTTACAGTGGCAAATAAACCAAAAATGATTTTTACATCTCCTTTCACTTTAATAATGTCACCCGCGATGTCGCGTGGCAAGGAAAATACTATCCATATATTTTTCCGTTACTGTATAAAAGGTTGCAGATAAGGCCCCAGGATGAGCCGTTCTCAGGGTTTCTCCCAGGCTTCGTGGCCGTTGCGTTAATCCTCCGTCGCCCTTAAAATAAACTATAAACCGACCTGGATTATGGCATGCCTGTGTTCGTGTAACGTATTGTGTGATAGTATAGTAATAAAAATATCTTCTATAAAACATTTGAAATTACCAAGAACTTAATCTATAATGGAATGTCAAATGTATAACGCCCGACGATCAATAAATTTCATTAATTTCTAAAATATAATTCTTCATGCCATAACGTAATAATATTGGCTTGAACATTTCCATTTCTAAATGTTGTGCTAATATTGACTAATCGTTATAAGCACGTCGGGTCACTAAATTGTTATTCGATAATATTTCGTGCAGGTTGAGTTTTGCAATCATCTGATTTATATTCGTCCATACCTCTTCATCCATCAGGGATTGCGCAAATTTTCATGGTAATACTTTTTGGCAAACTACAACAGCCAACACGACTGGTCTTTTTAAAATTAAATGTGTATGTATTTGTATTTTTTGAAATTTTTCATTTATTTGTCTTAAGAAAAACAGTTCTATAATATACTCGTATTTAATCTTTAGGATGGCCGTTTTTCCTTATAAGTTTCCTGTACAAAATAACGCATACATACGTATCATCACGCCGTGTCCCTTGCGGGGTAGAAAAAGAGAAAAGATCTCTAAACTTTTCTATCCATGCACACAAATTTCGCCTCTTCCACAATCATGCATCTCGTTATGCACAATTATACTATTCGAAATTCTCACTTTACCTTCTTTCACAATCTGATCCACTTTATCCAGCCGCATTGCCTTGGTCTTCCTTTGGCATACACACCTTGCGTCTACTGCATACAATTAAGGGGAAAAAACTTATTTTTAAATAATTTTAAATGCAATTTGATGAAGATTCACAATCTTGATAATTTATTTGTATATTCGCAGACCCGTATAGTACTGAAAGGCGCTGTTGCGTCCAGAGACGAACTGTCTTTAACCGTTGTCATACTACCTGACTCCCAGTATTATTGTCTCTTGGACTTTGATTACATGCCAAGATTCGAAGTCGTATAGCAAAATCAACAGGAAGCAGGCGCCAAACAGCTATAACTTCATCTTCAGACCAAACACTGAGGAGTCCCATATGGCCTTCATATTGTTAAAGATGCCTCTGGAGCACCTATGCTAATGTATAACTCATTCACGAAACCCCTATTCTGAGCAACTATGACACCAAATAAATTTTATCAACTCGATGCACTGGAAATGATTAGGTCACTTAACTAACTAACAAACGAGATTATAATAATTATTATCAAAATAATCCCCAACAATTATAATCCATTTGTGAACGAAAAACAATAAACAAAGACGAATAGACGTCATTCGGTGGATTATTTAATAAAAAATAAATCCTTATACGATTAAAATGTAAGTATATACGAGTACATTAATTTTCGATTGCGAAACTATGTTATTCAAACCTGAAGTTTTTGTTTGACAATATTTCGACCAAAATTTTCACATCTGTCCAATTTATTTCTGTTACTACTGATATGTAAGAATTAAATGTCCTAGAAATTTCTAAGTCAGTGCATCGGGGTGAACATCTGGCAAACACATATATTCCAAGAATCTCGCCACTGATCGCCGAGGTTGTCTCCTCCCTCCCTCCACCCATAATCCCCATTCCGAATGTTTACCGTTAGAAGCGTGTATGTCGGTACCAGTTCGAATATAATCCAGTTTTGTTTGTGCTCCCCTGATGATGAGGTGAAAACCTTAAAACCGGTAGGGTTATACCGTTACAAAAAGTGGAATAAACAGTGTTTGATAAAACAAATTACAATGTCTTTAAACCTCCACAATGTTAATGTCTTAACTATAAACAATATAATAAATTAATATAGGTTTTACATTATTCATGTAAAACCAGGATAAATCAGATTATTCACAGTTCTATACATAAATTAAGAAATCAATAACCAGCCAAAATAATTTGTAATGAAACGCCTTTTCTGTCCTGAAGTAAATTAATGACACGTTAAAATGAATCACATATTGATATTGAAACTCATTTGGCGAGTTCGATAACTACTATATTTGTATTTTTCTCACTACTTTCTCACCCCAGTGGCAGCGCAATAACAAAAAAAGCTCCAAAGAAACAAAATCACTGTGTGTCTGCTTTTCTGCGTCTAGCTAATTGAGTGCTACTTTCTTAATGAGGACTTAGTTTTTTCAATATAAAATTGTCTAATACGAGTATTACAGTTGGGGATAAATGGCATGGTCTATAATCACGCAAGTGAAAGATTATTATTTCAGAATTTATAAAAAAATAATGATGATATAAAATGTTCATATCAAGAACGCTCTTAAGGTTTATGTTAGACAACAATTTATCGCCAGTACAAATATACATATGAAAAAAATCTCGAAATTTTAATTAGCCCGGAACCCGTACCGAGATGCTAGAAGGCAAGACTTGATGAAACCATCCAGTTGTTGTTTGTGTCACACGATATTTTAACACTGCTATTGTACAATTTTTTGTGCATTCAAATCTTATGGTACAGGTTACAAAAGGCATCTTAAAAATATTCTCGTATTTTAAATTTCCAACGTTGTCAAGAAAAGCGAGTCAGGAAATTGTAATATAATTTTTAAGTCATTTTCTTAAGTCATTGCATAGTTTAAAATCTTAAAATCAATAATGTAAGCACGTAATTATTAATATATCAATGCCTTTTAATACGTTTGTCTTCCACCGCGGATTCGATTCCCGGTTATATAAAAAAAGTACTAGTCTGTTTCAGAATCAACGAGGTAATTACTACTTCTCGACTTTCGGTAGTATAAATAATCAACACGTAAGACAACGTGCCTACTCCAGTGATTCTAAACCCGACGACTCGATTAACGGACCCCAATACAATAGTGCAATAATATCCCGGCCATAATAAAAAATATATTGTATCACCAATGCGGATATGGTGAGTACCATAGGAATGAATTAATGTATTAATATTTCCTAACAAACCATTACAAATTTTGTCAAGCCTCCGCGTTAGGTAAAATCCTGATAAGCAATTAAATAAAGATAAAAATAAAGAATACATGGTTGCTTCCTTTTAATATTTCATTACGAGTATAAATGTATTTTTTTGTTTCAGATATTGTGCTGTATTTTCGTAGCTTCAAGAATTTATAAAACACGACCTATGCAGGTAAATATTATAATTATTTTATTAATGTAAGTATAAATTACTTCAAACGTTTCTTAAATCAAGCAATACACATTTAGCAAAAACTCACACAAACAGGCATACCCGCGAACTTGAAACAATCGTGCCATATAATGTGGTCTCAAGACATTACCAAGCATATTATTGTGAGAATTAATATCAATCTATTTTTCGGATTGAGTATTGTACATCTTTTTCGTTGTATAAAGTAAAACCTGGCGGGTTCATTGCCATGTAACAATCTCTTCTAAACAACCAGAATGTGTTGAAACATGGCTTGAGTGAAAAGTGTTAGTATCAACAGGATTCGAACCCGCAACCTCCGGGCTGGAAGACAGGTATATTACCAACTAAGCCACGGAAATCATCATACACTTATAAGAACCGTGCTTAGGAAACAATACCTGATATTTTTTGTCAAAAACATCAACACCCGACATTAAAGGTGCTGCTATTCCGAATTACGATCACCTATCACAGACCTCCATTAGTTACAATAAGGAAAATATTGACTTAAAACTTACTATAAAGCTAATCTATTAATCCGTGTTACAAATACAGGTACCCCTCATTATACGCGATCCCAAACTAAGAGATTTAAATAAAATTATATTAAAACCTGTCTTCTTAATTCATATATAAACCTTTTGAAAGGAATAAACTATGTAGGTTCTCTAATTAATAATATAAATTATAAACGGTTTTTTATCGTTTTTTTGTTACTTTTTATTCGTTTAGAACCAATTTCACCCAGATAGAAATCATTTCACTTGACGCGTTTTCCTAGATACACGATTTTTCCTAGAACAAATTAATCGCATAAAGCGCGACATATAGTACGTGTACATTTAAATATTCCTGTGCTGGCAATCATAAGACATCTTGTATCATTTTCAAACGTTCACATTTTTTTAAATGTATAGGGGCGAATAATAAATATATTTTTTTAAATTATGGGTAAATTATATCGTCATTTTAAATCTAAAGAAATTATTTCACGACGTCCTCTCCGGTTAAGATTAACCTTTAACTTGGTCAAGTTCCATAATATTATACAATAATTATAAATAACATATGAAATAAACATTTCATACATCAAGTGATTATACGAGTATAATTATTGAATAAATTATGTGTTAAATAAAGTTTTTCAATTTTGTTTTTAATTATACAAAAAATACAGGTTTTATAATTTTTGGTCTTTTCGAATCATTAATTGTTGTTCTTGATCATTATTTTATAGTTTCTTATTTTACTTCCATTCGCATTTTAACGTTGTTAATGTGCATGTGTATAGTGATTATAATGACGGTTCGATTGTTTCGATTCTATCAATTTTGTTTTCGTACGTCGTTCGCCATTTTACTCGTAGATTTAATTTTCACGCAATCGCATGCGTAGCCGACTATGGCGATGAAAAATAAACAGTGCTATCGGCGAAGTTAATCAATTTTTAAATAGGAAAGAAAGCGTACAAAAGGCTTGATCCACGGAAACGGATTTGCTAATCAAATCCTCTTTATCAGACCTGAACTCGCCCCTTTATCCAATATTTAAATTGTATAATTAATTGAACGTCTTCAGAGTTTAAGACTTAAATATAAATTATTGTATATTATTTATAGTTAAGGCATTACACTGTGGAGGTTTAAAGGCATTGTAATTTGTTTTATCAAACATTGTTTATTCCACTTTATGTAACGGTATAACCCTAACGGTTTCTAGGTTTTCACCTCCTCATCAAGGGGGCACTCAGGGGAGTCTTGTTTGTTCTGGAGGGACCTTTACATAAAGTGAAAAAAAAACAGTGTTTTCTAAAGTAAATTACAATAAATTATTGTGTTTAATATTATTTTATTTCTTATCTAATTATAACATGCAGAAAGATAATTAATATTAATCTAGGACGAGCAAAGAAAGGTCTGCTGGTATCTTATTTATCTGCTTTTAGCATATGTTTGTTATTGGGTTGTCCGAAATTTAATTTCGTATTTTTAGGTCAAATTCGTTGCACCAAATGCTCGTGGACGGTGGTTTTCGATATTTTCAATATCTAAAAAATCTCTCATGTCGTAGAACGCTGGATATTCTCCATCAATGACTTGTTTTGGCCTTCCATAGCGGACGGTCTTCGAGTGCCGTACCACATTTGCGGAATTAAAAAAAACACATTTGACGCATATAGTATAATCGCTTACTGCATCGTCTCTATACACTTTTGTGTCACATTCGTCCTTCGCGGGATTAAAAAAGCATCAAACACCGAAAAAAACAACTTGTTTTGTTTCATCTTCAAAATGACGCCAAAAAACAACTCAAGCAATTTGGGTAAATAATGGGCGAAACAATGCCTCAAACTATTCACAATAAAATGAAAATTTTCTCCTAGACATCTACCCAAGAAATACGAAACTTTTTTAGCATTTTTGACTGCATATTATTTAGGAAATACAATAGGTAAGAAAACCACATAAAATTCAACACTCGAAGACAACAATATCTTCTGAAATATAATTACGATGCACATTTCTAAATTCGGCATTGAGAAATGTGTATCTTAATAATGTATTTATTTAGACCCTTTATTTTAAAATATACAAATGGTGAGTTTATCTATGTAAGGCAATCTCTTCCAACCACCCAGACAATAGTTACGTACAATAATAGTGTCAATTGCAGGGTGAAAGGTTGTGACGTTATTTTTAAAACAAAAAAAAACTAAAATGCACTTAATGCATTAAAAACTAATTAAAAACATGTTAAACAAAATATATGTGTTCATATATATTTTTAAGAAAAATATTGTGGATCGTTTTTATTTGAAGCATTTAATTGATATTACAAAAAAACAAACTAGTCTTAATGTATGAAAAAGGGACAAAAATTGTGTTTTTATGGTCAAATTTTTGGTCCTTGTCTTATTAAGATATATTTGTAATTTATTTCCTGATCCCTTTTAATTTATTTCCTGATCTTCAACAACTTTTTTAAGTTAATTAAAATGAAGTAAAAAAATGATTTCGACATATTTTTTATCAACACTCACGATTTTTATCAACACTCACGTTAAATGATTTTAAAACAACGAACAAAAAAGTTATTACAACATTAAACGCATGAGATTCTTATTACAACTGTCTACAACCTGCATACTGTTTATTAATAAAAAAATGTTTGCGTTAAACATAAAAATATTTAAAAAAAAAACATCACAGTATTACTAAACAACGCAGAGACGGTAGATACAAGTAAATTAATATGTTATCACCAAAACAATAATTCAAAACAAAAAATCGTTCTGCATGTCGCTGTGAAATGCAGCTAAATTTGAAAATACAAAAAAGCAACGAAGTCACGCAAAACTTGATTTAAAAAGACAGGTAAGTATTATTGATTAAAACATAACTTATTAAAATAATGCAAATCAACTTTAATATAATTATTACAGTAAATTCCTATTACTTAAATACAATTTATTACCTCGACGAATTCGTCAGAATTTACGTAACAATTTTTTTTTTCAATTTTTTTTTCTAAAACTATCTGCTCTGAACTGTCTGCGTCTCTAATGGATGGCATTGACCCCATAAAAGGGCGATGGTTTTCAACTGATGCTGATATACTCTAGTCCAGAGGCCAGCAACGAACCGTCCGCAGTCACTTCACTGCACATTTCTAATACGATCTCAATCCAGTGGAACCACATCAGAGGGTAGTAGATTTCCAAAAATTAAATTACAAATAGACGTGCATGCATAGTCACAAAATTATCACTATATAAAATTATAAATTCTCTATTTATTTTTAATAAACGTTTTCTAATTCTGTATCTACATTAAAGCATGACTTGATGAATTTTAAAGAGAAAAAATATATATCCGTTAGTAATCATTCAATTTATTTACAGTAAACAGAATCATTAAGCTATAAACCATTAATTCATTAGTCGTCATTGGAATTCATTTTACGAGTATACATACCTACATACTATCTCGCCGTTTCCGTACTGGAGTAGACAGAGAAGGCAGAACGCCATACTTTCCTATCTGTGTTGAATATAATATAACACCGATATATCTCTTTCGGTATTCGAGGAAATTTCTTCATTTGTTCTCGCGTTTTCTCGTTATTATCTTACGCAATTAGAATTATCTCATACACTACTTTTATGAGATGAGTGACTAGAAATGTTATTAGTTTGATATGATTAAATTCACTTATTCGCCCGGTCCGATCTTAAAATGAGATATAATCCTTTCAAATACTAAAAGAATTCTTCTTTGTTCACATTCTTTCTTGAGATCAGCATAAACATAATACATGAGCAACATTTGATGGGAATAAATATTTTAGTGTTTACAAAGAATCTTATCTACTATACTTGGGAAAATGTAGGATGGTTCCTGTGACGTTTGAAACGTCATGTCTCAAAGGGATGGGTAAAATCGTTTTTTTACAAATCGAATAGTTTTTTATAAATCGAAAAATTCTTTTTCTCTAAACTGACGTTTTAATTCCTAATTATCATTATACTGACTTTCTAATGCATTGTATGATTTGTATCTATCTTTAAATATACCAAGATCCACTATGAATTAATACTTATTACGAACATTTAATTTTAGGTATAAAAAAATCGAAAATCCAATTATCGAATACCCCATCCCTAGCCAATGCAGACTAACGTAGTGACTTTTGACAAACGTCACCAAATATTATTTGATTTTAACAAACTCAATTTTTTGCTAATTTGTAACAAGATGTATTAATTTGTCATTATTGTTAGTTTTATGTAATGTATTTACCTAAATAACTTGCTATTTGTTAGAATTGAGGTTTATATTAAAGTTGATAAAATAATTAAAATTACTGAATGTCGTTACAATGGGGCAAATTTGTGAACTGTCACAGAAACCGTGCTACAATTTCTTAAGTATAGTTGTTTATTCGAGTAATTTTTCCATCCACCGTACATGTCGAGAAAAAAATACGACTTACGTATCCCGGCATTTCCCAGTCGGAGTAGACAGATAGGAGAGATATCTAGAGTTTCCTATCTCGACACACATATTTCGCCTCTTCAAGGTCCATACACCTCCTACAATTTCTCTTTCTCCTTACATTTCCTTCTTTTAAAATATCATATTCATTTTATAAAGATTAAAATTACCTTAAATTACTATTACTAGCGTCGTTAATGCATTGTCAAATGCTATAAAATAACTCGAATCCTTAGTTTACCACTTTACGACCTCTGAGAAACAAACAACTCTTTAAGAGCTTTAACTTCCTCGAAGGTTACCCTTCATTTCTGACGATCTATTGCCTTTTTCCTCCAACAGTCTCTATCGCCAATTATTTCCAAGTCAGCTGACAGATCACCCAGGAAGCGCTGTCTTGATCTGTCGAGTTTTCTGCTTCCTTCTGCCACGAATATGGTTTTTAGAGTTCGGCTCTCTTTTGCGCGCAAACGTGACCAACCTTTACCAATATATTGACCCTTTCACTGCCGCTTAAAATGTGTGAACATTATGTCGATTGCAGTGTTTTTCCACCAAGTCATTCGTTTGACGGTGTGAATCAAAGAAAAAGCACAGTGAATCTGGCCTTAGTGCAAAGCTTCTGTCAATTACGTAGAAATGAAGCTTTATCTTGTATTCTCCGAATCCCAGTTTTATCAAAGGTGAAACGCATGGACTCCCTAGTTAAGCAGTCCCGTGAGATTTGGTATTTATTGTATTACTCGTATCAAAGTGAAATATGTCATTTACGATTTATTGACATGAACAGTGAAATGAGCTCCTTTGTTCCCAAGATGACGATATATCGTAAACTTTATCTACCCAAATTGTTTATTCAAATTATATTTTCGAAGGGTAACATCGGGTTCAAAACTTTTATTTTTCTTTGTTTTACTGTTGTATAAAGTTTTTACTTATGTATTTCGATAAAACCAGCATGGGAGTTATCGGGTGGTTTGTATTCATTGCTTTTAGGATGATTTTACAAATTGATTTTAAAATAATCTTTAATCAGTATTGTATCATGGATATTTGTGGCTGAATAGTCCCGAATAACAACATATGGGTGAACTGGAAATTAAAAAGAGGAAACACGAGTGGTTTTTTTATGTATACTCGTACATATCGTATGTTTTTACTTAAATTAAATCTCGTAAAATAATTAAATACAATTTAGTAAAACATTTTGATTTTGTGAAACGTAATATTGAGTTAATGTGATCTATGTGCGATTCCCACCATAATTAATAGCAGACATTATATACGGTCATTTTGGCAGGACTAAATCTATATAATATGTTTTATCTTAAAATGTAATCAATAATAATTTATTCACATTTTAACATACATCGAGTAGGTACCTTGAGAACTCGATATACGCCTATTTGTATGGCAGGCGGTTGTGATGCAAGTTAGTGCGTGCCAAGCAAATAAATCAGCCTCCTAAATTCGCTCTTCCTGGACCGGACAACCGAGTCACTCTCCCGAGACACTGATCCGTGGTTCACGTCATTCAACTTCGCCTAATCAACATCGACAGCGCATTTTAAGACCTGTCGAAACATTTTACCGAAAACATTAACAGTTTATTCAGATACTACGATCAAATTGGCAAAGTATACAAATTTGATTATTAAGAAGTGATTGTCAATATCATCCAGTATAATGTATCGTTGTTAACAGATAATCTTACTTCCTAAAAAAAATATTGTAAGTTTATAAAAACATAAACTTACTAAAAATGTGGTTTGGATTTTAAGTACGTATAACTTTCTAAATAACTCCACATTTTTGCAAAGAATATTAAAATTTGAGATTTTCTCTTATATGCGGTTTTTATACTTTTTTATTGAATGGAATAATCCATTAATACTTCTTACCCGATCACGACTATTTATTATTTATTTTTCAAATTCACCATTTTTAAATGCCTATGAATCTATTATGTACATACGTATCACTTTTAAGATGTATTATAGTTTTTTTTACCTTTGCAAACCACTTATTAAAATGAGTGAACAGAAAATTTGACTCACCATGTTCAAAAACTACTCGTACTATGGATGACTCGGCGTTCAGCGGAACCTGTAGCTCTTATTTGTCTGAATAGATCACAATCAGCTATGTGAATTGAATTACAATGAATCATCTGGTTGCTTTTGGTGAGCAAATTTCTTTGTACCGACACCGACCGCTTTGAAGAATTCGAGGAATGAAATCGAGTCTCAAGCCGTCTATATACTCGCATGTTAGAAGTCTATTAACGACTTGTGAATATTAAGCCATTATAGTTATATTTTTGTGTGTCTTTTATTCAAACTTTCACTTAAAATAGTTTTAAATAATGATTAGTGTAAATCGATTAATGGGTCGAAGACGGTGAACCTATGTTACGTTACCGTGAAATTTACATGTAAGTTGATGAAAGATGTCTATACAAATAAAAATAAGTTTACATTTTAATTAATTTATACTCATATCTATCTACCTTAAGTTATTATTATTTGATTTTTTTCTCTTCTATAAAAATAAAATTAATGTAATTTTCGTGGTATGAATGCTGAAAAAGTGACAGATTTTTCTCAATAATTCATCGTATTTGGTTCGATTACATACTCGATTTTAAATTACAATTACGGTTATAATAAATTGACCTGGTATACAGTTTGGTCCTGAGGGTCTTGGCAATTAAGTTCAAAGTTCTAAAAACAACAATTTATACCTGTTTTGTTATCTTTGTTTTTACCCAAGTAAGAATCTGATATCATGAAATTTGAAATAAATCCATATTTTTATTATCTTACCGATTGTTTAAAAATTAAATATTAATATTTTTATATCATATATTTTTTATCAAACTGAGCTCATTTATTTTAGCATTCAAGTATTCTTTTCATAATCAACGTTTTCCCACAATGTCGTCAATGTAGTGCAAGAGAAACGCAGTCGCAGTAGCGTATGCTAATACTAGAGATTAATGTAAGAATTATTTTTTAACGTTCAGTAGTTATTAGCGTATACAGTTTACACTTAATTTTAAATCTGCTCTTTAATGTCATGAATTAAACCACTTGAAAGTCATTAAATTTGTAAATATCGATGTACTTTATGCTGACTTGTATACAAATCATGAATTCGGAATTGATATCCCTAAAATTGTACAGATTACAGTATGTTTCAATAAAATGAAACCGAAGGGAAACTTTTATTACCTCTTTTAGGGTATCTTGAATATCCCATCGAGTATTTTGCGTGCCGAGATGTTTTCGCCCACGCCGCACAAAATTAATTTATCCTCTTTCTGCCTTTAAAATTTAACTTAAAATTTTGAAGTGTTTACAGGTTTTCTGATTCATTATTAATTTCAACAAGCTCAATATTTTTCTCTCATAATATTACCTCCAAAGGTATCAGAGGCTTTAGACTTATACTTAGACTTTATTCATGTATTAAATAAAACTTTTTATCGATATTCGTGTAAATGTTTCTTTGAATATACATATTTTTTCACACAAATTATCTACTTATTTCTTAAAAAAATGTTCAAAATATTAATGATGTTCATCTTGTACAAAAATCTTGTTTTTATTATATTTATAACAAATATAGAAGATTAGGGGGTACTCGTATTTAATTAAGAGGATTCTTAAATTAATACTAATTGAGACATGACACATTGAGACGTAGGCGTCCTAGAAGCGTTCTTTGGTCACTAAATACACACATACCATCGCGCCATGTTCCTTCATTATTATCTCGGTCTGCGTCTTCCCCGCTCTCCATTCATTATAAACACACATACCACACTAAATACACACATACCATCACGCCATGTCCCTTCCATTATTATCTCGGTCTGCGTCTTCCCCGCTCTCCATTCATTATAAACACACATACCCACATACCACACTAAATACACACATACCATCACGCCATGTCCCTTCCATTATTATCTCGGTCTACGTCTTCCCCGCTCTCCATGCAATATAAACACACATACCACACTAAATACACACATACCATCACGCCATGTCCCTTCCATTATTATCTAGGTCTACGTCTTCCCCGCTCTCCATTCATTATAAACACACATACCCACATACCACACTAAATACATACCATCACGCCATGTCTCTCCCATTATTATCTCGATCTACGTCTTTCCCGCTCTCCATTCATTATAAACAAATGTATTTGTTTTGTAAGTCTTTTACGACTCATTTCTTCATGCGGCCGCGACTGTCTCAAGATTTATTTCTTGATTCTGCTTTTTCTGTAAATAAAATGTCATGGTTATTGGAAAGAGTAATTCTATGAATTTTTACACTGTATGGGTGAACAAGGAAAGATTAGATACTGTTGGTAAATTGAACTATTTGGAAAGCATTTTAAAATAGAGAAATTTACTGAAATTGGTTTTGCTACAGAAAACAATGTCAACGGCGCACTTAGAACTGTTTTTACTGTCAACGGCTCACTTAGAACTAAGATCGACGCACTTAGTATAATCGAAAATGATTGTGTACAGCGGTGTACTAGTGCTAGTGCTAGTGCTCATCTTGATGTATAGATGCGAAGCCTAAGAAAAGCTGTTATAACATACGAGTTGAATTAACTCGGTAGAAATACGTGCCTGCAAATAATAACTTGTATTGAAATGTATGATGGTGAAAGGAATGATCAGATAAAAAGTAACTTTGTTATAAATGGCCACTAAATGACGTCAGAAAAATTAAAATGTAGAGTAGGGTATTAAGTCAGAATAACAGACCATCGTTAGACGTAGATGGAAACTCGGCTAGTGAAATTGAAAATAAATAAGAAGTAGGATAGATAACATTCGTAAAATGAAAGGCATTTCGAAGTAGAAAACAGCAATGAATCGACAATTTTGAAAAAGGTTACAAGAGGTATGTGATGAGCAGTGAACGAATAAAAGGTGATGGGCTGCCCGACTAACTAGGAATTCCCATTTTAAGTCAACTAGCTTATCACGTGTGTTAATTATACACGTATATTCTAGTCACTGAAAATTATAATTTTAAAAACCAATAAAAAAAATTATGAGACTTACTTCTTTTGGCATAAGGAAAAATAATAAAATGTCACAAATAAAAATAACACTCAAATATGTTATGTTGCATCAAGATTAAGAATTTTGCATTTAACGCAATAACGGATGGATAGTAAAATTCACACCAAGTATATAATATATATAGTACATTCTACGAACAATGTTGTTTTCTTTTTTTGGTTCTTTGAACCCATTACAAATTCACAGTAAACGATTGTGCGTATTTTCCTATATTCAGTTTTTTTCTCCTAGAAAGATATTTTGTTACTGTTGTTCAGAAACTTTCAAGATAAAAGTCCGAAGTCTTCTGAACTTCTACTACACCTCTTCAACATGCCACTTTTAAGATGTCACGTTAAAACGTACAAAAAAAAATCGACATTCTCTCTTTTATTTACCTATTCTATACTAGCCGACAAACCAACAAAGTTTTATTTCGTTTACGTTTCTTTGTGAATTCAATCCTCTGTGAAATAAACTGATGTTCAATTAAAAGTATCGTTTTAGTTTGTTTTGTTATCTCGAGAATAATATTTGTTTATGATTTTTTTACAGAATTCGAGTATGCTGCAAAATATTTTTTTCCTTACTCTGGTTTTGTTTATAATCAGTGAGTGCGTGGCTATAATTTAAAATTTAAATGTTTCAAATAAATTACTGAAAAAAAATTGTCAAATCATAAGATTTCTTCATAAATTTGTTTACTCTCCACACTGTACGAATTTCTCCAGTTACATAATGTGGTTCTATTATAATATTTTATTCATGTGGAAGAATGCTATATAGTAGAGGATTCTTCTCATAGTGCTGTGCTAGGTGGTGCTGAGGCTACATCCACTGCGCCATTCAATTGATTCAATATCTCTAAACCGCGCGTCACTAAGTAAGGGTTTAACCATCAAATTGGTTATGTATGTTACAATACGTAGAATATATTGTAATATAATTTATAGCACGGTTGTAATTGTAGGGGACTTAAAAACTAAGTGCATCTAATATTGCGGAACAGTTAAATTTACATTGCAATAATTTTAAATAAATAACGCGATGGATTTTTGCCTTCTTGTTTCGAGGCTTCAATAATTTTATACCGTTAAAAGTTCGATATGGTGTTCATACTCGTATTTTGGATAATCACCTTCTGTCTATATCATAAATATAGGAACTTTTTTGTTTAATTTCGTTACAGTCGCAAAGTCACATTTTTGTTAGCAATAAATATTGTGCTATATTCCATGAAATCTATATTTTGGCTACTTCAATTTCATATGTTAATTGAAAAAAAAATACGGTATATTACAATATTTTGATGTCGCCATTAACCACGGATAATATAACGATAGATACATGTTTGCGCTTTGTGTACAAAAATTTACATATTATTTACATATTGTATGCGATCGTCTCTATCAGTTACATACATAAAAACATACATACCATCTCGCACAGAGGACAGAGCGCCATATTCTAACAGTTATTTGTGTTAAATGGTAACATCCATGGCTTAGTTGATAAGATGCTTGACTTCGATTCCCGATGGTACTCAAAAAATAGGAAGATTGAGTCTCAGTCTAGTAAAAAAGTGCGTCAGGTAATAATACTGACAAGCGCCGAGTACGTATGCGAGCTTTTTGTCTTTTGCGGTAGTGTTACCAATCCATACATTGGCGAACCGCCAATTCCGTACATACTCAAGTGGCTCTAAACCCGAATATCTGATTACTGGGGTTGAAGACAATATTGTCTCCCGGCCACGCTCTTCAATATGTCCGAATCACCGATTCGTATATGTTGAAGGGTACCATACAATAGCAGAAAGATGAATGTAAATACATAGTCTGCATTATTTTTATTGATTATCTGTTATTATTTATGCGTGTGTAATAGGAGTCTTGCTCTTTGGTTCTCTTTTACATCTCTTTGCTATTTTAAACATTTTCCATTTAACGCGAATGAAATTTTTAAATCTTATAGTGCCTCGCATTTTATTTTTATGTACACGCAACTTGTACCATACATAAAATTCGCGAAGTTTATTGATATAGTTTTACAAATTTATGGAGCATTACGGCTTTCATTCCGTATCCACGTCTACAACGAATCTTTTCGTCCATCAAATATGGAGTACCGACCAATCGCTCACCGCGATAGCGTGGGAGTTGATAGGTGCTGCCCAAATTGATTGACCATGCAACCCAAACATTATTTTACTTATAATGCTCTTGAAATTTTATCGCTTTACGGATGGGTTGGTTTGAAATCATGGTAATGTTTCCGCAACTTGACTCTGACGATTATAAATAAACTGAACGCTTTTATGTTATGTACGTACATCATAAACGGAAAAAACGTAACCTTTTTATTTAAAATAATCTGCATCTGTGGTTTTCAGTAACTATAAACTGGACGTATACAGTCTGTTTGACAAGAACGTGTAGCGCGAAACCCGAAAAACTATTTGGGATAAGGTATTATACAAAAACACACACATACTACATGATATAAACCGTGATGATTTATTATTAATAAGTTGTCCAGTCGCCTCCACTAGTAATAATTGCCTGACATCTCCGAGGCATACTTTCTACTAATTTTATAGCATAATCTAGGGGTAAAGACTTCCATATACCATAAGTCGAATCTGTCTAAATATTTGCTTGACGTTCCAGATCTTCTTCCCTCGAAACTTGAACTTCATGAGTGCCCAAACATTTTCTATGGAATTTGCATCTGGTGACTGCGACGGCCAATTCATTACGTCAACGTCATTTTTCTTTTTCCACGCAGTACTATGACGACTCCGATGTTTTGGGTCATTGTCCTCTTGCAGTAGCCAATTTTATTTTTTTCTTATAAACCACCTTTGGGCAGATGGCAATAAAGCCCTCTGATATATTTTAACCATTTTGGCAGCGTTCAAATTATTTGTGAAGGTGTGCAAAGTGCCAAATCCTTGCTTTGAGAAACAGCCCCAGACTTGGACTTTTACCGGATGTTTAACAGTCCGCTGGATTAGTCTATTGGTGCGGGTACACCAGGTACGATTAATGGAAGAACGTGCCAAAAAAAAGCTTCGTCCGAAAAAATTACGTTGTCCCAATCACCGTCCAAATTTTCTTTCGCCCGAGTCTTTTTTCGTATTGGTTTTCGGACAGTACTAGTTTATTCACCGTTCTTCGAAATTTTACTCCATGAGCTAGTAAACGCCTTCTTATAGTGTCACATGACACAATTATACCCTTTTCACGCCAAACCGCCTGTCCGCAATGATACACTAGGATTCTTCTCAAACACCCGTAAAATCACTCAGTCCTTCTTTTTCGTCGTTCTCTGTGCAGTTCCACGATCTGGTGGGTCATCGACGTTTTTACAAATGTCTTCGACTTTCTCATGTATTTAGCAGCGGCTCCGTAGGACATTTTCGGTCCTTTCGGATGTGTACTCATGCTACCCTCTAACGCGTTTGAATCTACCCTCTAACGGTTTTCAGGAAAACATGTAGCCATGCACGCTCTTGTCAAATAGAATATGTATGCAAAAAAGACCAAACCCATAAAACACATTTTTCGTTTTTTTCTAAATTATGTATAAAACACATACCTTGATCGTGAATTCAAAAATATATAAGCAGTTGAATAAATTCCGTATTTAAAAAAATCCATACTGGCCAATACAAAGAGGTGACACGTTCTTAAATTATCTCAGAGAAGGTAAATTGTCTCTTTCGTTACTCAGCAGAAGCATTTTCGTCTTTTATTAATTAATGTTGCATTTCAATCCCGTTGTTACAACCTCTGAAGCCTGTGGTAATATTCTTGATTTCTTCAATATTTCCGAAACACTAATTCGGATATATTATATAACAAAAATATCCCGTTATGATTTTTACTGTAAATTTTGTGTAATATTTTATGGACATATTTCGAGATTATATTGCATTTATTTTCAAATAATTAATTTGCTTATTTTTAAATTATTAAATCAGATTTCAATCCACCCTTTTTTCTATTGATGAACCGCATTTCATATTATTCACATTACGGGGAGAGTAGTTTTCAATTCAAAATAACATATGTGTCGAGATAATCGCCAAATAGTTACAGAGGTGTAGTTTTTTTACGAAGTAAAATAGACTATACATTCGGTGTTTTTATCAAATATTTTTTTAAATTTTGAAATATAAATTCTCTGCCTACCTCAAAGGGTATGTATGTATCAAGAAATTTTTACTTTTATCAAGTCAAAAATTAAACCAAAACTTTATGTAACGAAAGGAGAGGAACACAACCAGCTTATTTTTTATTATATGATAATGCCCTATAACTGGTTGATCCATCCCTGTACACGTGCCGTTTTGAATGTCATTTATTACATTTAATGTTTGTTGAATCCAAGGGACCCTCGTATTTGACACTCTGCGTGAGCATTACCTTATCTCGTCCCCAAATTATTTACACGAAATTGATTTGAATACGAGATTTGGCGAATCAAATGCGTCAACCCATTCTTTTAATTTTATATAAATTTGTGCAAAAACGGATTATTAAGCATTGAATAATTCTAGTAGGTACTAAGATATGCTAAATTGGAGTACACTCAATTAACAGAAGATAACTCCCAATTCAGAAGGATCGATGAATACATTACAAGTGCACGTGACTTTATAAATGCTGAGCTGACAAAAGGGTTTATCTGTGTCAGTTTGAAAATTCCGCCATTATATAAAAAATATTTTCAAATTTTATCAAGATGCAATGCTCATTAAGGCATTTTGTGGCAGGTTTTTATTTCTTGGAAAGGAATGAAGTACTTTCTCTGGCAGAATAGTGAATTTATATTTGCTACCAAGATATACTATATTGCTATTTATTTTTGGTTCCCCAGGACAAAAGCGTGGGTTGTGGAAAATGTTCATGAATTAGCATACTTGATAATGGTAATTTATTTTTAACAATGTTCATGAATTAGCATACTTGATAATGGTAATTTATTTTTAACAAACACTGTTTATTCCACTTTTTTCCACAAAACCACAAACCACAAACTTTCCACAAACTTTTCCACAAAAAAAAAAAAAAAAGTGGAATAAACAGTGTTTGTTAAAAATAAATTACAATGTCTTTAAACCTCCACAACGTTAATGCCTTAACTATAAACAACACTTGATAATGGCTTAATTACTCGCACAGTTCAAGTTTTATTTTAATTTCCTATTTTGAAATCCAGACCACTTTTCATCCTATTTCAATATGTTTTTATACACACAAACACAACCACAAATCAATCAGTTACAATATTTGTCTTCATTATGTTAAATTTATAAATTTTGAAGAGAAATCTTAATTCTTATCTTTTTCCAGAGTAAATATCAATGTTTTATTTTCTGTAAATAAAAGGTTTATTTAATTTTCTGAATATAATTTGTCTAGTCAAGTAAATTTTTTGTTAGCAACTTATTCAGCAATTCTCAGTTACTTGTTAAAATGGTCAATAAATTCCCCCCTTATTGTATTTTAGCTCTGAAACTTAAATTTATCTTATTAAAAACATTAAAAGTATTAAACAATCATTGTTTGAACTAAATTATGAATAAAACTTTTTATAAATTAGTGAAGATGTTTATTTAATGAAAGCTGATTTAAAATATATTTAAACTTTATTAGTCACGATTAGAGTAGACAGATTAAATTAGCAGATTCAATTAGACTTATCCGATACTCATCATTTTAAGATTAAACTAAAAACCTAAATCTCAATGCTGACTAGAGTTTATTGAAAATGTATAAATAATTGCTTTATCAATTATATATGCTGAATCACTATATACTCGTATAGTGCCTATAGTAGAAAAACACATTATATTGTGTTGGAACTGAAAAGGTTAACACTTTTATTGTAAGATTAAGCTTTCAAATCCATTATTAAAATCAAATTCATTTTTAAATTTATCTAAAAGGTGGTTTTCGTATTTATCTGCAAACGGTCATTTTTTATTTTTTTCCAATCACTTTAAGCAATATCGTTTATTCCTGTCCCATATCGCGCTCATATAAATTTTCATATATTTAAAAAAAATTCTGTTGCTTATTGTTTTTGTTTTCGATCGGAACTTAATATTTAATTTTAAATAAGATAACAGTTGTTTAATAAAATTAACACTGTTATTTTGAATTCCCCACTGATTTTTTAATTCACTATCGGTTTTGAATTTGCCAGAGGCACGGCCTGGGGGACGTAGTCCGGGACAGAAGAGCATACAACCTGAGGACGAGGAGAGCTGACCCCAACAGTCTTCGCAGACAGTGAGTTGGGATGGAGCCAGGGAGAAGACTATCGGTTTTGAATAACTCTCTCTTCTTCTTCAGGTTATGAGTAACTAAATTAAATTTTTCGAAAATATATCATAATTGTGAGGGTCAGAAAGTATGGATTATTAGTATGGCTAGTCTTTGTCATTATCTACAAACAAATTTTGATTATTTTAATGTAGTTACTCAAAACTTTACAAAGAAGACAAAGCTCTTCAAAATAGTTAGTAAACTCAAAAATAAAAGATGAAAACACAGAAAAAAGGGGTTTGATTAATTTTATTAAAGATAATTAACGTGACACTACAAAGTGAATCAAATATATTTCCTGCTTTTCACAATATCTTCCTTTATGGTTATTCATTCTTAATTTGCCTCAAGCCATTCAACATTGATCCTTTATGACACACTCGTACATACTTGATGTTAAATTATGAGTTCCTAATCCTAATCACCTGACGAATACCATACAGAGGCTTTGAAACCGACAGTGAACTCAATAAACAAACAAGTGCCGAATACAAAGAAAAACAATATTCAATTTATTTGATTTAATAATCGGACAATATATTTATCAAAAAAATCTATCGATTTGTTTAGAGGGTAATAATACTTTTTGATGGTGAAGGAAATATAATAACTAGTTATAATATCGTCGTCATACAAGAGAAAGTGACCAAGTGTATTTTTCGCGAAAACGTGATTAATGACTATCTGACACCTTACTAACATAATGGTGACCTGGAAGAAATAACCCAGCAAGAACTTGGAAGAATAATAATAATATCTTGACTTGTTCAAAATGACTATCTGCATTGATGTTTATTTTCTTACAAGCAAAATTGTATGAAAATTTTCAAAAATATTATTTCTTTATTTTGAAAGCAATGATAAATATATATACACAAAAAAAATTAAAGTGTGTATACATTTATTTAAAAACAAAAGTGTAAAAACGGTTAAATGGATCTCCTGAACATTTTGCATTTTGTTAGGTGGTCACTTTCTCCTGTATGACGACGATATAGAAATTAGATTAGTTATTAAGTAATAAATTTGTATATGGGTGAAGTCTTTGGCAAATGTTTGTTTGTACATTGCTTTATTAAATATAAAAATATTATAAGAAAAATAAATTGGATAACCAAGCGGCGATAATCTCCATTAATATTAATAACGGTGACACATTGCGGCCGTGACCCATTAAATCGGATCCCGCATTCCAGATGCAGTCGATTACATTATCTGTTATGTCTAAAAATTACTAACGCTAACACTAAGAGTGAGTAAATCACCATGGCTAAATAAAGAAAACATATCTCCACTTCATTATATCCTGGCATAAATCCTTTGCTTCTGCTACGTCCATACACCCCGTCATTCAGGTTATCCTATATCATAAAGGCTTTTCACTATTTCCTTTTACAAAATATGACAAATTTGGTTGTTCCACGTTCTTTTGGGTCTTACCAAACTTAAAGTAATAAAACCTATGTGTATAGTGAAATATAAATTCAGGACACAATAGATAATTATTTTTCTTTGATAATAAAAATAGGTATACCGGGCGTATAGTATTCCACTTACAAAGTTTTTTCGAAAGTAAATTAATTCTTAACTTTAATGTAATTATTATATTCGCATACATTTTATGTGACCGAACAATTTCAGGTTATCAGCTCTTATTGACGAAAAGGGTAACTTAAAAACTGCCCGCTCTGCGTTAAATAATAACAACAATTTTCCATATGCTGATAACAATAAATATTTCTTCGTCTTTGGCCTATCGCTTTTGTCCATCTTACGGATATAAAACTACCGTCATGATTATAAGGAGACACATATCTATCTTCCTTAACTTTAGAAATACCCGTATTACTAATAAGACTCGTCATTTTTATCAGTCTCAATAAGAACTGCTGGTTAGTTATGTATTTGAAATATATGAAGTTTTTTTATATAGAATACTTAAGTATCCTTATCTTGTTTGTTTAATTTACTGTAACTAATTTGCTTCAATGAATAATAAAGATAGAAAATAATCGTACATATTTTATCAGAAACTTTACTTTTTATCAGAAAGATAATATCCGCATTGTCCGGCTTATCTGTTTCGGAAAAACACCATGTTATATAGTTCGGAAATTCTAAGATGAGTCCTGTGACAGCTCACAAATTTGCCCCAATACACCCTTGTAACGATGTTCAGTAATTTTAATTATTTTATTAACTTTAATATAAACCTCAATTGTAATAAATAGCAAGTTATTTAGGTAAATACATTACATAAGGTTGTATTGAGGCAAATTTGTGAGCTGTCACAGGACTCATCCTAGAATTTCCGAATTATAATAATAAATTCTTCCGTTTCATTTCAAATTGTCTCGTGAAATTTTATAATTGAAAAAAAAATATGCGAAAAAAAATATTTTTTAAACAATGCAAAAATACGCTCTTGAATTAATTTTTTACGGATTTTATATTAATATTAAAAAGTATTTAACAATCTACTTTTTTTAATTTTCCAATTTGATAAATGTCCGTAACCAATGTATAATGATAATGATCGAAAAATGTTCTAGTCTCGAAAATTTTGGTTGCGTCTATTTGTTGAATATAGTATGCAGTGTGTCATCCCAGATAGTTAAATTAAATTAAATTATAATTATTTGACATAATTTTTAATGAAACATGTTTGTTTATGTTTTTTTTACATTAAAACGCAATGTTGCTCTAATTTGAAAAGCTTACAAATATACCCCAATAAATTGTAATATACCTCGAACCACACAGATGCTCAAAACTAGTAAGCTCAAAGTGCTTTGTGCGAACAGCTTAGGTATAATGGATTTCCAAAGGCATCCAACGAGTTGCACCACTCGGCGAGCCATGCGGCTTCCCCAGTTCATTAGCCATCGCGACTCGGCAGCCAGTCCCAGTCCGCCAACGTACTCTATCGGAGGTGATTGTCAGTCGTCGCGCTCTCCGCTTTTTCACAACTCGACACATCAAGTCGTATATTATCTCCTTTCTCGACACATTGGAACACGCACAGTATCCAATTCCACTGGTGTTGTTGACAAATAAAATAAGGTGCCGGCCATAAAGTAATATCACATTTATCGAGTTTTATATTATACAATTCAGTGACAATTTGTTTCCTTTTATTTACAGTTAAGTGGAATAAGTATTTGATATCGTTTCCTTCTTGTGTTTTTGTGCAAGTTTTTTGTGCAGTGTGAATCTTTTTGGATACCGTCTTGTCACTCAAGGCGGATTGTCGGTGTTTGGACATAGAAATTATTCCAGGAAATTGATTTTGACTATCCAGGTACATTTACGTCTTTTGTCAATGTAAACATTGATAATTTTACCGAAATTTGCCGTTATAGTTATTGTATTATTTTACAGTTCTGAAAGGAAATTATGTTTATTTTGCTTTAACCCTGATTATTACATTGAAAAATAAAACTTTCTTCTATTTCAAAGCGTAGGTATTTTTTTCTCTATTTCTCCAATTTATTTATATTGAATATATGTTTTTTCTTCTTTTCTTTTTTTTGCTGTTCACCCATTAAGAGTATTCTTCGACATTATAGTCATTAATAAATAAAACAAAAACTACATTTGAAATTTTAACACTATTGATTAAACATTAATGAATTATTTTCACATATTAAATTAAATAATGAACATTGTACATTAAACGTATGTACATTAATGGATTAAATTAAAATATAATTGTAATTAATGTAAACACAAATTATTACTTGTATTTCATTTTTAAATTCCTGTATTAATATTTGATATTTAGATTTATTATGATAATTCTATAACACCCTCTTCTCTTCGGCATTATTCTTCCAAATTTTTCAAGATATTCGAACTGGTATTTTTTTATTTCGCTGTTACATAATTGTTTTTTTTGTCTTAGTCGTCATGCCATACCTTATCGCTATCGAGTAGACAAAAAAGTAGACCTCCATTTAATCATGTTCGTACATTCAGCCTTAGCGTTCGCTACATCCTCCATCCGTTATTTTATCATTCAAATCTGTAAGAATAGTAAATAGGAGTGGAACCACGTCTCTCTAAAACTGGCCCTAAATAGTACATCACGTAATTTCATTATCGTAATCATGTATTCAAAACAAGTATTTTGAGAATTTGTTTCAACCTAATGGGTAAGCTTCGATAAGCCTAGTCAATTTGATGACTAAATGTATATTTTATTCCAGTATCAATATATCATGTATACCAATTATGTATCGATTTTTTGTGTATTTTTTATAATTAATCAAAACGTTATTTAAACATAACTGATATTGAAACCATACACCGGTGTAATTATAATGATATTCGCAGTCTTGGTATTTTATGGAGGGACATGGAGTCCCGGGCAGTGGACCGAACTGGATGAAGTCGTTTTATGGCATCCCTATGGTCCGGATGAAACGCAGAGGGTGATTAGTTTAGTGATATCGAAGCAAAACGTCAATATATAAAGTTAGTAATTTATGCAATGTTTTGTAAAATTATATTAGCCGCATATGCGATCCCGAAGTCCATTATCTCTCAACTTTTTTAGCGTTGCGACCCCCAAAAGATAATATAAATAAATTCTTTGTAATTTATTTTATCAAACATGGTTTATTCCACTTTTTTGTAAAGGTATAAACAAGTCTTGAGAGCACAAACATGTCTTGTTTGTGCTATCCTGACGATGAGGTGAAAGCCTTGAAACCGGTAGGGTTATACCGTTACAAAAAAGTGGAATAAACAGTGTTTGATAAAATAAATTACAATGTCTTTAAACCTCCACAACGTTAATGCCTTAACTTTAAACAATATATAAAAAAATAAATAAATTCTAGTTTTCGCGACGCCCCTGCTTAAACTTATCTTATGGATGCATGTGCCCGTGGCCGCACAAATGTTGTACTTGCACAAAGACGATAAGGTTTATCAAATAATGATATATTCTGTTTTACGGCAGTTTAACAGTTTGAACTTGCCGCGAGTATGTATCCTTTTGTACACGTAACATAAGCTATTTATATTTCCACTACCCCGTTGATATTTCACCGTGACCTGACCCACAGATTGTGAAACTAACCCCTAGTACCTCAAATATTTCCTTTACCAGCAGCACGTGTTCCTTGACGATTCCACAACGACGCTACCTGTTGACATATATCATATGTGAAGATTTTTTCAAGTAATTTATCATTTTTCTCTATTATTTATCAGCGTAGACACGATAAAACTTTGTACGTCCGCTACGGAGGTTACGGTGTACTTGGTTTTGATATTGTATTGTTTTGGATGATGTCTCTAGCTAATTGTAGTCCATGTCTATAAAATAATTGCTGTAATCTCTGTTTGGAGTTAACATGTTTGCGATAATAAGCAGATAATTATTTGACATGTACTAGAAATAATAATTGTTACTCTGAGTAGACCTGGTAATAAAATAACTCGTCTTGCAACTACGAGTATATGAGTTCATCGAATAAAATAACTTGAAGTTCTGAAATTTTGGTACATATATGATACATGCATTCACATTATAAGATCTAGAGCACAACGTTTAATAAAATGGCAATACCCTTACCCATTTCCATGTGATGCGAATCAGAAATATGTATTTCTCCTCAAAATATAGTGAAGTAGTTACATACATATGTTATATTAACATTGTTGATTGTGTTCAAAAGAATTCAATGATCTTTTTCATTAATCTTATCCGAAATTGATTGTATGGTAAACTCTTGCAATATTAGTGGGGTCTGTACTGTTCATCATATCCCACGACCTCCATCATTTAGTTAGTAAGACGATTAATTGGTACCCGAGGGTTTCGGGTTCGATTCCAGATGATATAAAAAAAAAGGGTTCCAGTTTGGTTTAAGAGTTCACCTGGTAACAATAATCTTAAGCGCTCAACGTTTGCGTTTTGTTGTTTGTGCGGTAATTTTTCAAACACGTACTTTGGAGAATTGTGATTTACTTGCCTCTTTCAGTGGTTCTTAACCCAAAAGCTCGATTATTGGGATTGAAGAAAATTCGGTCTCCTGACCATGCTCTTTAACACGTTCGTCTCACCAGCTCAGATATATTGAGTTAGCGTACGAATAAATTAAATTAAATATTATATATTTCTTAAGTTTTTTGTCTTGGTATAAATAAAGGTCGAAGGGTCCATGCACCTATTGAAAATGTGTTATTTGAATTCAGTCGCAAAAAACTAAACAAAGGCCTTGAACAGGCCGACACGTAAACAATGCACAGACTTACTAGCAAAAATGCTAAAAATAGTAGTAAAGCTAATTGAAATGCGTAACTTCGTGACCTAGTTGGTAAGATGCATGACTTCCAACCCGGATATAGCGAGTTCGATTCCAGTTGGTACCCATTTTTAATAAAAATGGCTTCACTTGGGTTTTTACTTAAGACCTCTTTAACATCTTTCTGTTTCGTTGGAATAGATTGTCACATGGCAATACACCCTCCAGACTGCACTGTATACAACGAGAGTGTAATACAATACTCATTTATGCCTTCACACCCATGTGATCCCCATAAACAAACAAATTGCCGTTTGTAGATTGGATCAAATAGCCAAGGTTTTGAATAAGGGTAAAGTGAGAAGCACGAATAAAACAAAATTGTACATGACAAGATTTTTGAATGTGGAGGAAGTTAAAATGTTGTGTGTTTTGATAGAATAGTGTAGAGATATGTTCTCTCTGCCTACCTCGCAAATGATATGTCGTGATGATATGTATGAAAAGTGTTTGAAGAGCTGATTGTATCACTGCTGGTATAACTTCCATCCTCGAGGACCTCTGCATACGTGTATTATTTTAACTCTTCTACCAGACCTCAATGGTGACTTTTTTTATGAAATGCAATCAGCATTTGATTGATAATACTGCCGATATATTAATTTCGATCATTATTTTTACTCTCACGCAATGCTTAGAAAATAATGCTAGTAATTATGTGAAGGAAAGCATTAATTTTATAAATAAAATATTTCCCACTAATATTACGATAACTGTTTACTTTCGCACGTTACGTATCAAATAATTGTAAATAAAATTTCGCTTCCAGATAGCTATATCTGATATGGAATTATATTGAAACATATATTTGCTTTGCTCTTTTTTTAGCTTTAGAAAATCAAAAAGTCGTTTTATTAAATATTTATGCACACTTTTGAGATGCGAAAAACTTTAATTGAATAATGTCTAAAATCTACCGTAATATTTGCATAGGGGCTCGCTTTGTTATGTTATAAGTGGATTTTGATTTTATCTATACCTTTTATGATTAAATTAATTTCAATTGTTTAAATTTCCATATTGTATATTTTAAATAATAGTGTATTGATGTTTTTTGTAGTACACTACAAAATGTATATTAAAAATACAGCTTTGTCAGCGAATTAAGTATATAAAAGATTTGTCGGTATTGTTTGTCTATAGTTCGGAAATTCTAGGATGAGTCCTGTGACAGCTCACAAATTTGCCCCAATACAACCTTATATAATGTATTTACCTAAACAACTTGCTATTTATTAGAATTGAGGATTATATTAAAGTTGATAAAATAATTAAAATTACTGAACATCGTTACAAGGTTGTATTGGGGCAAATTTGTGAGCTGTCACAGGACTCATCATAGAATATCCGAACTATAATGATAACCATGTTTTCTAAGTATTCTGGCGAGCTTCCGATTGGTATCATTTCAGACCTTTTCAATGTTTTTTTTGCTCTGAAATGAACAGTTGAAGCAGTCTTGGTGTGATATTTATCTCAGAATGTAGATCGTCCTCTTTCTCATCTATAAAAATACACGAAAACCTTACCATGCGTGTTCCTGAAGATGTGTTGCGGAAATATTTTCAAAAATGCACTTTCCAGTAAGTCATCTACTAAGAGTCAATTTTATAATAGAGTTATATTTCGTAAATATTTTTTTACTATATTATACTGTGTTTGTTACAAATATGTCACACTCAATAAGGTCCTCCACTGCCAACAAACAAATGTTTCAAGTATTATTATATACAACGACTTCTGAAAACTTCTAAATCATATTTATTTTTGCAATATTTACATCAATACATGTTCTTTGTAGCCCCTTCAGCCTTTATCCGATATTTGCAAGTTGATATGTGTAGTATTATTGACTTTCAAGTACTAGAAAAAACAGTCTTATAGGTGCTACCCGATTTTTTTATCATAAAACTATCCTAGCTTTCACTATCTCCGTCGAATGAGTCGAGTCCTCTTATGTTAAGCTCGGATATATGTTATGTTAGCTATTCCAGCGGGTATATTTTTTTAAAATAAGTCTGATTTTTTCTTCCGAATTGTTTCATGTTCTTTTACCATCTTAGGACTTTCTAGTAAATAATATTTGAATTGTGTTTTGAAAGTTACTAATAACGTTGACAAAATGTGTATTGAATTTTGGTTACACAAATACTTCTTTTAGATACATTCTTACCACGTAATCTACGTGTACAATTAATGATTTTGTAGAATACAATTATATGACTTTCAAAACAGTTTCACAATAGATTTGCGTTATGCGAAATTAATAGAATTTTAAAATATTACCTCATTTGTATAGAATTATCTAAAACTAATCCCCTAATCTAAATATATTTTTGTTTCAATCATAATTTTTTTTTCAAGCTACGAAATGCCTAATTCTTAAGAAATTGATAGATTGAGTTCAGGCCGCTTTTGTAATAGCGTTTCGTTTTGCCCGCATGTTAACCCCGCTTTTCAGTTATTACTTTGATCATTCTCCAACGGACGAGACATAACATATATAACTGTCAACTCTTTATTTTTTGTTTATATGCGCTTTAAACTTCACATCAAAAACGCAAAAATATGATGAAGACAACATATGTATCGTAAATCCCTGTTGGGTATGCAATTACCTGTTAGATGTTTTGTTTTTTTAAACTCGTAGTAACGTAATCACATCTATGGTTTTTTAACAGGTACACACATTTTCATCTAACACTCTTGATATCTCCAACATTTGAAACAAGCGTTCTAATCTATGTTGCGTTTACAAATCCTTTTATAACAGCGGTTTAGGACGAATTATTTATTTATTATAAGCTTAGTAATTCCCATGCAGAGTTCCGCCAACGGGTTCCACAATAATCGGTAAAAGCTCGAGTAGACTACGTGCAATTTGCCATATTTTTGTTTTGAAAAATTTGAGTATACTCAAATTATTGTAAATCTATTATATCATTTTTTTTTGTATAACCCCTTATCGGCCAAAAAGTGTCAGGTAGGAGTTTCTTAAGATTTGTATAACCCCTTATCGGCCAAGAAGTGTCAGTTAGGACTGTTAGGAGTTCCTTAAAATCTGACGAAATATTGTATTTCACGATACAGATCATTATACTCGTAATATAACTAAAATATATGTTAAATTCTTGATAGTTGTTCATGGCATGCCTATGTTCTTTACATTTAATCATAATGACTTCAGTGGCGTAGTTGGTAAGACGCCTGTCTTCCAACACAGGGATTGCGAGTTCGGTTCACGTTGGTATCTAGATTTATTAAAAAGGATTTTAGTGTGGTTTCTACAATACAATACGTCACTTTTAATGAAATTATATTATCAATGTTGAGGTGAGATCTTAATCAAAGTTAAGTATTTTTTTACATTTAATCACAAGTATATTACAAATGTGAGTCGTTTATTTTCAATAAATGCTAACCTGTTTTTATGTCATATATACAAGTTTTTTTAAATGAAATTTTCATAGTGCTTATAATTTACATAATTCCATCAACGATTTGATTTTTGTTTATAATATAATTTTATTTGGAGTTTTCAACTTTTGTTTCGTTATATTTTTTAATGAAAATGGAATGATACTCGTATACTTGACCATTTCTAATAAATCTTTGAATCTTCCACTTGTTTGATTCAAATTCACCATTACCTTTTTTTACGATGAAGGATCGACTTAAATAAGAAATATGTGTGTAAATTGTAGGGTGGTGATGTTTTTACGAAAAATCATAAAGAGACTAATATAAAATAAAACTGTCTGCTATCTTAAGGCCAGTACCAAGTGGAAAACGAGCTCTAAAATACTCCCTAAAATCTGAACGGTTGAAAGATTGCATTGTTTCAGAAGGGGATTTATGACACTCTGAGTGGGCTATGACCTCGAGTCACGACCCCACACACTGGCGCTCTTGTGCTTTATCTCTCGTTTGGCGCATTACGACCAAGAGAAGGAGTCTGCGGCGACAAATTCAGACGAGAATATATCCCGATTTTTTCACCCAGAGCCATTTGATCTCCGAGAAGTTTTATTGCTTCGCTCGACTCAACTGGCAATTTTTACGTGACTTGCGTTGAAAATAATATAACACCGATATATCTCCTTCGGTGTTCGAGGAAATTTCTTCATTTGTTCTCGCGTTTTCTCGTTAGTATCTTACGCAATTGGAATTCTCTCATGCACTACTATTATAAGATGAGCGTCAAGAAACGTTATAAGTTTGATATGATCAAATTCACTTACTCGTCCGGCAATCTCATCTTTACTGATTGCAAAATGCTTCCGTATGTAAATATTATGTATTCAATTTATCCGACCTTAAAATGACATATTATCCTTTTAGACGTTAAAATAATCTTCTTTGTTCACATTTGTTCTTGAGATCAGCAAACGTGAGCAACATTTGATGTGAATTAATATTTTAGATTTTACAAAGAGGCTTATCTACCAGCTTGTTTAGTCATGCAAATTTTCCATCCACTATACATATTGTCGAGAAAAAAATGTGACTTACGAGTACATACCATCACGGCATTTCCCAGGCGGGTAGATAGGAGCGAGCGCCAGAGTTTCCTATCGCGACACACATATATCGCCTCTTCTACATCTTTACAACTAAGATTTATCTACCTTTTTACATTTCCTTCTTTAAAAATATATTTTACTACGCTTTCCCCTCACATTTCCACTGTATGTTTGCTTTGTTAGTTTTCATTGATTCGTTCTATATGCCCAAATCATCTCAAGAGTGCTATTGTCATCTTACTTAGTACTTCAGCCTCAATTTCACATTTATTGTTAATCACTTCGTTGCGTATTCAGTCAAACATTGTCAATTTATGTATTTTTCTCGGTGCACAGATTTCTGCAACATTTATTCGGATCTTTTCAATATTTTTCCACGTTCACATTTAACTTATATACAGCAAAGTTGGTTCTAGAATACTGCTATCATCTTAGCAGATGTTGATACTGTCCGGTTCGAGTATATATTATATTTTTAGTGCCCCATGAACCAGTACGAATTCGATTTCATCCCTATTTTTAAATATTTTGAGTCATTATCAGTTATATATGATGATTATGATTAGTTCTATTCTCCTCACTTAAAACTTGCTATCCTCGACCCATTTAATGTTTAAAAATTTAGACAAGTGCAGTGAGGTTTGAACTCATATAATGCTTGCCAGTGGCACTGCTCATTCTTGAGCGTAATTTTATCCCTTGACGATTTCTCACCATCCATCCACACTCCGCAGTTCAGTTAAGAGTAAGCGTGTTGTGTCTCTTGGTAACGAGTAGTACAAAATACATCGGAGATTTTCCTCTTATGTATCATCCTTCCACACTTGGGTTCAAAATTGTACCAGTCTGGTTAAATAATTCATCAGGTAACAATGCTCGCACGCGCTAGATGTGTGCAAGTGTTATTACCTTTCCACGTGTGGTATCATTTCCAATACGTGCGATGGGGAATTGCGGGTTACTTCCCTACTCCAATGGCTCTTAACTCGAAAGCTCGATTTCCGGGACCGAAGACAATGTTGTCATCCGACCACGCTTTTCAATATGTTCACATGATTAATTCGTTTATAATAAGGGGTAACATTCAAATGTATGAATATACCATAAGCGTTTCCAGCCTGTCACCTTCGCCGCGAGCAATGCGCCCAAAGAATTGGAGAACTCGTCGTAGGCTTATTGTTGACAATCTGTCAGCGACACTGCTCTTCAAGATGCATCTTGCCGCCCAATATAAAAAAAATTCACACTGAAATGAGAAAATATATAATATCCTTGTCTATTTCTGATTAAGAATGATGCCCTGAAACCCCGACCAGACTAGAGGGGCATTTGTATTGCGCTGTTCAGTATTCGGAATTAATCCTTTGCATAATTTCGCTACCTGAGGATAACTGTGCTTTTCTCCTTTTCCCACGTATAATACCACGAAAAAAAACTAATTCACATTGTTTATAATGCAGAATTTAAAATTTCAGTTCCACCAAGAAAATGTTAAAATAATAATTTGACGAATTAAGCAACTTTAAAACCGGAATAATTTGTTTTCAGGTATTTTTTTCTAGATTCGATCTAAGAGTAAATTAAACTTACCCGGAAGTGAATCCGCCACGAATCGAACCTGGAGCACTCTTTAGTTTAGCGTGAATGCTAACCGTTAGACCACGGCCGCCGACAAACTTTTTACATCTGAATTTATGTTTTTCTGTAGCCTATATGCTACGTATCATAAATTTGTTAAGTGCTACTAAGCAACACATACCATAAATAATGCTGTATTAACGTAAGGCTGCAGCAGAATAAACCTGCTGATCGTATTGGAACTTTGGGTTTCATCTGGACAGACGAAACCCAAAATTCAAATCGATTAGGAGTTTCGTCCACAAGATGGTTGATAATCATAATCGATCACGGGATAAATAGCAAATAGCCTATCGTATCTAGATTCGGCATGATTTGTATCTGTATAATAATAAAAAAATTCGTTCGAATTTTCAAAATCGTCTGATTATCACGCAATTTATAATCAAACCGTGCGCTCGGGTTATGTCACTCGAGGGTATCGACGAAAATTACGTCGGTTCTAATTTCGTTTTCTATCTTGCGTTAAATTTGTGAAATCCACTTTCGTCATCCTCCTTCCTCGACAGAAGATGACCACTGGGCCCGGTGAATGTGCCGGCCCCGGCCGAGATTAGCGCACTGATTCCAGTGAGGCTATTTGGTCGCATATTCGCAAAAAATATCCAAACCATACTCGAGCTGTTCTGAGGTATTGACGAAAACATTAGACCTCAAATACATGTCATATTATTGTATCAGACCCCACTCAACGTTGTATTATATTGCATTTATATTATATACAGTACAACCTGGCGTACTTATTACTATATGGCAATATTTTATAACCAACTATAAATATGTTAAAATACCAGAGCATCTATTTTATACCCTCCTCCGATAACCTCCGTGTCCTTGTTGGTAAAACGCCAATCATCGAACGCGGAGGTACGGCTTCAATTCTAATTGAAACCCAATTTATATAAAAAAAAAACGTTTCCGTTCTGATTTTCACTTAAAACATATTTTTGGTTGATTGGAAGAGATTACCACATGGCAATACACACCGTCCAGGTTGTATTGTATACAACTGAAGAGTAATATAATACTTGTACCCCCTACATTCCAATTCAATCCCTGATGACACGATGCCAATTCATGTGTCTTCCTCCGACACGTGGTCGAAATTATTTTAACCAGAAATAAGACATTTTATTGGCTCAATATTTAGCACACATAACATATGGAGGATGGAAGTATTCTTTTTTAATATTTAATGTCAACTAAAGAATGTGTTTGTGTGTTGGACCTTTTCTGCATATATACTCCCGATTGAGAGTGTGGCGCACCGTTATGTTGGATTTGGTGTAATCCGCTCTCGAGATTACGCGTTAGTCAAGTTGTTTTGTGGTGCTTGTTAGTCCGCTACGCTGTGTTACGGCCTTGTCACGCCATGCCGAAATGTGTACAATATTTCTGCAAAAGAGTTGCCTAGCTTTATGACCTGTCTGATTAAAGATATTTTCATGTCTCTGTCGTGTGAACAAGTGAGACAGTAAGAATACTCTCAGTATCCTTCTTATCGATATAATAACTCAGAAGATATAAATTCCATTACTACTCATTAGATATAAATTCCATTACTATATTTTTATGCATTTAATTTTTTTTATTTGCATTTATACTAAAAATCAGATGTTTGCTTACTTTTAATCATTTTGGAAATGTTAATGATTAATAATTTTTTTATATTATACATTTTTAAATCCTAGGCTGGACTTGACACAGGTGCTTATTTATCGCTTATATAAAATAATCTCATAAGTATTCATTACTAACAGTTGCTTCCAAACTTCATAAAAAAATCACAATTGATACTCGTATAATTACAAATATTTTATCTTTTTTATTACAATGTATGTTATGTTATATTGTTCCATTTTCACACAAACCCAAGATAAAATCCACAGATGTGTAAAAATGACACATGAAGGATTTTAATAAAATACAAAAGAAGATAAAAACATGTACAACATTTTTTTTCTGTTGAAACATTTACTTTAATTACTGGAAACGTTTTTGTGGATGAACTTTTGATGAACGTGGATGAACGCTTTACTGCCATTTTTTGGGTCATACGGTCGACACGGCGTCAATAAAACGCCATTCACAAAAGGAATTCGTCTTATTTACATTCATTTCTTTTCGTAAAAATACTCGACGAATCAATTATTATAAGATAATTTTAAAAGTTTTATCGTTTCTTTTATTACGTGTATTGGTCGCTTATCTAACTGTTTTTAGTTTCTTCGATTACTTTCACATGCTTGTACTATACAATATATAAAAACAAATACTTTCGGTAAACGTTGATTTATTTATTTGGAAAATAAAACATCACCGGGTGTCATTCAAGTATAGCGAGATAGCCCTTCAACACTAATAATACAATTTTCTCGAAGATGTTGCTGTATAGCAATAAGACCGCCAAATGTACCATGTTGAACCATACACACAAAAGAATAATAAAAATATACAATTTTCGAAGTTTTTATTTAATTCTTATACATTTGGAACCGACCTTAAAGTAAAAGTCTACACATTGATTATTTACTACAACAAAGGTTTGTTATTTTCTTGGAAAATGATTTTGAACGACGAAAAATGTACCTCATGACTGTGCATCGTGTCTTCCATGATAGACTCTGACGACTTCTCTCCATCCATATCCGCATTCCGCAGTTCGAAGATCTGTTTTTAAGGGTAGTCCTGTTGTGTCTCGTCATTTGGCCAGTCCAACGCATTGGGACACTTCCTCTTGTGCCACAAGCAACCGCAAGGCTCTCCTTGGCTACGAGCAATGTGCCCAAAAAATCGGAGAATGCGTCGAAAGCATATCGTCGACAATCTGTTAATGATTCTCAGTTCGCCATACTGTTGAGGGAATTTGTAACATCCTTCTCCAGCACCACGTTTCAAACGGACATATTCTACGTCTCTCGTTTACTCTCAAGTCCAAATCTCCGCGCCATACATAAATATTCTGAAAACGAGAGGCTTAACTAGGCGCATTTTCATCTCGATGGTGATGGTTCTACTCTTCCATATCTTTTCCAGCTTTAGCATCGCATTTTTTGCCATTCAAGTTCTTGTTTTCATCTAAGCCTCGCATCCCCAATTGTTGGTAATACTGAAGCCTAAGTAAATAAAGTCAGTAACCATGTCTAGACCATGATTCACATTATTGGGTGGCAGTTTGTTACTGCGGTCTATTATCACTAACTTAGTTTTTGACCGATTGTTATCCAGGCCCAGGAGCTTGCTCTCGTGTTCCACATTTTTAAGAAGCGTGGCCATGTCTTCTTCTGATGTAGCAATTAACATCGTGTCATCTGCATTTCTCAGATTTGAGAGCTTTTTCCACCAATAGCAATCCCGCCATCCCAGTCTTCAAGTGCTCTCCTCATAATATGTTATGTTCTCCATACAGGTTAAACAAATCGGGAGAGAAAACCAGTAGAAATATTAATGTTGAATAATCATTTGGTATTTCTTTTACATATTTTATTTTTTATACTATCATATTATTTTAGTGTAGTGAAATCCATAGACTTATCTTATACTTTCAACCTTTTATACACACGCCGTCAATGTCTTGAACACAGACATTTATTTAATACGTTTGAAACACGACGTTTTTGTATTTACGTTGCATACAAATTGAGATGTCACTTTCTTGTTCATTCACCTGCAAGCGCTTTTATTGTTACATGGAATTTTAATCGGTAATTTCAATGTTTATATTGTTTTTGAACGCTGTAACTTTTAAATTTCTATAATCATAACTCGAACAATGGACGTTAAAACATTGACTGGTGAATAAACCAAACTTTATTTTTTATCATTTATATGATTAAGAACGTGAGAGGATATCCGACAAAACAATTTCCTTTGCAATTGACAACATTAAATACATAATGTAGGTTATTGAAAAAAACTGACTTTCATCTAAGATCAAAATATTCTTAGCTTTTGGAAGATAGTATAATAACATCCAGGAATTTGTTCCACCCGTATAACGTATAATTATTTGCGCTATATCATAATTCAAGTTCTTACTCTCTCGGCTGGTATTCTTGGATCTTGGGTTCTATTCCTAGAATGCCCCACACTGATTTTTAACCTTTTTACCGTCAACGTTTATTGTTTTTACTGCACCTACTACCTAACATCACTCTTGTACGGTTTAATTATTACAGTAGCATTTTCCATTCATTCTGTATGATTTTTAAAACAGAAAGTAATCTTCGATTTGGTCGCTTGATACTTAAATTAAAGTAAACTATGTCTTCCTATGAAGTTAACATAGTTGAAATTATTTCCAATTATTTATTTTTAAAATTACAATTAAAATGATTTCCCTATATTATCGTAAACATGAATATAAACTAAGGAAACGAAGCAGCCAACATAATCGTAAGCAGATCGGTTTGATTTTTTATTTAACATTTGTACACGAATTCATCAAACTGTTCTTTAGTTATTTTTAAATTGAAAAAAGTGGTGTTTAAATATGTACACACATATTTTTTCTGTCGAATCACACAACTTTCGATTCTTCCACATTTATACATCTCGTCATCTTCTATCATTCATATTTATTTCTTCGCCTTCTTTCAAGATCTGGTTTCTCGGTTAACCTCTTCCATGATTACCTAGCACTCTGATTTGTATATATGTACGCTTTGTCATATTTCGTAATTTATTCTCTACACATGTCTAAACCATCTTAAAGCTCCTTTATCTTCCTTAAAACATCAATTTTATCTACGTATTCATGTCAGATGTCTTCATTCCACCTTTTTTACAGTGTTTAAATATGGATTAACGGAGACGCCCTTTTTATACTGTGACATTTTATTCCAAATATAAGAAATAAATTAAAATACTAAAGTTTTATAACTAGGAAGGGTCAATAAATTTCTCTTTCGCCTCCAAACAGTGATAATATGTAATTTTAAAAATAAAATTACACAATTAAATTTTGCACTATAACATAATATATTTTTTTATGAAATGAAATGGAAACCTCTAATTTGAATGCCCGAGTGAATAGACTGCAAATAAAAACATCTAATACAATTTTATTTGAATGTCAAAAATCCGAGTTGATGAACGCCGAATGTAATTTTTATATATCGTGTTTTTACTAAATTCCATTTGTCACCGGGGGGAGACGAATACATAGCAATGCAGTTATTTCAGGAGAATAGCGCCAGATTGCCCGTGATCATTCGCTGCATTTGATGAATTGATTTATTTTTCATTGGGTATTCAATTTGCTGTGGATGATTACTCTGGGTAGAGTATAGGTATCGTCGTTTACCGCATAGTCTGTATTTTATTATACGTTACTGCACAATATGTAATATTCTACGTTCTCTACATAACACATATGTTAAAATTGATAAAATATCATACGTTTGAAAAATACCTGACCGTATGATTCGTATATAATTACCTAGCGCCTATTTTTGTAAACAATTTATCAATTGTCTACACGTATTTAGGTTATTTCATATTTTCATTCAGAATATTTTTTCACTGTTACTAATATTATATTTATAGGTTCATGTTATTTTTGTAAGCTGTTGTACTTGTAATCATTTAAATGTTGTACTTAAAATAACTATCTTATCAATTTATTAATTGATAACATTCTGATATTTATGATAAAGATATTTTTATTCAATGTTCTCATTTTTCGTCCTATCAGCAAACGTTTATCTCTAAATTTAGTAGATAATGGGATTTACCTCTAAATTTAATAGATAATTTGATAAATGTCTTCGTGTATGTTTTGATAGTAAGCTCCTTCTTAGATATATACATTGGTTATACGGTTTCTACAGGTTTTCATAGTCTTAGAGAGTTAAAATTGTTACGTCGATGTCTTTCAATAATGGAAATAAAAACTGTTGTTAATTCGTTTGTTGTATCGCGTCTGAATTATTGTAACTATTTATTCTGGCTTGCCTGATTCACAAATTTCTAGACTCGTCTGTCTTCAATGCAGCTGCTAGGCTGATATATGGTAGTCATAAATATTGCCATGTTGGTCCGCTTCAAAAATGTCTACACTGGCTTAAGGGTCGCGAACGGATTGATTTCAAACTTTGTATCTTTCTATTCAAGCCCCTAAATGGGATGTTTCCATTGTATCTTAGGGATGTTCCTTCGGAGAGAAGTTGAACTTAGAGGCCATTTCTTCTTAATCTAATAAATTGGTTGTTCCAAATCAATTCAATAGGGCGGGGTATTATAATAGAGCTTTTGCCGTTGATGGTTCTGAGGCGTGGAAAGTTCTGCCTCCTAGTGTCAGAGATACGAGTATGAGTGCCTTGTGCAGCTATAGGAAGCACTTAGAGACCATCCTTTTTGGAAGGTTTTATCAAAATTTATTAGTGGGTTCTAATCCTAAGTTGGAATGCCCTTTAGGAGGGTTTGCTCTCTAAACGATACTCGTATTATATAAATTGTCATTTTATTATTATTATTATAACGAAAAATTATTTGAATTAATAACTAGTTTTGACACGGCAATTCTTAATATACCGATTACGTTTAAGGCGACAATATCACACAAAAAAATGTAAACGATTATTCGTAGTTTTTTAATACATATTTCATATCACTAGTATCGAATTGTTAAAAATCCATATGTTGCTCTCACTCATGAATTAAAAATTTACAGTTTCTAATAAAATAAAGATGTAAAATTAGTGCATATTCTTATTTGATGAACTTGGTATGAATCAAAATGTTGACAGCGAAAAGTCACTGTAATTGTGCTACCAGTACATACACATATTCTATATTTTCAATGTAATTCATTCACTCATCATTGCTCACTGACTGGAAACACTCAATTTTGGGTGAATAGCTAAAAAAATTTCGAATGACACCTATCGACATAAAGTATATATCATAATAAATTGGTTTAATATTATATGTAACGTCTTATTTTTTTGTAATTTTCTTCTGTTGAATGTATGCAATATGAGCTGGTTGATTGGAATAAATTGCTGTATAGCAAAAACCCGTCAGATGTACCCTGATTAAACATGTACACAAAATAATGAAAATGAATAAATGTCAAATCTCGTATACATTTTTGAAGAAACAAAAAATACCCACAGAAAAGTGAATAAATATGTTATGTGTACCATATAATCGGAATTTAGAAGAAATAAAATAAAAAGAAAATTTTATGATGCCAAATGTGGTATAAGCAAAGCGGCGAGTACTGTACATTTGCAGTATGTCAATTACGATTTTTATCTGCAATAATTGTGACTACTGGTTTTATGATTTTGCATAGCTCTTTATATAAAGTTAATAACAATTCCTCAAAAGTCTATTTATTGTGTTGAAAGCTTTTGACGATCTCCGTGGCTTAGTGGGCAAGACGCTTGAAATCCACCTATGGGTTTTGGGTTCGATTCCCGGTTATACCCGAAATACAATTTTAAAAAAAAATTGCCAGTTTGATTATTTATTTATTTTACATTTGATACGGGTTAAACCCAATCACACCAAATAAAAAAAAACGAAAAATAAGTAAAAATCTAAATATAGCAATAATACTAAAAAACGATACCTACGCACGCTAGATCAATGCGGGTATTGTTGCCTCCTCACGTGCGGTAGTATTTCCAACACATGCAATGATTAACTGCGAGTTCCGAGCCTACTTCAGTGGTTCTAAATCCTTTTTCTTCTTAACGTTTCTCTTCACATTGGAGGTTGGCAATAATCATGCCTATTTTAACTTTGTCTACATCTGCTCTTAACAATGTCTTCGAGCTACAGTGAAATAACTCTTTTAGTTCTTCAGGCCAGGAGTTTATTATCTTACTATACTTCGTTTTCCTTGTATCTTCCTCTGCAATATGACTTGGGTATTTTCATATTTGTTTACTCTCATGAAATGCCCAAAGTATTCAAATCTTCTGCTCTTAATGCAAGTGTGTACTTCTTTGGGTTTTTTTCATGCGTCTGAGGACCTATTCGTTGCGCACTTTGTCAACTCAGGAAATTTTTAACATTATTCTGTAGCACCACATTTCAAATGCTTATTTTCGTTTTTATTCATTCTAAATCCGGAAGCTCAGCTGAAACGATGCCAAGTTGTCTCCTGATCACGCTCTTCAATATGTCCGTATCGCCAATTTGGATATGTTGAGGAGCACCTTACGAATGAATGAATGCGTTGAAAGTCTAACTATATAGTCAGGCTCCACCCGGACAAGTTTGGTGAGCCCAGCCTTCACAATCACTATCACTAGAGATTCGGAATTTACGTCAAGCTACCAAGTCTTATCACATGTAACTTCAACTGTACAAGTTGGTAATAACCAGAATGCGTTTGAATTGTGCGCTTATTTTACATAATTTTTCGTGAAATCATATTTTTTAATCCGCAAGCTCCAATCAAAAGCCTCACGAGCGTTGCTGACCTATGAACTAGAGACCATAATAGCTATGTTGAATACGGTATTATATTGAAGAAATACCTCAGACCTGCACCGTGAATATGAGTCACAAATACACCGTTAATTATTGCTCTGTCGATATTGATGCTTCGAAAAGTTTTTTCTACTAGCTATAACGACCATCTCGCAGTAACAGGACAGGTTCCAGAGATGAAATACAACAAAGTGCAATATAACTCGGTGTATTTGTTTTTAACTTGATAGTATCCAAAAGCGAGAAATAAATATAAAAGTGTAGATTATTATGTATAGGCATACTACATCATCACCATCACACCATGCCCCCCATTGCAGTATGCAGTGAGAACGTATCTCAACTTCATCGTATTCTGGCACAAATCTTTCGTTTCTACCCCGACATACACCACGTCATACATGATCTCATATCATAAAGATTTTTCACTCTTCCCTCTTTCAAAATTTGATTAATTTGGTCGTGTCATGTTTATCTAGGTCTTCCTAAAGTTATCGTACTATTCTTACTACTTGTATCCAGGTCTGTAAATATGAAACCAGAATTTGCTCATAGATGGCTCTAGTTGTCAATGTAGTGACTCAACCCGCGTCATTGGCGCCTTTTTTTGTGTTTACATTTGTCTAAGACTTGATCTCACAACAATACAAGTTTAATACAACTAAATATGTTTTCATAGCGTTGAACATGCCTGTTTTTGTGCCTGAAAGCTTCGATTTGCGGACAGCATTGATTTTCTGTTACCATTTGAAGAAAACTGATGCAGAATCGCATCGAATACTTGTCGAAGCTTACGGTGAGCATGCTCTTGGTAAATCACAGTGCTTTGAGTGGTTTAAAAAATTCAAAAGTGGCGATATTGACGTGAGAAACAAAGAACGTGAAAGACCACCGAGAAAGTTTGAAGACGCCGGAATCGCAAGCATTGTTAGATGAGGATGACGCTCAAATGCAACAACAACTCGCGGATCAATTAAATGTGACACGAGAAGCCGTCTCCATACGTTTGAAAGCCATGGGAAAGATCCAGAAGGTGGGAAAATGGGTTCCACATGAACTGAATGAAAGACAGTAGGAAAACCGAAAAACCACTTGCGAAATGCTGCTCGCCAGGTACAAAAGAAAATCATTTGTCCATCGAATTGTGACTGGCGATGAAAAATGGATATATTTCGAGAATCCTGAGCGTAAAAGATCATGGGTAACTAACTCCAAGCAAACTAGCGACATCGACTGCAAGACCAAATCGCTATGGACGGAAGACAATGCTCTGTGTTTGGTGAGATCAGAAGGGTGATATCTATTATGAGCTGCTAAAACATGGCGAAACCGTTAATACTGAACGCTACCGACAACAAATCATGGATTTGAACCAAGCATTGCGTGAAAACCGACCAGAATATCAAAAGAGGCAACACAAAGTGATTTTGCTTCATGATAATGCACCATCGCACACAGCAAAACCGGTCAAGGAAACGATTGAGGCGTTTAGTTGGCAAATACTTTCGCATGCGGCTTACTCACCAGACTTGGCTCCATCCGATTACTACTTATTTGCATCGATGGGACACGCACTTGCTGAGCAGCGCTTCACTTCTTACGAAAATGGCTCGATGATTGGTTTGCCTCAAAAGAGCAACAGTTTTTTTGGCGTGGCATCCACAAATTGCCAGAGAGATGGGAAAAATGTGTAGCTAGCGATGGGAAATACTTTGAATAAAATATTTTTTATCATTTTCATACAATAAATGTGTATTTTCTATAAAAAAAATCCAGTTTCATATTTACAGACCTGTGTAGATTATTTGTTCTTAATCTGTCATTCATTATTTCTACGTAACCGAACCATTTCAATGCTCCATTCTTCAACTTAAGCATTACATCTTTCAATACGCATTATTTTATAATTTCCTTATTCGATCATGTTTGGTTTTTCGACACATTCTACGTTACACTAATTTCTACCGCATTTATCTTGCGTTTTTCCACGTTCAAGTTTCGCTTGCATATTCTCTAATTGGGACCAATATTGCATATGATCAGCCGGCTTCTCGTCTCTTGAAATGCTTTTCGGTAAACACGTTTTATAACCTACCATATGTTACACTCTGTTGCCTGCTGCTGCTCTTCCTTCAATATCGCACTTAGCGTGACTATCTAATGTGAACATTCTTCCAAAATACAACATTTACTGGACTAGCTCTAATATTTCGTTGTTCACTGTTATTATACACACACACACACACACTTTTACTTCCGGTATAATATTACATGTTCTCTTAATTTGAATTTCTTTTTCAAATAAATGATACTGATCTATTAATTTCATAGATAAGAATTTATTTCAACTGCATTAAGTTCGTTATGTACGAGTATATAAATCATTAAAATGCGAATAATTAATTAAATTTTCAATTTTCGTGAAGTAATCCTTCGTTATGCTCTCTATGCAATAATTTATGTTGAATGATTTATAAGTTTCATGTACAAAATGTATATATATTTCAACCTTCGTGGCCTAGTTGGCAAAACACCTATCTACGAATTCGAAAGCTACGGGCTCAATTCTCGTCGGTGTCTAACTTTTTTTGAAATATTTCAGTATGGTTTTTAGTTTAGGCCACTAACACCTTTCTTGATTGGGAGGGATTGCCATAAGGCAATTAACCCGCCAGATTGTCCTGTATAATTCAAAGGTATAATACAGTCCAATATTTCAGGAGATAAAAATCACTTTTTGCTTTTTTTTAATCATATTATTTTTCGTAAATCTTATGTAAAGATATAACGCCATTGTCAAGAAATGATGACAATGTCAAATGTCGTGCTACTGTAACTAGACTTCTTTTGTTTTCAAACTGCTTACTTGGTTACGAAGAACTTGTGCAAATTGCGTGAGAAATTATAAATTTTGCCAGATTTATTGATACAAGAAAATGGACAGATTGATGGATATATAATATTATGTAGAAGAGAATTTCCAAACATCGTATGGTTTAAGATTTGGTTTTCGCACTATTTCCGCGCTATCGAAAGAACATTAAAATAGTAAATCCTTCCGTGAAACGAAAAACGATCCTAACAGTTGATTGGAAAATGATGAGATTGTATTTTCCAATGTTTACTCAGAAACTCTGTAAATAATATTGCAAGAGGAAAGTAGGAATAGCTAGGAAATCCGGATAAACCTCATATACAATACAATAAAAAAGGTCGCAAGTTTTTTCGTACAAAATGATTGTTTTATTCTACAATATGTTAGATTTTTCAACATGTATGGTATTCAACGAGTAGTATTCTTACAAGTTTTGGATATGTAGAACGAATAAAAGAAGAAATACTAATAAAACAAATAAATCTACAATGCAAATGTGAGTGGAATGCTTGTTAGAGGAAGACAAGGAAAATCTGGTTGGATCAAGGGAATGATATTTTGAAAGTTTTATGAGAAGGTGGATGTACTCGTATACGAGGCGAAAGATGTCTGGCGCTAAGTAATACTCGCTGCCAACCCGTCAAGGTGATGGTATGTACTCGTACTCGTATTTTTATAAACTTTTCTGTCGTTTGTAAAATTCAAGAACAAATCACAAAATCCTATGATTAGTTTATATTATATTAAAGCTTAATACAAACAACCCTAAAAAATGTTATTTTCTATGTATTTTACATCCCTTTTCATGACGACCTATGTGGTAATACGCCCGTCTCAGAATCCGGGTATGTGGTTCGATTGTCGTTGGAACCCAGATTTTTTATAAAGGTTTTGTATCTAGTTTTTACTCAATGTATATTTTAACACCGGATGAAAGAGATTGCAACATGGCAATAAACTCGGCAGGTTGTAATGTATGTATATACAACGAAAATGTTGCCTCAAGATACTCGTATAATTTGCTTTTCGTTTAGCGTAAATCGTTTTTGCATCCTGCTTGTAAAACCTAAGTATGCGTCCTTTGTTTCCATACACCATTGCTGAACATCAGCCGTTTGCAGATCTCACGATTCGTGGTCGTCTCGGACGGGTGTCTTGGAACAGGTCTCGGTGACCTAATGATTAGCTTCGACCCAGGGCACCTCGAGCGCGCGTGTGAACCGTGAACGGTGAACACTCACCCCGCGGCAGGTCACGGCTCCAAATTAGATCGTCCCGCCGCACCGGGCACCGGCCTGGTCTGTTCACTCATGCGTCTCCGTAGACAATGACCAGCTTCCTGCGAGACTCCTCACTACCGAACCATTATTCAAATCGATCTCGGGAACCAAAAGCGCAAACGAATGTGTATTGTGGTAATTAATATATTTATTCGTCATTTTTTTTATTAATTTTTAATTACTTAATTTCGCAACCGGAGTAGTTTGATATACTTTCATGAATCGAACAATTTCACCGAAGTCTTACTCTTAATTTTATGTCAAAAATGTAATTGATCATAAAAACAGAGTAAACTTGTACTATTGTATAATTGAAGCAGATACGTGGAATAGATGTTTATCTTCTGTCAATACGTCTCTGACTAAAAATGGTTTAATTCCGATTATATAGCGTATCAATTTGTTTATCTTCTGTCAATACGTCTCTGACTAAGAATGGTTTAATTCCGATTATATAGCGTATCAATTTGTTTATCTTCTGTCAATACGTCTCTGACTAAGAATGGTTTAATTTCGATTATATAGCGTATCAATTTGTTTATCTTCTGTCAATACGTCTCTGACTAAGAATGGTTTAATTTCGATTATATAGCGTATCAATTTGTTTATCTTCTGTCAATACGTCTCTGACTAAGAATGGTTTAATTTCGATTATATAGCGTATCAATTTGTTTATCTTCTGTCAATACGTCTCTGACTAAGAATGGTTTAATTTCGATTATATAGCGTATCAATTTGACTAATTAAGATGGTTTGGCCTCACTGAGACAATGAGTTGCGAAAGATTTACAAAACAAATATATTTGTCTGGAATGTATGAAAGCGAGGAAAAAGTGGAATAGCTACTTGGAGCAATTCGAACTGAAGGAAAGGCTCGGAGATATGTCCTCTCTCAAAAAGGGATGGCGTGGTGGTATGTATGCATGGGTATAGCATAATTTTTATTATTTAATTTAAATAAAATATAAATTATCATTAAAGACCATGGGTATACCACCTCAAATTAATAAATATGAGTATGTGCCGCGGATACACGAAAAAACCCGTCGGTTTAACGTATACTCGTATATACCATTTACAATCAACTGTGTTTCAGTTGAGGACGAAATTGAAAAACTTTTAGTTTTTAAGTATTCAATAAGCTAGATTTTATATTAAGTTTCCAAACTATCGTCAAGCATGGCTCTTTCTTCTTATTATATTCATTTTTGTATGATCATTCATTTTATTCACCCAAATAAAAAATAAGTGGTTTTTGCACAAAAGTCGGGTATTTTTCTTGTCCTAGTCTCAATGGGGTTCGATTCCCGTTGGAGTTGGAACCCAGATTTTTTATGAAGGATATCTATCTAGCTTTTACTTAAGACTTCTCTAACATCTTCCTGGTTGGTTGGAATAGATTACCACATTGCAATAAGTTCGCCAGGTCGTACTGTATACAACGAGAGTGCAATGCACTTCAATATTTTACATGTAACGCTTAATTACTACATTAAGGTGATCTAGACTCGTTGATTATTTAGCCAATTGACTGTCCTGTCCATATAAAAAAATATACGAGTATATTTTGCAACTGAAAGTTTCCGAGACTTGAACTGAACCGGAGCGACTTTCTCCGGTTCGTGGTTCCAATTCGAATTGAGGTTCACCCATGGCCGGGCTCCCCTCGCAGGCTGGCCTGGTTGGTCTGGACTGGACTGGACTGAGACAAATGGGTTTGGTTCCGCGGATCAGCCACGTTGACTTAAGGTACGGGCGCATTGGATTAGAAAGGCTCTTTCCTAAAAAATGTCTATAAATCTTAATAAGATACGCCATACTTGAAATGAAATATCAAGACTGTGAAACGTTCGGATGTAAGTATTATAACATATAATATTTAATGTTGTTTTTTGGGGGTTCTTTGTTTATTATTGTATATAGGTATGTGTATATTTTTTGGCTTGATCGCAGTAATACTTTATTTATTGAATTCCTATTTTAAAATAACATTCAAATTAAGACTTATCAATGCTTTCATAAAGCATAATATGTCAAATGTAAAATTTATTTTACGTTGGTGTAAAAGCCATACCTGCATTTTTTATTTATTTAGCGCCAATAAGTCTTAAAAATGTCTCCAAAACCCTTTCCGTTACTGTAAAGTATATTTAGTCCAGTGATAAATTATGGACTTGAATTTATTACGTTAGCTCTGAAAATCTTCAAATGCGTATAATAATAAATGCAATCTACAAATGGCATAAATGCCGCATTCCTCTTTTGTGTATCAACCAGCAGTCTTTTCTATGCGGACAAGAAATAATTTTCTCACAGGGCTTTCTGTGTTATCTATCTGACCTGTTACTCTCACTGGAATTATTTTCATACGGATTTAATCTTGAAGGCTTTTGGGAAGACTTGCCTACCCCAGTAGTTCTAAAAACTCAAAAACTAGGATTATAGGGGCCAATAACAATATTGTTACCTAGCCTTCAATATGTCCAAATACAGTTATATTGAAGGGTAACATACGATTGGAAAGAAATAAAATTGTTTAAGTGATGTAAAACAAAAATATTCATTCGAATAAAATTAAACATCTATATGCAAAACAGATACAATCCACATCTTACCCATTTTGAAATAATTTAGGAAACATAGCATCGCGTTTTAATGAGCTAGTATGGATTTTTAGACAAAATTTAAGTATGAAAAACACTTTAAACACGTTAATTTTTCATTAAAAAATCAGAAATATTATTCTTTGTATGTTGGATCCATTTGCACATATTGTACCTAAAATTACCTAATTTTACGTTTCTTATGTTGTACTTAGGTCCTTTATTTCTAGTTCCAGGATTTATTACTTTTAATGATTTGCATTCTGCACACAACGAGCACCGCGCTCAGCTTCCTCCTGTGGCGGCCATGTACGCCAGCCTTTACCCGCTAGCCTCGGGAGAAGCCTCACTTTGTTATTATTTTATTGCGGGGTCATTGCACCGCACAATCCACCGCGCCACTTTAACAGTTATGATACAATAATAAAAACAACAAATCATTCGCCGCTTCTTAGGACACGATAAACGGATTGATTAGATCTATTGATTAGATACGGACACTTTTTTGTGCATAAATAATGCAGCAGACGAAAACATCCAAATATACCATGTGAACTCGATCATTTAGAAAAAAAGTATCGATCGAGGTCGTTATCGATCAATGTGAAAATAAAGTTTTTTATTCACAGTGATTTATTTAAGCAACATAAAATATAACACCGAATTTGAAATGAACTAGAATAATATATTACTTGACATAACAAAACCAACTTCATAGTTAAATTAAATTTCGTTTTTTTTTTATCCCATACAATATGGTATCATTTTTTCTCGATAATCTCAAAACAGGTCAACTGTAGGTTGGGTCCTTTTTCCACATACCATATGTGTATTCGTCCATATAAACATAGTTAAAATTTTGAACGTATCAGAATTTACCGATGATACTAGTATATTTTAGTGATGTTTTTCATAGTGGAATAAACTGAAGTTACTTTACGTTTGTTTTTTCTTCCTTTCTTCATCATATTTATAAATAAGGTTATTTAGGTATGTTAGAATCGGCCATACACCTCAACTACTAGAAACCCGTTTACAGAAAATGACTAAACCTGAAAGTCAGTACTCTTTTTCCGATTGAATATACGATTATCCGGACTTCTTTTTTTTATAATTCCAGCCCATTGTTTCAGTCTTTTGCATAATTTGTGTTCCAGTTGTTTGCTTCATTCAAGTCGTCAAATAGCGTTAGAAAAAAAAGCGAAAAGTTATGTCGTACTCCTAAATCAAAAACACAGTGTTTATCTATAATTAATAACAATGGATCGTCCGAACAGTGTCATTATAATCGCACCAAAACGATTAACGAGTATATTTGATCCGCGAACATTTAAGATTAATTTAATTCAGACAATACCTGAAAAAGGTTGAGTTAACCTGATATAAACCATAATTCACAATAATTTTACCGCTATTTAGCCACCCATTCGCCGTCAACAAATACGTTTCGGATTTAATTGAAGTGTAATTGGTAGTTTCGGTTTCCCGAGTCGAGCGGAGGGCCGCAAGGCGGGTGTCCTTTGACCCCTTAGGAGGTCAGACGCAGCACACGCCACGTGTCGCGACGCTCGCGAAACTGGAATATCCTGAACCCTAGGACTGGCGGCGGCTCTCGTTTCATACCTGCGCACACCTGCATCGCCTTCACTTTTCCGTTTTCTTGCACGTATTGTAACTTAAATGGTTGTGTGGGCGATATTCTTTATTTATTGCACTTCATTGTCGCAGGAAAATATTCTGCTTCCATTTTGTATAAGTTCGATGTATAAATTTTGCAATTTCTTACTTACTTTTGACATAAATAATTTAATGTAAACCCACACGTATTATTTTAGCAAAACCTTTTAGTTCCTCTCAATGTTTTGAGGCAAGATATAAAAGCTGTCCTCTTACTATTATATTATTATCACCAATATGCGCCATCAATATTGGAAGTTAATTGTATCCAAAAACTTTACAGTGTTGACTGGTTTAACTAATTAACGGTCTTGGGTAATAAAATGTCACACAAATATTTCATGGAGAAAATTAACTGAATACGATAAAATCCTCAAATCACATTTTTTCTTAAGAAAAAGTAAAAAAAAATGTTTTCTTTATTTTAGCAGACATTTTGTATTAATTTACCAATTTATTTTAGTTTTTTTAGTTGATACATTTAAGTAGCTTAAACCCGCTAAACATGATGCTATGTTTAGCATACATACTATACTATTTATATTGTTGACAGCTTCAAATTCATTTGTTGATTAAATAAAAAATGTGTGAATTTTTTAAGGTCGGCACGTACCGAAAATGGGATAAATTAATATTAGCGCGTGCTATAAAAATGTACGTGTATAAAAAATGTGTATAAAGAAACGTGCTATAAAAATGTATGTTTTTTTTTCTTTCAAAAAATGGTTTGTGATGTTTCGATCGTGTCGAGCACCCATCGGTGTTTTTCTCCAGGCCCTTAAACAACAAAATTCACAGAATAGGGAATTATTTCTGCAATTTACATATTCTTCACTTGATTCCATTAACGTATAAGACATATCCACATTCGAAACATAGTTCAGATATACCGGTGTAATTTGATTTCGTTGATATTTTAGTTATAATAATTTTTAATAACGCTAAACAAATAATGTTGGAATGATAAGGCTATTTAAGAAATAGTGTTAATACGTATGTATCACAGTGGAAAGAATTTGAATTTAATAAATTTCTTGACGTTTGAAGGTATTTAGTTATTTTTGTTTTTCATTAGTAATTCAATTCAAAAATATTTTCACTTGTTACTTAGACGAAGTGAAATTCGTAATTTAGTGTATTTTTTTTTGTTCTAGCGAGATTCTCGCACTGATTTCGAACCTTTCCTCCATTTGGATCATTTACATTCATGTGACATAATTTATCTGATTTTATATTAGTCCGAGAAGTTATCCCTATTAGGATTCGTGCAAATAATTCGAGGATTGTGTAATAAATATCATTATCTATCAGGGAGTACTGATAGAATTGCTTTTTGATAAAATTTAAATTTATTTTTATAAATTGTATTTTCTTCGTGGCTTGTATATTTTGCACGTTAACACACAACGAAGCAAAGAGAAACGTTAAAAGGATTGGGCGGACAGTTACAGACAGACAGACAATATGGTGTGATGGCGTTCTGATTTACAGATCAATGGTTCAAAATTCACAATTTTTAGAAGTATATTACTATCATTAAATGTATTTTACATTTATTTAAACGGAACTCATTCAACAATAATTTTGGTGCATATTTATCAACATTTTCTTCATATTTTTCATAACATGAACATTAAACCAACATGAAATAAATAAAACTTTTATAATAATTTGCATATATTTAGTGAAGCATATGTGGTTTGTGCCTGTTTACAAAGTAAAGTTTTGATTAAAAAGTACATATATTGTATCGGACGTATGCCGTCACCCTTGTGTGTGTATGTGGTATGATGAGACAGACAATGTTGTGTGTAGATCTGGAGGCAAATTTGCCCTTATATTTGTATATGTAAAACCCTGTATTTCAATATAAACTTCATGTATGTTATTATCTAAAATAGTATGTTTAAAATATTATGTAAGCAAACACTGTAATATTTTATGTCACTTTGAATCCGAATGAGCTCGCGACCGCGCAGAAAAATGTGCTGCGGCCGGGCCATCGAGACCAAGGCAGAAGGCGGTCAGTCTAAGCGGCCCCCCCCGAGCCCCAAACATGGGTTTACCTAGCGGGCAACGGGCGCTTACTCTGACCGACTTTCCGCTAATATAGAGCCTTAAATTATACCGAAAATATACTTCTCTACGAATCTACAACTGTGTTTGACTTCTCCTGAACTCCTTCGATCTTCTACAGAGGAATCTCTCTCGACCAGCTTCACTTCTCCGGAACCATCGTCACCGTTACACCACTGGAGCTACCTCGAGCGGCCATCTTGGATACCACGTATAGGCTCCGCCCAGAGCAGTGACCAAGCCCCGCCCCTAGACAGTGGCGTAGCGCGAACGGAATAAAATCGCCACCAATTAATATTTTGGTGATTGACGATTTTAATCGCGAGCTGAATTCTTCGAGATTGTGCAGCGACCAACAACCTATCGTACAGTCTTTGTACCTGTCTGGTACAAAGTGGTCCTTCGGAGCCGGATCTGCTGCATCCTCGAGAATCGTCGGCATCAGAAGCAACCTGGATCATCGGTATCTAAAGATATAATCTTTAGATATAAGAAGATAATCTTGGGATATCGCCGTCACCTGAGGATCATCACCATCACCAGCCACTGACGCGATCATGCATTCTCTGCGTTCCGGAAAGGCTCCCGCTAAGGCAGCGAGAGCTGAGAGCGACCGTACCTCAGTCGCCGACTCAGTGGCGTCTTCGGGCGCTGACACAGAGGACACGGTCAGGAGGCTACGGAAGGAGGTCCGCGACGAGAAGCGGAGGGTTGCCGCACTCACGAAAGAGCTGCAACGAGCGACTGCAACGGCTGAAGCCGTTCCGGGACCATCAGCGGAACACATCCCCGATGACGTTCCGGCAGCCGACCCCAGGCGACTCACCGAGGAGTGGGTAGACAGACAGCAGGACCCCATGGCACAGATGGCAGCCATGATGAAAGAGTTCATCCGATGCGCACAAGAGTATGGGAGCCCGAAGGCGCCAGCCAGTGAAGATGGCGCGAGGATGACCGCTCTCATCGCGCGCCAGACTGGAGCCAAGGACCTGCCCGTTTTCTCTGGGGAACCCCTCGAGTGGCCTACCTTCAAGGCGCAGTACGATCAGTCCACGGAGTTGTGTGGACTGGCCGAGGCTGAGAATCTCCTTCGGCTGCAGCGCGCCCTGAAGGGACGCGCACGAGAAGCAGTTTCCGCCCTGTTGGTGGAACCGAGGAACGTGGGGGAGATAATCCGCACGTTAGAGATGCGCTTTGGCCACCCGGAGGTGATCGTGGCCACAATGCTGGACAGAGTGCGGCGACTGCCACGCCTAACGGACAGTAACTCCATGGAAGCCATCGTGGAGTTCGCCATAGCGATACGCAACGTTGTCGCTACGGTCCAAGGTGTGGAAGGGGAGTACCTCACGTCGCCGCAGCTCCTGACGGAGATGGTGGCCAAGTTGCCCTTGAGCATCCAATTTGTGTGGGTCCAGTCACGGGTCGGACGATCGAAAGCCACCGTGAACGACCTAGCCACCTGGATAATGGAGATAGGCAACACGGCCCCCTATGCCGGAGCAATGGACACGCAGGCGGCCTTGAGAGCGCAGAAACCCCGACGAGAAGGCAACGCACTGCCCCAGTCAACAGAGAGGCTCGGTCGCAATGGCACGAGATGTGCACTATGTCACGACGAGCACAAGCTGTCGACGTGTCCAACCTACCGAGAAAAGAGCGTGGACGAGCGCTGGGAGTGCAGGAAGGCGTTAGGAGTATGCCCCAACTGCCTAGAGTCCAAGCACCCGGCTGTTGACTGCAGGAAGCAGAGATGCGGCGTGGGTAGTTGCCGACGACCGCACCACCGTACCCTGCATCAGGAAAGAACCGGAGCCGGCCCAGCAGCAACACACACAGTCGCCACCATTCGCACATCGGACCCGTCACCGGTACTATTGAAAGTTGTACCCGTGACGGTGTCAGGACCGCGAGGGCAACTGGAGGTGCACGCTCTCCTGGACGAAGGGTCAGCAGTGACCCTGATCGACGCAGCCGTGGCAGACAGGATTGGCGCTGAAGGTTCCGTTTGTGGCCTTCGGATAGACGGCCCAAGACGGATGGGCGCCACGGACAAGACGTCGCGACGGATCACGATCCAGATAAGAGGACGATGGACCGGGGTAACACACAGCGTATCGGGGTATACGATGGAGAGGTTGGACCCCCCTCGGCAGCTCGTTCAAGCCCCATACGCCAGCCCAGAGCCGGTGCGAGAGATCAGGCCCGAAATGATCATCGGCCAAGACAACGCGCACCTAGTCGTATCGCGAGAGGTACGAGAGCATACGGATGGGTGCATTACCTCCCGCACCGCACTGGGGTGGGTTACCCACGGGGGGAGGCACTCACGCACGGAAGGACAGACAAGCATGCAGGAGGGCTCGGTCGGGGCGCTAAATTTCGCGACATTGGGAACGGACGCAGGGTGCCGGACAAAGAAAGCCCAAATGTCCAAGAAACGTCCCTCAAAACGAGGAAAGAGCGACAACGCGTTGCCGCAAGAAAAGCGGCGCGACGAGAATCAGCGGATGAGCCCGGATGCAGAGAGGCGCGGAGAAAACGCGCAACCCTCATCGACACATCACGCTGAGAAGGAGGACGTCGTCGCCATGCCAAGAAAGTGCGAGACGTCCGCAAACGGAGAGGCGGCGCGACACTGCTCGCCGGGCTCGGTGGCGGATACACCGCACGAGCCTGGGAAGTTGCTGGCCGAAAAGTCACGGCTAACGCCGGACAGCGGCCCAGTAGAAGCGAAAGCGACACATGTGGGTGTCACTGGCGCGAACCGACATTGCATGAGTTGGCTCGTGCAATACCGGAAGAGGGGAACGCGTCGCCACAGGACAAGCGGCCAGCCGAAGACGGACCAAAGTGCCAGGATACGGCGAGGCACAGCGACAATGCGCGACCTGCGTCGATCCATCGCACCAAAAGGGATGACGTCGTCGCAACGCCAAGAATGTGTGGGGCTGGTATGGACCATCATGCAGATCGCCAACCGGTGGATGTCGAGCGGTCAGAGGCGGCGCGTTCAGGAGGACAAGGCGACTTACCGCATAGCCAGGGATACGCGCCCGACCCCTCCCCGCAGGATGCTGCGCAATACATCGCACAAATCGGCGAAAGATTTGTGCTAACGGACAAGCGCCCGCCCGATGACCCTGGAGGGCTCGTACACGAGTGTGATTGCCCCAGCGATATTGGGGGCGATCACCCGTATACGGGGCTGTTGTCACAGCATCATCGCGAGAAGGCGGGACATCCGAGCGCGAAAAGGAAGACACGACGACTCACCACTGGACCAGGAACACGCGGAGGCCGGGCGGATCGCATCCAGAGGATGCACGCCTCACCTTCCCCCAGCACAGGACATCGCGCAAGTCAATGACTGACTTGCGCACCAAGCAAACAGATCTACACACCTGCCAAGAATTTGGCGTACCACATACACGGATAAACAAGGCGACGATCACGGCTGGCGCCCTACCACGAGACCGGGAGACCACGCCGGGAGGATATCAACCTCTGCGAGGTGACAACGCACACGTCCTTGCCCATTGAGATGTTGCTCCGAGGATGACTATACGGAGGCAACATCGAGGGGAGTGTATCGGACGTATGCCGTCACCCTTGTGTGTGTATGTGGTATGATGAGACAGACAATGTTGTGTGTAGATCTGGAGGCAAATTTGCCCTTATATTTGTATATGTAAAACCCTGTATTTCAATATAAACTTCATGTATGTTATTATCTAAAATAGTATGTTTAAAATATTATGTAAGCAAACACTGTAATATTTTATGTCACTTTGAATCCGAATGAGCTCGCGACCGCGCAGAAAAATGTGCTGCGGCCGGGCCATCGAGACCAAGGCAGAAGGCGGTCAGTCTAAGCGGCCCCCCCCGAGCCCCAAACATGGGTTTACCTAGCGGGCAACGGGCGCTTACTCTGACCGACTTTCCGCTAATATAGAGCCTTAAATTATACCGAAAATATACTTCTCTACGAATCTACAACTGTGTTTGACTTCTCCTGAACTCCTTCGATCTTCTACAGAGGAATCTCTCTCGACCAGCTTCACTTCTCCGGAACCATCGTCACCGTTACACCACTGGAGCTACCTCGAGCGGCCATCTTGGATACCACGTATAGGCTCCGCCCAGAGCAGTGACCAAGCCCCGCCCCTAGACAGTGGCGTAGCGCGAACGGAATAAAATCGCCACCAATTAATATTTTGGTGATTGACGATTTTAATCGCGAGCTGAATTCTTCGAGATTGTGCAGCGACCAACAACCTATCGTACAGTCTTTGTACCTGTCTGGTACATATATAAAGTTTTTATTTATTTGCTAGATATGTTTTGATGATGTCACATAATTACGCTGATATTTTGATTATTTAATTTTTTTACTTAAGACAGGTATTCGTATTTTGCAAAATGCGAAATAACGTAAAAATCTTCACGATCTGTCAACCCTATTTTGCATGCTTGACAATCTCAATTATTGTACTTATTTTAAGGAAAAAAAATCACTACATTTTGTTGCACGGGCGTTCCCTTCATCTCGTGGTGATTGATTTTTTTTGCATAACGACCACATCACATTAGATGTACACATATTTATTTGCGATCCACTATTCGCGACTTAAAAAAAACACTCAAGAGCCATCGGATGTGCCCTCATTATCTATAAAGATTTTCGAGATTATTGAACAAATATTATCAGTCAGATAACCCATTCATCCTCATTTTCCTTCAATCCTTATCCTTATTTAGTTTCCATTTTCCTCCTTCATTTCTGTCTCTTTTTGTGATTCATTTTGTTAAAACTCAAATCAACCTCCATAATCGTCTCTAAAAATGTTTATAAATTTAAAAAATAATAAACTTTAACTGATTGTTCGGAAGAAATTACTGCATAGCAATAAAACCACCAGATGTATCATGTCATACCATATACGTGAAATAATAAAAAAAAAAAAAAACTTTTTATAATGCTGCACTGTTATTTTGCGCAATAGTTAACAATTATCCTTCACAAGTCATCCAAATTACACGACGTTTACCGAAAGATCACTCCAAGAGCCCAAGTGCCACTTAAATGTAAATGTATGCAAAAAGGGTACGGTTTTCTCCGTATAATCTCTGGGATGTGAACACAATGGATGTAACTGCTGACACATCTTGGAAAACAGAAGTGTTAATTCTATACACATATTTCATCATCATCAAAGGTATCCACAAAAAATCACCACTCTCTTATATAGTATAGATTGGTTGCATCTCTCCGCCTTTTTGAGGTCGTTCTGCTATTTTGACTGTGGATCGCTGCCTCCACCTAGTCAGTCACCAATGTTTTCATCCGAAGATCTTCCGCTTGTTTAGTCACATGCTCTGCTATTGTTTGAATCGCGTGTCACATTAAGAGAAGAAAATATCTGATCCCAAGACACACTTGAAATATTGAATAAACATACCTAAGCAAGAAAGCAAGTAAAATGTGAATTTCGTGGTTAAATTCAGTTGGTTCATGCAGGGCAACGTCATGAGTCCGAAACATATTTCTAAACAAAAAAAATGTTTATAAATGTTTAATAAAATAAATAAAATGTATTTTTTTATTTTGTATTCACCACTGTTTTATTTTGTATTCACCACTGTTTTATTTGATTTCACAACCGGTTTCAAAAACCTCCGTCTTCCTCGTCAGGTGAAAATGAACTAAACGATGTCTAAAATATATATTTTTCCAATTGTAATAGGTGCAGGAGAGGAAGAGGGGAATAGTGGCTAATAAGGGGAGGGGAGTAGGTAGGCGTCAAAAGGATGGCTTTTGAACGGGATACATATTAAGCAGAGCTAAAATAAAAAATAAAGGTTTTATTTATTTCATTAAAATTTGTAAACATGAAAGCACAATGTGAAACAAACATCTTTTCTAAGATTCAAGAAAAAATGTTTTTTTCTTCATTTCTATGTAGACGTATATGTGCATTCAGAATCCAATCCGCATTTTACATATAAGATATCCGAAGAAACTCTCACTTTGTATGGTATGAGTTTTTTATAAGACTTTATCCGTGAAATACACATGGCTTGATATACACATAGCTTGATATTTTTGTACATATCTTATATGATTGAAGCATGTTTATTCGGTATTTTAAATAAACAACTCTTGAGTTGGATCTTTTTTACATATATACGAGTAAGAGTCCAAATAATAATCTCTCAACGAATGCAACGCAATAATTTGTTCCCCCGTTCTGGGATGCATCCGAAGTTTCCCACCGACCCGTACTTGCGGAGGTACGAGTATATATGGCGGTGTGTTCCGGGGAACATTGATTTTCGTTTAACGCCCGCCGAAATAAAACCCATCGGAACTCACAGCCGCGTACGCCCCCTCTGCTCCGGTACCATTCTCGGGCCATATGTCCCGTTTCTGATCACATCTCCGCAGTGTGATTGATAACATTTATTGTATTATTGTTGCCCGTTCGTACCTTTGTCTATTATGGAGGTTTTCAACATTTTTTCACTCACAGCACACCCAAACAGATGCTTTAATATCGGTATTTTTAATGGTTTATTATTACGTTTTTTTAATGATTTATTATTACAAATTTTATACATGTTTTATTACAAATAATTAGCAAACTTTGCTTCAGTTTTCGGCAATAGCTCTTGCTACTTGAAAACGAAACAAATTTTTTCAATTAAAATACAAAGTTTAAAGAAATTAACAAGATTCAAATACAAAATATATAAAAAAATACATGTAGGAAATTAAAATTAAGTTAGTTTATTTATTAAACTCCATTTATTTTTTCAGGTCTTTTGTACATTACAGGTTTCTCTAATTTGTACAAGGGCCAATTCATAGTTATAATATATAAATTAGATTAGTTCTTAAGATATAAATTTGTATATGGGTTTAGCATTTGGCAAATGTTTATATTATAGATTGGGTTAAATAAAAAACGTTAAAAAAAACGTTAAAAAAAACGAAATACTATATACTCGTATCTCCAAAATACAAATCAATATTAAAATAAATTGATAATCATACATACTCGAATATAAAGTTTTTTTTTCTCTTTAAAAATCACTTATTCTCTATTATTGTATAATAATATAAACTCCAAGTTTTGTAATTTTGCATTCATGATGCCATTTTGTGTACATACGAGTAGATGTTCTCTCACTATAAGTTAATGAATAAACGTGTTATTTTTAGCTTGGTTGATCGTCATCTCGGCCGTTCCTCACCACTGAGGGTCGTGATGAATTGGATGTTGATAGTTCAGGCTACGACGATATGTCTCAACTCCTCTCGGTCACTTGCCTTTTGCATGGCAATGTACAGGCTTCCCCCAGTCGCCAGTCAGTTCGTTCACCTGACTACTTATCTTGCTGACGCTCTGCCTCTACCTTTTTGCAACATCTACAATGCAAGTATGAGAGGGAATCATAGTAAAGACTGTTGATTAGATGTAATTATTTCTGAAATCAAAACCAATCTTCGTCGTTTAGCTACTCATCAGATGACCCCTGTTGCTTCGATGGTAAATCCCTTATCTTCCACCCGATCGTACCGGAAGTAAAACAATCATTCAAAGTTCTATTATCTTGTTTACAGGTATCTTCCTGCTGCAGCTAAGACTTCTTATATGAGATAAAAATTAAGGCGGAGATAGAAAATTGTAAGCAGATTTGGAATAATTTTCGAAGTTTCCGTGGAAATAATCATATTGACACGTGTTTTTCTTTAAATTCAAACGATATGACTATTTTTTCAATAAAAAATCGCTCTCATATTTCTTTCACCAGTCGTATACTGAATCCGCACATTAAATAAATTAAATCTTATCTAAATAAACAACATGGTTAATCCCATACCCAATCGGGTGTTCTTTAAGGGATATTTGGGTTTTCTTCTCCCTATGATTCAGCGTATTGCCAATCGGTCACTTGCTGCCTCTATTATACCCCTCGCGCTTTAAACTTTCGTTGTATCCGATTATAAAATTACAAACCGGTTTTCTAATTCACTACTTTTATCGAAACATATTGAAAAAAATATTTTTCATCTTTTACATCCTTCTCATACAACTCATATGATTTGTCCGACTCGGTACATTTTCTTTTACATCCTTCTCATACAACTCATATGATTTCTCCGACTCGGTACATTTTCTTTTACATCCTTCTCATACAACTCATATGATTTCTCCGACTCGGTACATTTTCTTTTACATCCTTCTCATACAACTCATATGATTTCTCCGACTCGGTACATTTTCTTTTACATCCTTCTCATACAACTCATATGATTTCTCCGACTCGTTACATTTTCTTTTACATCCTTCTCATACAACTCATATGATTTCTCCGACTCGGTACATTTTCTTTTACATCCTTCTCATACAACTCATATGATTTCTCCGACTCGGTACATTTTCTTTTACATCCTTCTCATACAACTCATATGATTTCTCCGACTCGGTACATTTTCTTTTACATCCTTCTTATACAACTCATATGATTTCTCCGACTCGGTACATTTTCTTTCAAAATATTCACTTGATCCAACCATATTTTCCTTGGTCTTCCATTACCACACCTTCCACGCACATTTACACCGTATATTTGTTTGGTTAGTCTTTCTTCATTAATTCGTTCTAAATGTCAAAACCACCTCAGAGTGCTCTTTTTCATCTTATTTTATACATTAGCCTTAAGTTCACATTCATCCCTAATCACTTTATTCCGTATACTGTCATATATTGTCACCCCTTGTATTCTTCTCAGTGCACGCTCTCCTACAGCATTTATTCGGCTCCTTTCAGTCTTTCAAGTTATTAGTCTACAATCTACATACAAAAATTATCACACAACAGATACCATTATTTAAGACTGGTGTCGGATTTGTTGACTGGGTAGAAACGGAGAAAATTGCTTGAACTGTTCTGGATATGAGCACTGCATTTGATAATGTCGATCTTGAAATTTTCTGCAAGGGATGAGTATGGATTTTTAGGCAATGCTCTCACCTGGATCAAATCTTATTTGTTCCTTTTTTTCTGTAATTTACATTCTGCTTACTATAAATTATAATAGTACTATTAAGCTATTATATATAGAAATATTGCTATATAAATAAAACTGTCGAACGAAAGGCTGCAGCAGATTAGACCTGCCTATTGTCTTTGAAGTTAAATCTTCTTATCATCAGAACTTTAGGTTTAGTATGTCAAGAGTCTGCGTGCTTGCTGAAGTGCAACAGCATGCACAAACACCAACACTTGCGCAAGTGATTTTTATCCATATGATGACTGAGAATCATGCTTGATCACGAGGGATAGCCTATTGATCGAATCTTATTTATCAAATAGAATGTGAACTTTGTAATTTGTTTAGTCACACAATGTTTATTCCACTTTATATAACTGTATAACCCTAACGGTTTCAAGGTTTTCACTTCATCATCAGGGAGCACAAACAAGAATTCTCAAGGAGTCTTGGTTGTGCTCCCCTGTGATGATGAAGTGAAAACCTTGATACCGGTCGAGTTATACCGTTATATAAAGTGGAATAAACAGTGTTTGAGTAAACAAATTACAATGGCTTTAAACCTCCACAGTGTTAATGTATTAACTATAAATAACATAGAAAGTGAACTGTTGTTAAACAGGAAAATTAGTCCCAGGATATTGTCGAATATGTTAGGTGTTAGGACCGTTGCCTTCTCTTCTATATACTGCTAGTATATCAGTGAGCTCATTGCACGAGTGGTTTTGATTCCAAAGTTTACGCGGATAATGCTGTTTTTTTTTTAAAGTTATGTGATCTAAGGGACAAGAAATACTGAAGCAGGGGGATTGTCATTGAATTCTCGAAGTCTAAAATTGGATATCTAAAAATAAATTGAAACTGATTTCTCTGGGTGGCCTGGCCTTACCACGTAGATATGTAACACCCTCGCGATGGGCACGCGTTTTTCCAAAAGACATCATCAAACTCCTTGGTGTCTGTATATCGTGATATTAACTTCTCTTTCGACAGGCAAATAGGTTATGATATGTGATTCGGGCTTCTACAATCTTAGAGGTGTGAAATTTATACGTAGATGTCTTCCAACTACAATACATAAACAACTTTTTAATTCAATTGTAGTGCCGCGACCTAATTATTGTTATTCTATTTATTCTGGTCTGCAAAATTCACAAATTTCTAGACTATTACGTTTTCTATGTAGCTGCTAGGCTGATATACAGTAGTCGCATTCGTCCGGTTTCTTAAAATCTACATAGACTAAAGTATCGTAGATGGATTTATTTCAATATTTGTTTATATTTATTTAAGCCCCTTAATAGGACAAATATCGATCTCTCGCGGCACACTGGTTGAATGGCACTGGCCAATAGCATTATTGTATGTTATTACGCTCACGTTATCTTATTTCCAACTATCTGTTCCGCCGGCTGACTTCGCATTCTTTTTGCTGCAATTAATTTATGTTCATTAAAAATGCTTTATCATTTTAATTAGTCATATGCATTCAATAGATGAGAATCTCACAAATAACTTGGATAAATAATTTAATCTACTTGCAAAAATGTCTTTTGAGTATTTCAATTCTTTATTTTTTTCTAACCCCTTTCATTCTTAAATTAGGAGTCATTATTTTTTTTTTTTACTATCCACAATGCATTTTTAAAAAAAATCACAGTTTTAATGAAAAGGCAAACCGTATAGTAAAAGTAATCAACAATACTAAAAATGTTCCATTTTACGGATATAGAGAATCATTTCACTAGTCAGGAGTGTCAGGACCACCTATTACCTACCTATAAAGAAGTGGTCTCATGCCGTAATCACTAATTTCATATATTATATTTGTCCTAAAACACTCGGCTAAAACATTCACACTTTGTATCCACATACTTACACACTTAAGCTATACACATACATATCCACATACTTACACACTTAAGCTATATACATACATATCCACATACTCACACACTTAAGCTATATACTCGTACATACATATTCACATACTTACACACTTAAGCTATATACATACATATCCACATACTTCTACACTTAAGCTATATATCATACATACATATCCACATACTTACACACTTAAGCTATATACATACATATCTAACTACACTTTTTATTTCCACTTTCCTTCATTCTTATTAATATTTAGAATTACGAAATATTTTTAGGATTTTGATGGCAAAGTATGTTTCATGTTTCTCAGTCAATGAATTGTTTTCCAGTTTTTCCACCAAACATATTATTCTACTTGATTATTTATCCATGTTAATTTAACTTTTTTTAGTGTTATGAAAAATAATTTTACATTTTGTTTATAACATTTCAAGAAAACTTTCAATTTTTTGTATTTATCATTATATATTTAAAATATTCCGTGTTAATAATTTCCTCTTCAATAATTCGAAACATGTCTCGATTGAAATTTCCTAATTGTACGAGTACACCGTAATGCCATATGCTCCCGGGCAAACAAAAAAATAGACCCAGAATCGCAATGTGAAAGCTATTCAATCTTTTTTCATTCATCCATTTACGAGTATACTTCTAGACCATAATCACGTAATTTTAGACATCAAAATAGCTTGTGGCTTTAATTATCCTTATGCTAACTATATCTTAATTCTAAGTAAAAAAATAACTAACTATATTTTCTAGTCCCTCATTCGGAGTACTTCATAATAAGAAGTGACTTTTGGAATAAATTACTGAACACGTTCACACAATATTTGGGAAGAGAAACATGTAATTGTTTGCGCCAAGAATTCACAACGCATTCTTGAGGGACAGAAGGGATTTTTATAATGTTGCGCGTTCAAATTTTAAAAATATCAACAAATCTTTGACAGAGTGAGAGCGAAAAGTGAGGAGCTTTTGGAGGTCTCCACATGCGAGTGAATGGCTGATATGAATGAAGTGTGTGATGAGGAGTGGTTGAATATGATTTTGATGTGGTTGTTGAGATTATAATGCGGTCGGGATTGTGTATGTGATGATAGATTTCATTAAAGTGTATGTAAGAATGTGAATGTTTCAGATGCTTTAGTATTTAGAATACATACGAGTATATGAAATTTTAATTAAGGAATGAGACCACTCCGTCGGTTCTCGAAATCCACGAAATGTAAGATTTTTAGCATTGTTATATATGTACTTGTACTCTACACCCTAGCCTTTCCATTAAAACGATTAAAATTTTAAATTATATACGTATGTATATATTTTTTTAAACCGCTCGAGTGGGTTTCATCTCTCCTTTAATTCATCATTAATTTCTTCACAAATTTCACGTGGCTCAAATGAATTAAACATAGTTTTTATAAATATTTTTATTTTTTCCGTTTTGTCATTGGAGCGAAACATTCTTTTATAAGAAGGATTGTGGCCTTATTTAGAATACAATTTTTCACTCAAATTAATTTTAATCAATGACTTTTGTCGTTATACAACCAAGTTGTATTAGAAATGAAAAACTTAAAATTTTGGTGTTTTAAGATATTTTTAATTATTCTTAATCCGGTTTCTTTTACTGAGTCTTCTTTTCCCTTGCCTTATCCCATCCATTTGGGGTCAGCTGCTTGGACCTTTTTCCTCGACCTCGCCAATCACTCGGGGATAGTCCGAGTCTCGTCTTGTCCTCCTCCACTTTCTTATATAGGCTCTTCTTGGGTCTCCATCTGCGTCTATTTGGGAGTTCTTAATTCGTAGCTGTCTTAAGCGTAGACCCTTCATCCCGCCGTTGCACGTGCCCATACCAGCGCGGTCCTGCTTCCCGGGCTTTATCTATTATTGGCGCCACTTGAATTGTTTCACGAATTCGTTCATTTTGGATCTTATCTAATCTAGTGACGCCCAGTGACCACCGCAGCATACGCATCTCCGCGACATGAACCAATTGTTCCTCTTTTTTTCTTTCGAGGCCACCACTCGTCTCCATGTGGTATATCGGGCCTGATCACTGTTTTGTAGATCTTGCTCTTAAGCTTTGTTGTTAGCTTTTATTTGCACATAGCCCCCGTTGTTTATCTATTTTACTTTTAGTGAGTAATTGGTATTAATCTACAAATGTTTTCATTTGCTTACAAAGTTCGATTAGGTTAATGTCTCAAAACATACTGAGCATTGTTATATAGTATTGTATTGCATTTTGCAAATCAGAAAGTAGGTTAAACAAGCCTTATTTGAAAACCAGACTGGAATCCTTTTTTTTAAATCTGGGTACCAACGCGAATAAAACCCGCAACCCTCGGGCTGGAAGACATGTGTCTTATCAACTAGGCATGTATATTGTTTTATGCAATTCAGAAGTTTTCCTAGAACTTTTAGAAATATCGACTACAATCAATTTGTATTTGATTTATTTTTCGTCAACATTTTTTTACCAAAATTGTGCCCAATTACATGTCGCTGCTCTTTTTTAAAGTGAAGCAAAAAATAATACCGGTTTTGATTTAAACGAGATACTAATATGAGATTGGCAATTTACTCTCCTTTTTCTATATCATAACATCCATCTCGTCTTGTGAGATTGGACACAATAACGTACCATTCTCTCCCTCTCTCTCGCAACTCTCGCCGACTGGAAATTATAATCGTGTTAGTGATTTTGTTTTATTATCCAACTACCGCATGACTTTCGAAGAATGAATTGTTATTATTCATTGCCAGAAGCAATCATCGTTTTTTTCTTCTTTAGAAATGACAAAGAAATTGATCGCAAATTTTTCGAAGTGTTTTTAAAATTTCACTATTATGTTACTCTAACATGTTGTTGAGATTACTTTTATCATTTTGATTACTAGAATGTTTCCCAAGTTTTGTTTCACAAAACTTGCTTCACACGTTTTTTTATACTTTTTTTATAATAGGCAATCCGCCCAAACTAGGATGATTTGTGCCACCAAATCAAAGTCACTATGCAATTATATGAGTCAATATATAGTAATGAAACTAATTAAAAAAAATGCCAATTATAGACAATTTCAAGTTTCAACTGATAAGCTTAAAAAATGTAACAATCAATCTATAAGTGGAAAAGTAACATTCATCGTGGCCTAATTGGTTAGACGCGGGTTCAATTCCCGTTGGTACCTAATCTTTAAAAATCTGGGTTGAGAGACATGCGTCTTACCCTTGCGGGTTCAATTCCCGTTGGTATCTAATCTTGAAAAATTTGAGTTGAGACACAGGCGTCTTACCCTTGCGGTTTCAATTCACGTTGGTACCTAATCTAAAAAAAACGTTTCGGTCTGATCTCGTATTCAAGGCCGCGTTAGTATATTTCTGGTTTGGTAGGAAAATATTACTACATGATGGTAAATCCACCAAGTTTTTCTGTATATAACGAAAGTATTATATAATATAATACAATACAATAGGCCACTCCGAAATCTCATTAGTTTGCAAAAACGGCCGACTACAATTTTATTAATAACAGTAACATATTTCGTGAAAATGAGAACAAACCCATTTCGTAACCGAGTTTACCACTACTTATTTAGAAAAATGTAAATATATTAACCCCCTCACATAATTTGTTATTTTATTTCTTTTCCTTTTAGGCTCTTGTTACATTTTCTTTACAAGAAAAAAAAAAAAACTTTTGCTCCTCGTATTCTAACATCGCAAATAATATTTTTTTCTCTCAGCTTTCATATTTTACTTTACATGTGCATTCATTTTATTTGATACGACACGCCGCAATAAAACCATTTCGAAAGGTACAATTTCTGAGTTTTTCTTTATTTCGTTTTTTCTTTCGTCTGGAATTGTGTTTTTTTTTTTGTTAAAACTATTGTGAAATCTATTTGGTACAAATTACTTGCGTAAAAAGGAACGTTATGTTATATACAGATGGCCAAAAATTAACTATAAATCTTTGATTGAAAACGATTCCTGTAATAAATACAAAACAACAAAGAGTTTTTACATAAATGCTTTTATTTGGATCGTGCAATTACTTGCTACGTCTTGCTGCTATACAAATGCGAAATCTTACGAGGGTTGCTACTTAAGTTTTGAGATATGGCAACACCAGTGTAGATACGCCAAATCTGACATCAGCATCGTAAAGTTTGACGTTTTTAATGGTATACGTGCTCAGAAAGTTTTGTCATGCGAGTGCTAGTTGTGTTGTTTACAGTGACTTGAAAAATTCATCTCGGCCAAAAATGGAATTAAATCATGAACATTTTCGTGCGATGATTTTTTATGATTTTCGACGTGCACTTACTCAAAAAGTGTGCCGATAAACTCGCTTCGACTTTTGGTGATGAAGCACCATCCCGGGCCACTGTGTTTCGCTGGTTTTCCGAATTCAATCATGGTCGTAGTTCGCTCCAGGACGAATTTCGTGAAGGTCGTCCAAAATCGGTTGTTGTGCCAGAAAACATCGATGCTGTGCGTGAACTGATATTGCAAGATCGTCATGTGACTTATCGTGAGATTGAGGCATGTTTGGGCATTAGTTCCACTCGTATACATTCAATATTGCATGAACATTTGGTCGTCAAAAAGATTTGTTTGCGTTGGATACCGCATAATTTGACAATCGCTCAAAAAAAGGCTCGTGTCGATTGGTCCAAAGAAATGTTGTTCGCGCACGAAGCACTTCGAAGCAAATGGTGGCTTGTTTCTTCGGTATAAATGGTCATGTCGCAACAGTGTCTTTAGTGGAACGTCGTACGGTCAATTCTGAATGGTACACCACTATTTGTTTGCCAGAAGTGTTCGGAGAAATAAGGAAAACCAACCGCCGAAGACGTTCTCCACCACGATAATGCAAGCTCTCACACATCGGCTCAAACAAGTGACTTTTTAAGCACTCAAAACATCGAATTGATGGGTCATCCGCCGTACAGCCCTGAAATAAATTGCGAGGTCAACGTTTTTCGACGCCTGAAGAAGCGGTTGATGCGTTCAAAACGCGTGTTTTGAAGTTACCTCATTCGGAGTGGAAAAAGTGCTTCGAAAATTGTTTCAAACGCATGCAAAAGTGTATCTTCATAGAGTATTTTGAAAAACAATAAAGCCATTTTCGATGATAAATATTTGTTTTTACTTGTCTGTCTCAAAACTTAAGTAGCAACCCTCCTCGTATAAGAACATTTCTCCTAACATTTACACATATACGCGATATTTCAACTATTGTTGCTTGAATATTATTATTTAGTTCTTCAAACGAATTTGGTTTGTTGGCATATACACATCCTTTAAGATAACCACACATAAAATCATCTGGAGCGGTTAAATATGAAAATGTCGACGGCTACTCGATACCACCGCGTTTAGAGATTCATCAGCCTGGAACTGAACTATTCTCTTCAAATTTTTTTTTTGCTGTTTGGCATGTAGCGCCATTTTTCAAACCACATGTTTTCCAATATCAGTTCATCCTTTTGATGTGACAGGAAATTCTTGATCATGGCATGGTAGCGGTCGCCGTTTACAGTTACAGCATTATCAGCAGCGTCTTCAAAGAAATAAGAACTAATCATACATACCTCTTGACCAAATTTCATACCACACTGTCACTCTGCGAGGTTGTAAATTGCTTTAAATCAATAAATCCGCCAGATATATTTGTACGATAGTGTTAAATAAATAAATAATGGTCACTGATGAATCACTTGTGGATTTTTAACGCCCCAATTGCGTCTATTTTGTTTGACAGAAACTTTGAGGTAGAAATGGGCTTCATCGCTCATTGCATATTTCTCATGTAAATTGAAAGCTGATTTTCGTAGGACGTCTTAATAATACCAACGAGTTGTTGACTCGTGAAACGCTCCATAACAAATTTGCCACGTCTACACTGCTTGACGAATATGAACTGTCAAAATTTAACTAAACCAAAATGGCGGCCGATATAAGTCGCAAAGTTAATTTTTGACTATCCTGTATAATATATTATTAAAATTGATGAAATAGAATCAGGCTTACTTTATATACATATATTGAACCAAACCAAAATGGCGGCCGATATAAGTCGTAAAGTTAATTTTTGACTTCTCTGTGTAATATATTATTAAAATTAATTAAATTGAATCAGGCTTAATTTACATAGATATACTATCATTAGTCTGTGTCATTTGATGTGTAGACAGATATAGCAAATACAAAGTATCTTCAATCTAAATACACTCCTTATGCTTCATATGATATATATACATTATTACATCTTTTTAAGCAGAATCCTCTTTTATTTGTGTTTCTGACTTAACCTTTTTTTTTTTCAAAATATTGTTCATTCGATACAACCACGTTTTTCTCTGTTTATCTCTTCCACACACATCATGCACTTGTGACTTATACACGTATATTGGATTAGTCATTCTCTCTTCATTCATTATTTTCACATCACCATTTTTTTTTTTGCTTTTATTTCTTCATTGCACTAACGATACGCGCAATGGCCATGCATTCATTCACGTACCTCATTAGAAAATAAAAAATGTGAAATAGAATGTAAAACTTCTCCTATACTTACAGTACCCGGCGGTACATAATACACATCGTTTGTAGAGCGTCGTCTCTGTCGCCCGATGCGCTAAACGCATCGTGACTACGATACCGGACTGTTAGCGCATCGTGCGACAGAGACGATGCTCTACAAACGATGTGTATTACTTACTTACATATATTGTAAAAACTTCTCCCATACTTACATATATTGTAAAAATCGGTGATCAATCCAATGGCGTTATTCCACCATATGCCCTTTGTGGTCAGTGAAAAAAAATGCGTCTTGTTATTGCAAAGCATTACAAAGTGACCGTCGAAGAATTTATATGAATGAGCGGCACAAAATGGACTATTTCCAGGGTTTTTGAACCTATTCAACGCGATTCATTTGCTCATTACGTAGACTAGCGCCGGTAACTTGTATCCAACGCATGAATTCGTACTTATTTTCTCGTACATTAAGAACGAGAACTGCAATGAAATAGCAATAACCGCCCTTTTCCTAAGCAATAAATTCTTCGCATAGAGCGATTATGTTGAATATTTTATTGGTTAAACGGCTAAAAGGATAATTCGAGTCTATGGAAGACATTAAGATCCTTTTCTGGATTGAGAGTAATTTAACCGTTTGCAGACCCAAATAAATTACACAGTTAATAGATATTATGTTGTACCTAACATATGTGTAAATGGAAACATAAATAATAAATTTCACACATATTTTGTTTTGAAACCTGCTATTTTATTGTTATATATTGTATTAAATTCGTCGAACCGGATTTGTGAATAAGTTATAATAAATATATAATAGGTACATGGGTACAATTTCAAATTATATAATCTTTTTTTTTAAAGTTCCTCTCTTCGGAGGTTGGCAATCATCATGGCTATCTTGACCTTTGAGGCAGCATCTCTGAAAAATGATTTGGTAACCCAAACAAAACTACTTTCTTGGGTTATTTAACCAGGAGATGCGTCTTCTTCCCGCACTACTTCTGTCTTGAATTTTCCTTTGCAATATCAGTTGAAAAAGCTCATTTTTCTACTCGTATTTTATGTGCAAAGTGTTAGAACTTTTTCCCTTTGGGAGTGGATAAAAATTATCTATCTTTATTCATTCGTTTCAAGATGTCATCATTACGGACTTTGCGGACCCATGAGACTTGCGGTACTCTTCAATTACACCACATTTCAAAAGCTTCTAGTTTCTTTGTGGTGGCCTATGTAACTGTCCATACTTTAACACCATAGAAAAGTACGGAGAAGTAGCAACGCAAAATTTGTAATGTTTTTTTTTCATAATGAAAAAAAAAGCTTTTCAAAAGATTGTAGAAATCGGATACTGATAAGAAAAATTATATGGGCATTCGAATAATCAACGGCAAGGACGCTTTTTTGGCGTACAATATAAAAAATATATTTAGAGAATCCTTTTGAATACATTTGTGTTTTCCTTTATCTTAGCATTTGTATGTGATTGCGGGATATACAATTATTATATTTGCATGCTACTCGTATTTTTTTTATCGGTGGTTTTAACGGAATTGATTTTATTGACTGCTTATTTATTGTCATTTATTTATTTTTTATTTACGTGTACAAGGGTGTGGGCTGAAAAACATCCGATGTCCTCGCGACCGGGCTCGCCTTCTATTGGTGGGAGTGTATCTCGGCTGAGGGGATGTTATGAATGAGCGCAGCAGGCCTTTTGATAGCTTCTCTCTTAAATGTATTTTCTTTTCCATTATCTTGAAATATACTCGTATATGTAATTCCAGGATATACACGTATGTACTATATAGACGAGTATGTAAATACTATGTTGCTATTGATAAACCTATATTGATTTATTATTTATGTCATCTATTATTACTATCAATCTAGACAGACAGCTTGTATGATTTACAAAAATATTCCATACGAGTAGTATAGAAGGTACGAGAGTTTGAGGAGACATAAAAATACGGCATCACCAAATTAATTAAATTCTTCTAGAGAAAAGTGAAAAACCTTTGTAATAGGAATGCATGATGAGGTGTATAGTAATGGCAGAAGTGAAAGATTTGTGCTAGGATAGTGTGAATTGGAGATGTGTTCTCTATGCCTACCCCAATAAGAACATGGCGTGATGGTGTCGATGATGCGTCTTATTTCTTGTTAATATCTATATCAATTTGAACTGTTGCTATTTCCAAAGAAAATATTTCTCTAGGAATTGGCACTATTATCCCTCAACACCGCCCAGGAGATATACCGTATTACATATTTTAATCATGTTATGCGACTGACCTGTCTTTTTAAACTTTTCAACATTTGAACATAATTTCACAAATGCCTTACATTTAAAAATATATATATATATTATCAATAGAAGCTGAAAACGGTTTGATAGATAGATTAAATTTGGTTGGTTGAGGTACATGTATTGACGACCCCCATGGCCTGGTTGAGGTACATGTATTGACGACCTCCATGGCCTGGTTGAGGTACATGTATTGACAACCTCCATGGCCTGGTTGAGGTACATGTATTGACGACCTCCATGGCCTGGTTGAGGTACATGTATTGATGACCTCCATGGCCTGGTTGAGGTACATGTATTGACGACCTCCATAGTCTGGTTGAGGTACATGTATTGACGACCTCCATGGCCTGGTTGAGGTACGAGGGTAGTCCCAAAAGTACCCGACCTAACAAAGAAAACAAAAAATTTGGGAAAAAATATTTTTATTTCTCAACATAGTCTCCTTTCAGCTCGACACACTTTTCCCAGCGATGTTCAATAGCTTCGATACCCTGTTTATAGTGAGAACCGTCGAGCGCCTCAAAATAGCCATCAACCGCAGATTCCACCTCTTCATTGTTGGCAAATATTTTACCGCCGAGCCATTTTTTCAAGTTTCTAAATCTGGCGAATAGGGTGCGTGAGGAAGCAATTCGAACTTTAATTAATTGATTTTGGCCACCGCGATAACGGATGTGTGAACTGGTGCATTGTCTTGATGAAACAACACTTTCTTTTTCGCCAAATGCGGCCGTTTTTTCTTGATTTCATCACTCAAACGCTGCAATAAGTTCGCATAATACTCGCCGTTGATTGTTTTTCCTTTTTGAAGATAATCAATGAAAATTATCTCACGCGCATACCAAAAAAACTGACGCCATGACCTTGCCTGCAGATGGAACTGTCTTCGCCTTTTTTGAAGCCGATTCTCCCCTTTCAGTCCATTGTTTTGACTGTTTCTTCGTCTCAGGTGTGAAGTGATGGACCCATGTTTAATCCATGGTTATGAATCGACGCAAAAACTCGGCTTTATTGCTGTGAAACATCGCCAAACACTCGATTGAAACATCCTCACGACGCTGTTTTTGTTCCATTGTGAGCAAACGCGTCACCCATCTTGCGCACAGCTTTCTCATGTCCAAATTTTCAGTCAATATGCGATGTACAGCACTTTTTGAAATGCCTACCATGTCTGCTAGCTCGCGCACTTTCAATCGACGGTCATCCAATACCATTTTGTGGATTTTCTTTACCATTTCTGGCGTGGTCACCTCATTTGGTCGACCACTGCGATGTTCGTCTTGGCAGCTCGTACGGCCCGTTTAAACTCTGCCACCCAATATTTTACTGTTGTAAACGAAGGAGCAGACTCCCCCAGAGTAGAATCTAGCTGGGCTTTGATATTGGTTGGACTTAGACCTTTCAAATGAAAGTATTGTAACACATAACGATGACCAATTTTTTACATGTTTACAAATTCACTGAGATCGTTCACTATTGATGGCTGCCAAACAAATACTAAACAACGTAGCGTCTTAAAACTTGAAATTTAAGCTTTATAAGTTTAGTAATTTATACCATAGTAATTTTTTAAAGCAACAACTGCCATCTATACGTCAGGTCGGGTACTTCTGGGACCACCCTTGTACATGTATTGACGAACTCCATGCCTGTTTAAGGTACATGTATTGACAACCTCCATGGCCTGGTTGAGGTACAAGTATTGACAACCTACATGGCCTGGTTGAGGTACATGTATTGACGACCTCCATGGCCTGGTTGGTAACACACCTGTCTTTCAACCCAAGGGTTGATGATTCAATCCCCATTGGAACGCAGTTTTTTTTTTTTTTTTAAGTTCCAGTCTGGTTTTCACTTAAAGCCTTTTTATCATCTTTCTGAAAGTTTGGAAAAATTGCCACATAGCAATAAGCTCGCCAGGTTTTACTGTATATAATGAAAGTGTAAATACAATACATGCTAATTATTTAACTGCATTTCTTTCGCACTGTATTCTTTAAATTGTCCCTTTAATTTTAGTATATTTATAGCAGCATATAGCTATGTTATGTTATACTATAACATCACATTTCAAATTTTAAATGATTTGAATCAGCACCCTTGAGGTTATGCAATTCATTAAACAGTATGATATTATAAAATTGTTTTCTTATTATTTGCATTATTTTCGTTCATTTTTACTAATTTTTGTTTAATTTTTATTTTCAGATTTTCAATTTAACAATGGATCTTACTCTACATGCGGTGGTTAGAAGGCCTTAAACCAAAAAATCGGAAATATTGCTGTTGATATTGTGCCAATTTACCCGACATGGGCAACAAATGCTGTAGCAGACGTAATGATGCTGATCGACCTTTAGGTGAGTTTAGTATTTTATGCTTACTGCCTCGATAAATAAAAAATTTTACATGGTTTAAATCGAGCCCTTCCAAACTTAATATATAAACACTTTTACAGAGAAGTAAAAAAACTATATTACAAATTTCATCTTTAAAAATTATCTATGGTATAAGGTCTTTTGAAGTTTAATCTGCGTGTTTGTGGCTTAAAAGACCGATATTTGGATAATGTTGCAGTTCTAATCTTCAAAGCTTGTTGGTTATCAACAGCGCTATCAGTTGATCGGTATAAACTCCAAACTACCTTATATTGTATATAGCATAGATGATAATAATTGCGAAGGCAGACGAACCTATACGTGGAATTATGTTAGAGTATAATTTGCTAAACTGTTGGTAAACAGGATGGTTAACTGAATTCTCAGAACAAGTGGAGCTCTAGATCCATTAACAATTCATTAGTTTTCTGTTGTCTTCAAGCACGTATGGTATCTCTTTAAATATCTTCCTAAACAATATATCCTAATTGCAAAATTATGCTCAAGAATTCAGGCAGCTATTATGAGATACTCTCAAGTAGCTGTGAGGATGAAATGAAGAAACCGTTGCTATAAGAAATCTAAGAAAATCTGGTAATTAAAACCTTATAATTTTCTTAATTGTCTTGGGCATGACCTGATGTGCTGAAGTTATTGGAAAAATATTTTCTAAAGAAAGTTCCCGTGGTCACACTGTAAGAATATTTTGTTATTATGAGTAGATACAATTATTGGGAATAACAAAGGAATATTTCATTAAGGTTTTTATGCTTTTTTTTATATTATCTTATGATTTTATTCCAGTGCATCCTGCATTCAAGAAAAATGAAACGGGCTTTGTTGGCAGTAGTTTGGGAGGAGGGGTGGGAGGCACCCTAGAGACCAGGTATACTGGTGAGCCCAATAACAGAATCGGCAATCGGAGAGGGGCTGATATAGTGCGGACCAGAACTCCAGGTAACTAATCATCTTTCCGCTGTATTTACGGTCTGTGGTTAAATTTTGATGCATGCAAAATGATGACAAGTTTGTAATTTTCATTATTTTAAACTGTTGAAATTTCCATTTGATATTGACAGATTGAGACTGCATCATTTATTCCATTTACAATAGCTACAAATGTTTCAAACTTATCCAACAGAAAAATATAATTTTGAATGTATCAGATTTTGAATACAGTCCTTAGAAAGCTTGACAATTTTTCTACAACACTGTTACTGTTTTATTTTATAAGAGACTTTATGAGCTTGTTATGGCCAATTTTACTGGCACAAAACGCTGTATTTTTTATTTATTTAATTTTCTAAAATCTAGTAACTATGGTTTATTTAGTTGAATCTTTTCATTCCGGTGAGATAACCCCTTTTACGAAGAATCAATTATGGGATTATCCCTTACTCAAAATAACTTATTTTAATGAGGGCTATTGTTGAAAAGATGGTATGATAGCTTTTGGATGGAATTGAATACAGATCTTCCTAGAATGATTTCTCTTGTTTTAAAGTGGGTTTACACAGAGCTTGTGAATTCCAATGGTTCCCAACAAGTGACGGTAAAATGGCTCTTAAACAAACAATGAGACTTTGGAGAAAATCAACAAGCTCTCATCCTCATTCTGGTGGAGACCTGCTTGAGAAACATACGTCTTTCTCTGCCTCTGACACAGTTTCACGATGTTGGAATTCCTTCTAATCTATCTGGCATACTGGATGGCAAATCTCGTCATCATGAAGCTCTGCCTCTTGGCACTAAGAACAACAAGGGCCTGCACTGAGGGGTGCAGCTGACCCCAACATGAAATTCTCCAGTCCCCCATGCTGCTGGAGCTGGGGACGTATTTGCCTTTTGGCCCACTGCATCAGTTTTGCAAACTTTAAGAGGGTGACAGTTTCCGGCCTCTCGAATTGATACTAAGGAATTTGTTTCTTTTCATTTGTAAATTTCTTGTCATTTTAATGTGCTAATTACTTTTTAAAATTGTCAATTTTTTTATTTATAATATTTTTTTTTCCATTGTACATTAAACATAACTTTTTTAAATAATCTTTTATTGCTAACACTCACACCGCATTATTCCATATAATAATAAATATTCTTTGTAAATTTTGATACTCCTCTAATGAAATAATGCAACATGCAGAGTAAACTTCTGTTAAAGAGAACCCCGTATCAATTGGCGCCCAATGTGGGGTGTTTCATTTTATCGGAGGAGTATCAAAATTTGCATTTATTCTTATATGGAATAATGAGATGTGGGTGTTAGCAATAAAATATAGTTTTCAAAGAAGTTATATTAAATATACAATAAAATTAAGTGTATAAAAGAAATAGACAATTTAAAAGAAAAGGAATTTACAAATTAATAGAAACAAGTTCCATGTGGTTTTACATATATTCGTCCACTTACGGATACTGAGTCAACTCGAGGGGTCGGAAACTGTTTCCAACTCAAAGTTTGGACCACATAAGCAATGGGGCAGCCGGCGAGCACATCCACAGCGTTGGGGATTGGGAACTACATGTTGAAACCAGTTCCGTTCCCCAGTAGAGGCCCTTGTTATTCTTGGTGCCATAATGCTAAGCTCTATGATGATGCGGTTGGTTACCCAGCATATCAGAAAGACCAGGAGGAGCTCCAACATCGTGAAGCTTTGTCGCAGGCAGTGAGAGACATCGATCCCTGAAGCAGATCCTCGGCAGAATGAGGGCGAGAGCTAGCCGATTCTCTCCAAGCATAGCCTTCATCTCTGCCAACGGTGGACAGGACCCAAATTATTTCTTTGTACCTACCCTCTTATTGGCCAGAAGCACCATAGGACATCCCCTATTAACACTCGGAATGCAGAGAAATATTTTTAGAATATTTGTATGATGTTCTGACCAAAAGTCATAATACTATTTTCGACAACGGTCCTTTTAAACAGTTATTTTGGGCTAAGGATGATCCTCTTATAAGGATATAAGAGGATCATCTTACGTAACAGGAAAGACTCAACTAAATAAACTGAACCAGCTAAATCTTGTTCATATCATTAACCCTTTGCACTCCTTAATTTATTTTTTTACCTACCACCAACTCCTTAATTAATTTACAAAATGGACAAATAAAAAGTGGTCTCAATAAAGTGTTGTATTGGAACAGTGTAGAGTGCATAATTATTCTTTTTTTGTTTACATTAAGTAGTAAGGTAGTAAATAAATAAAAATGCATATACTCAACAAATTTATTTACAAGAATTATTTATAATTTTTTAAAGTATGGTACTTTTTAAAACATTCTTCTGGATGAAGGCTGGGCTTCCTATCACAATAGAATGTAGTTTCTTTTCTCCCTCCTTTGACCTTCCGATGGGAACACACCATACAGTCCTTGTGTTTTTTATGGGAAAAAATAAAATGACTCTTCCCATACAAACGCTGGATAGTATCGTCTGTGAACTATTGGCCCGATTTTTGTATCGTTGCATTCCAATTAGACTCATCAATAATTTGTTTCTAAATTTTTTATGTGATATTCTCTGCATATTTTCCTTTGTAGTATATTCATTGAATAAAATGTATGAATTCACATTACATCACAAAAAAACACGAAATACGAAACATCACAAAAAACACGAAAAAAATAATTCCAAGATGTATCCGCACTTCTTTTCGAGGACACAGACACTTCACTACTGATAATATGTAACATAGTATAGATACTTGAATCATATGGCCAACTACCTGCAAACATCATAAAAGTATCCCCCAAGGGATAAGGTCCAAACCTTTAATTCCTGGAATAGGGCTATGTCTATTGTTATATACTGCTCACTACAAATGACTGTGTTGGTCCTATTACAATAATAATAATAACAATGTAAAACTGTGTAGAAAGTCTGAATATGACAAATTCAGTCCCTTTTTAAGTATTACAAAGTATTGGAAAGAAAAAAAATCAGATTTAATAATTTTAAACTATTTTAGAAATTGCGTCTTATAATGTCGAGTCTAGCTGGATAGGAGTTGGCGTAAGAAATACGATGTGGAGCCACACTCGACATAGGAGTGGTTAGGGTTAAACATCCTTCTCGACCGATATCTTGCCCTACGTAACACCTGAAATGAGCACACTACTACCTTTTTCACCTGGTCACTTCATCGGGTGGGTGTCCGACCTCTATTCCTTTTGCCATTCATATTTCCATCAAGAAGCGACCACTCGGTCTATATGTCTTAAGTATCGTAAGATTATTCTCTCACACAGCACGGAAGGTTGCGTCCCAATATTTGATCAATTGGTTCTTCTAGATGTCCATGGAATACACACGAGCCACCTCCAACACCACATCTTAAAGGTATCAAACCTTTGTCTCCTTGAGTGTCCAGGTCCTGCACCTTGTAAAAAAACGAGAGTTTGATCCACCCGAGTCTCGGTTTTACTTTGAATATTTTAATCACTTCCTCCAAATCTCTTACAGGCGACTCATGACTCCCTTAACCATCTAGATTCTGGGCTTAATCACACCATCTTATCTTTTCTTAAATAAAAAAGCAATGATGATATATTTAATGTTCATGTTTGTTGTCTAAAATGTTTCTCTCTCTCTCTTGATGTGCCCTGTCAGGTCCCCCCGACGTTGGCAATCACTCTGGCGAAGGCTTCTCTGTCTTGCGCGATCCGGAACAGCTCTTCCACACGTCTCATTCCGGTCCAGTCTCTTATATTTCGCAGCCAAGACGTCTGCCTTCTACCTGGACCACGATGTTCTCTCCATAGTGATATCCTGGGAATGATAATCAGGGTGGTTTCCCGTTGCCTTCCCTGATAGGTGTTTCTGTAGGGGTCACCCTCCCTTAGCCGGGGGGGTCCGGTTTTATGGCGCCGGACACTCGCACATTCATCCTCTCCTATCTGCTATGGCACTGATGGTAATATGCCAGTGACCACATTGCCCAGGGCTCGCGGGGCTTAAGAGGCCACTCGTGGACGCTAGGAGTATTTTATTTAGTAATTTCATTCGGCCAATCACAAATATTTTAAAATATCTGAATATGAAACATTTTAATTGGGACATTTTCGTTGAATTATCATTGAACCCAAAATTCTGACCACCAGGCAGAGGTTGTCTATTGTTTATGAACTTCTTAAAAAAAAATCGAACAATAAGTATTATGACAAAATTTCAAGCTGTATTAATTTTTTTTTATTTTCAGCACACGCATCGAAAGGTTCACAAAGGCGAGTGGTTAAAGCACTATGCGGTTATACAGCGAGAGCAAACACGGACATCTCCTTCAGAAAAGGGGACCGAATGGAGGTGCTTTCGGACTCAGAATCAGACTGGTGGCAAGTGCTACACCTCACCACACGTCAGGAGGGGATGGTTCCAGTCAACTTTGTGGCTGAAGAGTGTTCTGTTGAGAGTGAAGAGTGAGTTGGATATATTTCTGATTTGAGAATACTATTGAGTAAAATATTAATATTAATACAGCCCTTAGAACTGTTCTCAGTCTAGTTTTCTATTCTAAGCCAGTTTTGCATTACACATAAATGTTAATGTTTATAAAACTAAAGCTCAATTTTGATACCCTATGTAGAAAATAAACCCTCTTCAAACACACATTCATTTATTTCTCATATTTCCAGAATAGCATCTAATTTAAACCTAAATCTAAGATGTAGTTTTATATTTCCAATATAAGTGATTTGAATCAAATGAATAACTTAAATAAAATTGCTAAAGTCAAGTTATATCCTCAAACTCAAATATTTTCTTCTCCATTTTTTTGGTTATTGATGTTAATGAAATTTGATAATTGAGGAGTAAAATTGGCATTATTTTTTTTATGTAGTGACAGCAATGCTTGAGTAGCATGCTTCGAGTACTAAAGATTGAAGTAGCTGTAACAGTATTAACTTTTCAAAAAGGGTTTAATAGAACTGCTATTTTATAATAACTCTCATTCTTAAAAATAATAAAATTGCAAGGTTAACGACACCAACATTGCAAAAAAGGCATTTTTCAATTTCAACTGATACAATATCATATTTTCAATAAAGATATTTATGGTACCTTCCTGTTTTTGATTACCTTAATGAGGTATGATTGAATAATATTTAAATATAACATAAATTTTCCAGTTGGTTCTTCCCCCATGTGTCCCGCAAAGAAGCCGATAAACTACTATTGAGTGCAGAAAACCCACGAGGCACATTTTTAGTCAGGCCTGCTGAACATAACCCCCATGGATACAGTCTGTCCGTCAAGGACTGGGAGGACGGTAGAGGATACCATGTGAAGCACTATAAGATCAAGCCGCTGGACAGTGGTGGATTTTACATCGCTACCAATCAGACATTCCCTAACCTTCCAGCACTCGTACTTTCCTATACTAGTGAGTATCATCATATATTTTATATTAGGACTCATTTTAAACAAATTATTTTTGTTTTAGTTTTACTACTTATAATGCTTATAATATTCTAATAACAAAAGAACACAAATCAAAAGATTAAAATTATATTGTATTATATTACATTTTCATTGTATACTCTTCTCACCAACCAGTGGTAATCTCTTCTAACCAACCAGAAAGGTATTTAAAGAAGCCTTAAGTGAAAACCAGACAAAACCCTTTTTAAAAAATCTGAGTCCCAATGAAAATTAAACCCGTAACCCATGGGTTGGATGACAGGCGTCTTACCAACTGCCGTCTATATTATATTTTAAGGACTGTAGTTCTGAATTACGATAGCCACTGTGTACAATTGCTTAAATGTTATTACATTCAGGAATAATGTAATGCCCGTAATGTAATAAATTTTAATTTAAAAAATTATTCTCAATAAATAAATATATTTTGTATCTGACAGGCCTACTTGACAGAACTTAATCATTATTTTGATCCAAAATTATCTTTTTGGATGTTATGATTTTTCAATTCAACTTTTATTGAAAATTCACAAACGTCAGAAATAGGCAATATTTATTTATTCCATGTTTAAATATTTATTGATGTTAAAAAGAAATATATCTTATTGTAATTATAAACATACGTTCAACAGATGTTTCTTTAAATATACAGTGTATTTCATATATAAAATCTATTTCAGAAAATGCTCTAGGATTGTGTCATGTTTTGGCTCGTCCGTGCCCCAAACCAGAACCGCAAATCTGGGATCTTGGTCCAGAGCTCAGAGACAAATGGGAAATTCCTCGTACTGAGGTACAACTCATTCGCAAGTTGGGTCAAGGAAACTTTGGAGAAGTGTACTATGGAAAGTGGAGGAACAACATAGAGGTTAGTTCAATATTCTTTTCACTTAGTGGTCCTTTGTGGTGCACATCAATAGAGAACACATTTAAGTGATCCCCCTAAAAGAAACTCTGTTAGGCAGTGCGGTGCAAGGACAATCACATTAATTTTTTATAACATCTCGTCAAATTTAGTTAGATGTACATATGCCTAGCTCTTGCGTGTTTCCATTTAATTATGTCAGTTTATTTTTTTATGAATTATCTTATAATAATCCAGTAAGACTGCTGATATAAACCATTATTTTATGTAAAAATATGTGAGCATTTAAGTAAAATAAAAAATATTATTTTATCTACACGAACAAGAAAGCGATTTTCTATTTGAGTTTTCTTAAAGTAGATACTCGTATAATGAATGTTTAATTTACAGGTTGCTGTTAAAACATTACGTGAAGGCACAATGTCAACACAAGCTTTCCTACAAGAAGCTGCAATAATGAAGAAGTTCCGTCACAAGCGCTTGGTAGCCTTGTATGCTGTGTGCTCGCAGCAGGAGCCTGTCTACATAGTGCAGGAGTACATGAGCAAAGGTTCCTTGCTGGAGTTCCTGAGGAATGGAGAAGGGAAATTCCTCCAATTCGAAGACTTAATATACATAGCTGCCCAAATAGCTTCTGGAATGGAATATTTAGAATCTAAATTATTAATACATAGAGATTTAGCAGCCAGAAACGTTTTGATCGGCGAAAACAATGTAGCAAAAATATGTGATTTTGGATTAGCTCGAGTAATTGAAGATAATGAGTACTGTCCAAAGCAAGGTTCTAGGTTCCCTGTCAAGTGGACAGCACCAGAGGCCATTGTGTATGGAAGATTCTCAATCAAGAGTGATGTTTGGTCATACGGCATTTTGCTTATGGAACTTTTTACTTATGGACAAATTCCCTATCCTGGAATGCATGGCAGAGAAGTTATAGAACAAGTGGATCGAGGGTACAGAATGCCTAAACCTCCTGGCCACCACTTGCCCGATGACATTTACAGACTGATGCTGCAGTGCTGGGATGCCACACCGGACAAAAGGCCAACATTTGAGTTCCTCAATCATTACTTTGAAAGTTTCAATGTCACGAGTGAAATCCCGTATCGGGAAGTTCAAGACTAATCCTGTTATCGATCTTTACACCAAATAGAAATGGTGCTCTTGAAAGCCTTTGCATTTATGTCAATATTCAAATTCATTGAGCAATTCGCATATGTACCTTTATTGCAATAAGAAACATTATTGCAATATCAAATAACCTGTAAAATTTGACTGGCCACTCCAAATTTTAAGTGTGGTAGATTTGTACTGGCTTAATATAATTTGTGATCGAGTTAATCTACGAAGATCTAAACCAAACATTTTTTAAAGAAAACGTATAAATGTTCATCATGACCAAGTAGAAAAAATATAAACATTTGAAACAATGAATTTTTAATTCCAGTTCTATGTGCCATTTGGACGAAGCCAATTTTTTCCCATCTAGATTTGCCAACAAATGCTACTTAGTTATGATGAATGTGAATGCCCCTTTTCAATGTAAATAGTTTTCTCGAAACTTTCATAGTTAGTTTTTAAGATTAAGTTAAAGTAAAATTAAAACTCATTCCATATCAGAAGACTGACAGGAAAACTTGAAAAAACCTCTTAACAATAAATATATAGTCAGGAAATATTTAGAAACTAAAAATGTTATGCCTATGCATGATCAACAGTTTTGACAAGCATCTGTCACTTTGATAAGCTTTTAAATTTCACTTTGTTTTTTATAACCTCACAATTCAGATCTGTTAACAGAGAATTATGATGAACTCTAGTTTTATTCCTAACACAAATGAAAAATGTTTCAGCAATTTATAATCTATTTTTATCATAATAAAAGTATTGGCTTATTCAGAGTGGTACATTATTTGACAGGACAATTAAAAGTACATAATAGATACATGCAAAGAAATCCAACCTCAAAAACACAAATTTGGGTTTATTTGAAATATCAAATTAACTTATCTCAGTCAATATGTGCAAAAATATCAAGCCAGTAAAATATATCTTGTTAAATTCTTAATATCATTATATTGAATCCCATACAAGGTGATGTTTCTTCTAATATCTCAAAACAGTTGGAATGTTGGTTGGATCTTTTTTGCAACACACACACTCACACATATACATATAAAGAAGGGTCCTTCAAATTGACCGGTTTTTTGAATTCTTGAATAAAACACACAATTTGCTTTGATTTCAAAAAACTTTTTATTGTTCATTGAAGTATAATGTATGACATTTAAACACAAAATACAATATCCGCCAAATGTCCACCTCTTGCAGCTACACAGATGTCCACTCTTTTATCAAAATTTTCGATGACATTTTGGCATAATTGCGGTTCTAGCTCACCAATAACACGAAGAATTTCATCCTTCAGCTCAGGAATTGATTGGGGGTCATTCTTATAGACCTGGCTTTTCACGTAACCCCAGAGAAAATAGTCCAACGGTGTCAGATCATATGATCTTAGTGACCAATTAACATCACCGTTTCCGGAGATTACAATACATAAAATAGTTCAACAATTTGAACGTGTTGTGTTGTATACGACTCCATTTTTATAAATGTCATACACTACACTTCTCAAATGTCACAAGACCCAGGCAAGTTTGCGACGCCATCTGTGTTTTATCCAAGAATTTAAAAAACCGCTCAATTTGAAAGACCCTTTACATATATATCCGATTGTTCAAGAGAGGAATATTGGACAATTATTTTAAAGCTTCACCTCTGGAAGTATGTAATAGGATCATCTTATTCTTACTGGAGAGCAAACTCTTTTAAATATAACATTTTGGAAGAGACATGATCAATGTTAATATAATAATACATTTTGTGCAGAAGAGAATTTCACACCATTTTTCTGTAACTATATTTGGAAAAAATAAAAAATACCTTGTATTAAATATACTAGGATATCTACTTTTTCATTTTGTAATCAATAAAAATGCTTGTAAAGAAAAAAAAATTATAAGTACTTTAAGCACCCAATTATTATTTTTATGTTTTCTAACAAATTATTTTGTCAACAAATAATAATTTGTCATGGTGACTTCCGTGACCTAGTTGGTAAAATGTCTGTCTCCCAACCATAGACTGCGGGTTCTTAAATTTTATGCTTTCATTTAGAAATGGACTAAAAACAAAATTCAATTAACATTATACATGGATTCCTGGTTAAATATTAAGAGAGATCAGTTTAGCAACTGAGCCATCCTATTAATTATGTCTGTAGTAGTATAACAAGATATTTATATATTATAGTTATATGACTTAGGATGATATTCATTGGCCACATTTTATTTCAGGCAAAATTTGCCTGTTAAAAAGTGTCTAAATGTATTCTAACCGTGTAAATAGCACTTTTTGCAAATCTTAAATTTATATTTTATATTTTTCTTAAAGATTATGCACAAACTAATTAAAACAGATTACCAACCATACACTTAAGCCGTCCCAAAAGTATTCATACTCAGAAAAATTGTGAAAATTTATCAGATATTTTTTATTTTGAGTTTTAATGCTTGTTTTTCCTGAAACATTATTTGTATTTTAACTGATATTTTTCTGGTACATTATAGATGACTTTATTTAAAAAATATTTGTATTACTTAAAATGTTTTTTTTAATTTGAATACGCACATGTAATATCTTGTTAGTTTAAATAAATATCTAAACATACGTAATCCAGGATAATACTATTATTCAAGTCATGTTCTTTAGTCCAATATTTATAAAATATACTCATCTCGAAATTAAGGGGACCAACAATCTTATGAACAGTAACAATTATTTCCAAAGTACAAATTACCATTTCTACAGTTTCAATTATTACCAATATGAAATGAAATATATTATAAACAAACGCATCATTTCAATAAACCATTTCACAATCCTTTTAAATAAATTGTAATTTATTTTTATCAAACACTGTTTATTCCACTTTTTTGAAACGGTATAACCCTACCGGTTTCAAGGCTTTCACATGAGGTGAAAGCCTTGAAACCAGTAGGGTTATACCGTTACAAAAAAGTGGAATAAACAGTGTTTGATAAAAATAAATTACAATGTCTTTAAACCTCCACAACGTTAATGCTTTAACTATAAACAACAACCTTTAAAATAACATGTCTCACTTAAAGTACCCTAATTTTTAAGTAAATTTAGATATTATATATTTTTTAATCAAGTTAACATTTGAAAATTATTTTGCCTTTGTCTATCCATAGATTAATTAATGTTTAAACTTCCCATTGGAATCAGAAAATATCTCCTAATAATCCTTATTTTCTCACAAGTCATTCTGGTTAACTGCCAATTATATACTTGTAATTGGCAGACTTAAATATTAATTAACAATCAGAGAAAATTCAAATGTAAAATATTTAGTTTTTTTAATGGTGCCGAAGAATATTATTTTTAAATAAGTGGCATTTCATCACCACAAACTGCTGAAATGAAATTAAATTAACAAGATATTATGGTTTTTTAAACTACTAAAATTAATTTATTTCTTCCATTATTGAATTTGAATTCATTTATATTTGTACAATATTTATCTATTAATTTATACAGACACTTAAATATAATAAACTGTCACAAATACAATTATAATCTGAATTCAATTAATATTGTTTTTCTTCAATATACAGGTAATGCTCGATATATTTTGTGGTTCTAGTTAACAGGCGCAAAAATAATTAACATTAAATTAACCTTATTAATTATTTCTAGGGAATCAATATGTTAGGTTCTTCCGTGTCTCTCTAAAAATAGCCATATGTAACAAAAACACTTCTTTTACTTTAATAACATTTCTCATTATAATATTTGATGGAGGCAATTTCATATTTCTACAAACATTAGGATGTGTGTGAAAATCTTCTATTCTTCAAAACCTTTCTTTCAAATGTAATAGAGACATGCCTTTGTATCAATATTTTTTCACTGGTCACAATCTTTTTATTTTATTCAATCATATTTTTTGTTTTAGTTTAAACTTGTAAACTGATACCGTAAAATATTTATTGAACATATTCAGTAGCCCAACTGAATAATTAACCACTTAACAGTTGGATTTTTAACACGCGACGTAACACAATGACGAACTGTGAACAAATAAATTCTATACGACAATATATTCCATTCGGAGAAAACAAGTTGAAACAAGATCTGACCAAACAACGCTCGGGAAAAACATTCCCAACAAGCCGAAACAAGATTTGCCCGAATGAGGCTCGGGCTCGTCAGTATAAATAGAAACTTCGTGTGGTTAAAGTGCACCATTATATAGTATGCAAGAATTACCCTATTGCCCATTTGTTAGGTGGAATTCGCAAGTTTTGTGTATAGGAACGAGTTTCTCAAAATGCCAATTTAACTGGTGTGATCAATGCAAATTAAACTATCATTAACCGAGGACTACCTGTACGTTAGTTTCTATCCTTTAAAATGAATCATACATTATTTCCAATTTTATGTTTCATTTTGTAACCAATTGAAAGAGGAACCAACTATGTCGCAATTTTTATTTTTATTACTATGAAAGTTTTGGCTAATCATTGATCTCAATGTATGATACTAGTGTAAATTTTCTCATCTTGTATTTATTTTTGAATAATAATAGAATAATATTTGATTAGGTCTTAGTTTAAGTAGTAATCGTGACTGTGCATTATTAATTAAAACATTGCGGTATATCTTGATAAGCTAAGTATACGTAATAATTTTACTGTTGTTAAATGTTTCATGTTACTATCCCAATATTCATATGTTTTATAACATGGTCACATCACAAAAATCTGCACTGAACATCAGTAGGCTGTACATGTATTGTAAGTTGTGATAATTTTGTATTTATAAGTGGTATATATTAGGAAAAACTTAACTATAATTTTTTTAAAAGCTTCACAATTTCCTACAAATATTGATTCTACATATTGTTTTGAAACATCGGCCAGTAAATATGTTTTTGATTACTTCCTCATAGTATGTATGTGCCGTCTTATTTTTTTTTTGTATTTTACTGCAACTAAAATTAATATATCACATTTCTGACACTACTTTGTTAAAATAAAAATATATCTGAAACAAAATAAAAATGTTTTTTTTTACCATTGTTTTACACATAAAGAACTTAATGCATTGTCTTCAAATACTTAATACTTTCTTCTATTTAATATCATCATCACTCTATACGTTCCATCAGGAGCACAGGGATGCCATGAAATGCCTCCATCCAGATCGGTTCTTTTTAATATACTTAATAATTTATTTTCAAACTATATATATTTGAAACGAAAAGGAGAGGAAGGATGAGGTAGACTGAGGAGATAGTTGGAGAAATTTTAACTTGAAGGGAAGGTAAGAAGTATGAGAAACAGAAGGGCATGTTGTGATGAGATATATAGGTGTGGAAAATGTACAGACTGTGTGCGTGGATAGAAAGACGTTGAGACTGTCTACCCCAAAAGGGAAATGGTGTGATAAGTGTGCATGTAAGTATTTATTTTCCAAATACATATCAAAGAAAATCCATTTTCAAGCAATATTCGGAAGAAAAAAACATTTATTTAGCCCACTGTATCAATTCCATATAACTTTTAGAAATATCAAAATTTTGAAATTAACTTTAAATTTGCTTTATCATATTATTTTTCACATTACTTGCTTTTTGCTAACTACGAGTATTCTCCCAACATGTTATGTAAGTGTACATCCCTTCTTGTCTTTTACAAAATACCTAGGAAGTTATCAGGTATTATCTCTTAATAATAATAATAATAAACTGATGTGCCTTATTAATTTAGCTGTGGATTGGAATATGTGCAGGTATATAAATTCAATATTAAAAAAAACCAGCTTTCTACATAGTACTTTCAAAATTCATTAACTTACAGAGTAATTTTGATAATCCGGTATTTTTGGTAACTAAAATAGCATCTAAATGTATATGAGACAGAATGATGTACATTTTCATTGGATTCTGACAGTACGAGTATTTTGAATATGTTCATTATTTTACATAAATTTATCTGTTAGTAGTTTAATTTTTTTTAAATATACAATCTTGAATTTAGTTTTTGAAATCAATATAATATAACATAATATACATAAAAGAAATTAGTAAACAATTTATTTTATTTTTAATTGATTGGGGGGTATGGAACCAAAAATGGAACTTCATTTATGTTGTATTTTTAGTATGCCCTAAGAACACTTGTGGTCAGATATCTCATTAAAGAGCACTATTATATTGTATTATTATGCCAACAGTACTATATTTGATAAAATTCTGATGCTGAAGCTTTTAATATGTATGTAAATAGACCAACTTATTCTAAGCTTCCTGAATTATATATGAAAATTTTGACTTTTTGCCACTCTGATTTTTCTTTTTGTCACCTACAGAGATTAAAAAAAATATATGTATATATATATAGAGTAAATTTTTTACATGTCAATATTATGTATTTATTCTTTGTTAACATTTGCCAAATAAGTCATAAAGCAAAGAAATTAATAATTTGGTAACCATAATAATACCCCTCAGACCTCTGTTATAATATATGGCAGATGGGTAAAAGAAAAGCTCCAATCTTCATAAATGGATTGAGGTGCCTGACACTACTTTCAAACCCTAGATTGCCTTAGGGAAATTAAAATTCCCACTGCTGTGAAAAGATCCAGGGTCAATTTCTATCTCAGAATACTGCAGGGTGGAACCAAACTCAATATGGTACTAGAGGTGCCCAGTAAAATGCACCATGAGGAACCAGTTCTATGATTGCAATAGTGCCGCCAAACTTGCCATTTTTTGGCAGAAAAATGAACGACACGAAAAGAAGAATAATAAAAATATTCACTATCTATGAATGTGTTATATTGCAAGAAAATAATGCAATTGTTCACTAGAAAATTACCTCTTGAAAGCGCTGCGCTGCTAGTCAAGCTTTTGGTTACATAAATCCAACTTCGTTATCGATTATTTTATTGAGCTTATTTTAAGTCTATTCATACTGAAACTATGGCATCATCATAATACTTATTGTATTGTGCACTTGACTAGAAAGAAAGCTTCAATGTGTCAAACCACAATGTTGAGTTTTATTATTAAACAATTTTTGCTTATCATATACGATTGTTACACTCAAATTGTGCAGACTTTTTGAATCATAGTATAATTGCATATACCATTAATTATATGGCATTACTGCTAAATTAAAATTTTATGAAACTTAACTTTCTAACATTTTTATCTTACACTTAGTTTTAGAACTATTTTTTATAGAACAACAGAATTCAGTTAATTCTAGTAATAGTTTCTTGAAAAATTATTGAGTGTTTGTTTCAGGTAATTATTGAATGAATAGTTCCAAAAAAGGCAATCATTATATGATTATAGAAATTTGGTGTATTGTAAAGATTTATTTATTCAACCCTATATTTGATTTCATTTGAACTGTTCAATATGTAGTGTGTGCAGAATAGTGCACTGGAATACATGCCATAAGTTTACATAATAAATACAATTAGCAAATATGCCTTAATTCGAAGAGAAACTGTAAACTTTTTTATCGTTGCAAGTAAGACACTTTCAATTAAAATGAAGATCTTTGAATTGATTATGGAAAAAACTAAATCCAACAGTAAAAATAATCTTGCGACTTAATTTATGGGGAAAAAGTTGTTCCGTATCTCTATTGTTAAAAAAGTCAAACATAACACAATTAATAATACTTAATTAATTAATGCATTATTATCTTTTGGATATGGAACATTTCACTCTTTTTACGTTCCATGAGGAATAAAATGGTTTTTCAAATGAATTTGTAGTAAATTTGAGATGTAGTGAAGTTTTGTAGATTGCTAGTAAATTTAATGTTAACTTCTCTACAAAATCAAAATAAACCAATCATGTATTAGCCAATTTTGGAAATTCTAAAGGATGAAAATTTTCATAGCAACCATACTTACAAAAAAAAACTAGAACATTTTTAATGACTTGCAGGTAAACTGCTTCGAATTATTTTTAATTTTTCTTAATACGTATGTATCATCATATACAATATCATCATATATGTATCATCATATACAATACGTATGTATCATCATATACAATTTTTCAAATAATGGAAAATATGGAAAAATCTGTACTCTTTTCCAATGTTTGAATTAAATATTTGTACTAGCAGTGGCATTTTTGCATTTAGAATGTAAGCTTAAGGTAAATTTACTATGAATTGACTGTGTATTTATCAGATTGACTATCTTTTTTTATATGTACATTGTTGTAAATATATTTCAGATGATACAGTTTTACACTAACTCTGCTCAAATCAAAATACAGACTTTTCCAAGTCTCAATATGAACAGGCACTATATTCATATAATGCTTATGTCCATTTTCCAAGTCTCAATATGAACAGGCACTATATTCATATGATGCTTATGTCCCCCATTTAAAAAAAAACAATAAAAATACACAGTTTAATTTTGTACCTAAAATTAATCTTAATTTTTGTAATTAATATAGCTTGCTGTATCTTTTTGTAAATAAAATTTTCAAATTTATCTGGCTTTTTTTAATATTATACATGCATACGTTTCGTCAGGCCGTTTTCTTGTTGGGGTAGGCAGAGAGAAGTAAGCACCAACACACATCTTTCACCTTCTCTACATCTATATACCTTTTCATACCATTCCTACGATTTCTCCAACTTTTCCATCATATCATTAAATTGTTCCAAACATCCTTTGCTTGGTCTTCCTCTACCACACCTTTCACTAACATTTACACTGTATATTGTTTTGTTAGTATTTCTTCATTCACTCATTCTACATGCCCAAACCATCTCACAGTGCTCTTCTTCGTCTTATTTAATACATCATCCTTAATCATTTCAATATTTCATTTCTACATGCGTACAGCTTCTTACACAACTCATAATTTTTCTAACTTTACATATTCTTTCAAAATATCATCACTTGATCCCATTATACTAGGTTAGTCAAAAAGTTTTTAAAGCGACATCTATGGAGCAGTAGAAAAACCAAAATTTCTACGCCATTTTAATTATTTATCTTTCATAAGAACGTACTCAAAATTTCATTTCGATCTGTCAATTCATTCTTTGTTTACAAGCCATTTGAAGTTGACGTGTCAGTGTATTTTTTAACAATGGAAAAATCCGAATATCGTGCAGTGATTAAATTCTTTGTTTTGGAATGTTTATCGGCTACTGAGATCCATTCAAAGATGGTGAAAGTATTAAAGGAGTCTTCTCCTTCATTTCCAACCGTTCACCGATGGGTTTTGGAGTTTAAGCGTGGCCGTACAAGCGTTGAAGACGATCCACGCTCAGGACGTCCAAAAAGTGCATCAACACCAGAAATCATAGCGAAAATACAGGATATGGTTTTGGAAGATCATCGATCGACTGTGGATGTGATAGCTGACACCATAGGCATCTCACATGGAACAACATGGCATATTTTGGCTGAAGTTTTGGGTTTCAAAAAACTGTGTGCACAATGGGTGCCGCATTTGCTAACAATGCAACAAAAACACGTTCGAATGCGACTTTCTGAGCAATTTCGAAAGGATAAAAAGGATTTTCTGCGTCGATTCATCACTATGGATGAGACTTGGGTCTACCACCATGATCCTGAATCAAAACAAGAGGCTAAGGAGTGGTGTGAACCAGGCACTTTGGCTCCGAAGCGAGTTCGTGTCCAGAAATCGGCCAAGAAGGTGTTAGCGTCAGTTTTTTGGGATGCAAAAGGAATTTTATTGATAAATTATCTCCAAACTGGTAAGACAATCAACTTTGATTATTATTGTGACCTTTTGGACCAGTTGGATGAAAAAATTTGTGAAAAAAGACCCGGTTTGCAGAAAAAAAAAAAATCATTTTTCATCAAGACAATGCACCTGCTCACACAGCTCAAAAAACCATCGCGAAAATCAGTGAATTGGGGTACGAATTGTTGCAGCATCCACCTTATTCGCCAGATTTAGCTCCCTCTGACTTCTGGCTGTTCTCACACCTCAAAAAATTCCTTCGTGGAAAGCATTTTTCATCAAACGAAGAGGTTATAGCCGTCGTAGAGGAGTATTTTGCAGGCCTTCCAGAAAGTCACTTCCGTGATGGGACAACAAAGTTGGAAGATCGTTGGACCAAGTGTATTGATCTTATGGGAGACTATACTGAGCAATATAAGTGATTTCCCCCCAAAAAAAATGTATTTTCATTTCCGCTTTCAAAACTTTTTGACTAACCTAGTACTTTCCTTAGTCCTCCTCTACCACGGCTTCACCTCACATTTGCACTGTATATTTGATTTGTTAGTCTTTCTTAATTCATTTGTTCTATGTGCCCAAACCATCTCAGTGCTCTTCTTGATCTTACTTAATACATCAGTCATAAGATTATCTTGACTATAATTTATCTAAAATAAGGGAGTCTAATTCATTCAAAATGTAACATTATCTGATCATGCGATGGACATGCCCGGCTTGGTATCTGTCTATATACATTATAACTTGTTCAGGCTGGAAGCTTTTGCACCTTTGGGGTAGTTTTAAAATCCTTTACAAAGTAAAGTTCCAAAATGCCCCTTATCCAAGAAGAATTTTCATTTTAAGAAACAAATAATGGCCTTTTAAGGTTGAATCCTACTCAAAATGATCCTGGTTTCCAAAGATATAATACATAAACATAAAGAATCCCACATTCGTATTAAAAATATTTACACCAGATTCAAACATACCATGAGTTTATACTTTTCCCTGAAAATTAGTTTAAAAATAACTGAATAGCATAATAATTTTAGCCATCGGTTATAAGCCGGGTTGGATAAATATCTCACAAATTTGCATTATGGCACAGGAAGCAGTTTACATTCATTTATGTATTCTTACATGAGCACTGAATTTAGTTCTTTTTTTTGTAAATGTCTCAATATTAATGAAATTTAGAAACAGTTTCTAGAAAGAAAATATTTATTTGACATATATTATTGAATTATTACTCGTAAGATAAATGATTGTTAATAAACTTGATTGGAATTATAAATATAATTTATTGAAAAATATTACAATTTAACTTTTATTTACTTCAAAATACACCTTTCAAATATTTACACACTTATGCATGAGACCGTTTTATTGTTCAAAACAGTGCTAACTTGTTTTAATTTAAAGAAAAAATAATCTTTAAAATGTAATTTTTGGCATGTCATAATTCGACCAGACAAGTATTTGTTGATTTAAGTCCATATGCAAGTATTTGTTAAAACATTATTATAGAACTGTATCCATTGGTCACATAGAACTTATTTGTTCTGGAAAGATTCTCACACAGGGAACATTTGATGAGAATGATAGAAAGTGCAGTTCTAGCATTACTATTAAGATTCAACTATAAATACAACTATTACACAAACAAAGATGACTTGAAAAAATAGTAAATGTTTTATTATTTCTTAGTATAATGCTGTCATTCTGCAGTGCCTTAGGACCAACTGTTGTTTGCCTCATTCTTTTGACAGAGTGGTCGTAGCTATGGTAAATTATGAACATCTCGGGTTAGCACTGGACTGATTATTTCTATTTTATGTAGTCTTAAATGTCTTTAGAACATTCTTCCAGTGAGTGGTGTCTCATAATTTTCACCAGATATGTCCAATGTGTCAGAGGCTGACTACAGACATGCATGTCATCTAGTCTTCCTTGCACAACAAGTCCTTCCATGGAGTCTTCAATTCTGGCTATATGGCCAAAGATTCACAGAATTCTCAAATGAACAGTTGATGATAACCATTCTTCAATTCTGCTAATATTGAATAATTTCTTCATGATTCAATATTATCAGAATTGAAAACTATCAAGAGTACTCAGAACAATAATTTACTCTGATTTTCATTCCCGCAATCACATGTGTTTGAAATGAGATATTCCAGATAGATTTCAAAACTTCACAGTTACCAATTTGTGAAATATTTGATTTATTCTCATTTGCACGGTCTATTAACATTTTTGGATTTTCTTTACTTATTGCGAGGCTGAATTGAGACTGGCAGATTCCAAAGTGCAATTTTAGGTTTATATTGACATTCTGTGTATCGAACAATTCAAGTTCTGTACAGATATCACAAGAGCAGCATTATAATTATCTTGCAGAGCTTTCGGATTATTATATTCATATTATCTAGTTCTTGATAGATTCCCATTTGCTTTTATATTTCTTTGAAATTCCACTAGATTTTTTAGTTTCCTAACGTTGGCGTTTTCTTGATGCTAGTTTCAGATGGATTTTCTTATCTTCTGATAGTCTTATTGATATTATGTTTTATGTTATCCAATAACGATTTTGATCTCAAGTTGATAGAACTCATTTGCCATTGAGTCCAGTTATTTTCGAGTGCTGTGAGGAAGGCTTCTTGATTTTCGATCTCCATTCTCTGAGATACTTTTTGAGGGAATATATGTATTTGTAAAAAAATGTGGTTAAAGCTACAATCAGCTCGTGGTAAGGTATAGATATTTTTTATAAAGCTTTACCATCTTGACTTAATAGAAAATAATAATAACTTTACCATCTTGACTTTACTTAACTCAATCTGGTTTTGATGTCGACTATATATTGATGTCCAGGTAAGGACATTGCGATAATTATGCTAAAATACTGTTTCCATCACGGTCATTTTGTTATCTATAGCAAACTGCAATAAACACCTAGCAATAGAACACAAATGTATTAACTTCTCCTGAATATATATTTTTTATTCTTTTAACTTATATATACTGGCACAAATCATCCTAGTATGGGTGGATTGCCTATTAAAAAAAAAACCATATATGGACAAAAAATTGTTACAATACATTATTAGATCAAGTTATAAATAAACAAAATAAAAGTAAAAAATAGATTAACTGTTCCAATGAAACAACTAATTCTCATCACTTAACATTCTATGTTCAAAAACATTTACTCAAATATTGAAGATGTCAATATTCGAGGCCCTATTCAGTGACAACCTCCAAAACAAAAATGGAGTACTTTGTAAATTTATTTAATTATTGCCAAGTTAACATGTATGTATGTACCTTAAATAATTTTCAAGAACATTGATATTACATTACAAACTTGGTATTGCACAGATCTGAAAATATATTTTTTACACAAACACGTATGCTTATCATTTTTTTTTTGTGTAAATATGCACCTTTCATGAGGCAGGTTAGTCACCTTTCGTGAGGCATTAACATGATATTGCCTACCCCCCTCAAATTCAAATCATCAGTTTAAATATGAGGGTATGTCTTATATGAAACTCTATGAGGGTATGTCTAATATGTATCTACGTAAATATAAAATAAATTACAATTTATTAAATAGTATCTTTGAAGACAATGCTTGTTATATATTTTTTCGGCCCTAACTTATTTTACAAGTAGCATATTTGAGTAGACAGAAAAGAAAGAACATCTATCTACCCTATATTTTTAAATTATTTCTGCAAAACAGTAAAACCTAACTCTTCTGTAAGGGTACTGTATGTTTGTTTACTTGAAAAAAACATATCACACATGTGATGAGAGACAAACTATGGAAAATATTAAATGAATACTGAATTGAATGTAAATTAATAAGTGGCATTTTGTCATTATACACCTAAAGTAGAGCATGTATTTAAGTGCACGGTACTTTGAGTGGTTTAATATTTCAAAAGGGGTAAAGCAAGGATGTGTTTTGTCACCCTGGTTGTTTAATATTTATATAGATTCATGTGCGAAGGAACTACATACATAGGTCAAAGGATCTACATACATAGGGTGGCATACAAATATCAAATCAGAATGTGTGCTGATGACATGGCAGCATTAGTGGAGAATGAGGATGAATAAGCAAATTCTATGAGAGATGTGAAGAGAAAGATCTGAGAATGGATGTTACGAAATCCAAAGCTGCTAGAAAAGTGTGAAAGGAAAAATAAATGTGATATACGGGTGAGTAAGGAAGAATGAGAGCAAGTTAAGGAATTCTGATATTTAGGTAGACAACAAAAGATATCGAACGACATGCAACCAAAACAAAATCAATGGAGCACTAAAACATTTAGACAGCATCAAAATCTGCTAATATAAGTCCACAACAGTTTTTTAGCACTAACTTTAATGTATGGAAGTGAAATGTGGAAATGGAAAAATACTGAAAGGAGTCGAAAAAAATGCTATAAGAATTGCATACACTGAAAAGAATAAATGGGGTGACCATGAATGACAGAATATGGAATGAAGTGATTAGGGATGAATGCTAACTTAAGACTGATATATTAAGTAACATCAAGAAGAACATTCTGAGATAGTTTGGGCATGTAAAACTAATGAATGAAGAAAGACCACCAAAACAAATATAATTGTGAATGAAGGGTATGGTAAAGAAAGACCAAAGAAAGTGTAGTCAGAGCAAGTGAAAAATATTTTGAAAGAACGAAATGTAGATTCCAAGAAATCATAGGAGTTGCATGATAAGGTGTATGGATGTAAAACAGGCGAAAAATGTATGTCGCAATAGGAAACTCTCTGCCTACCCCAACTGGGAGACGACGTGATCGTATGTATGTATGAGATTCAGTAACCGTGTGTATGTGGTTTACATTTTATTCATATTTGCCACAATGTAAAACCAATGTTTTACTGTATCTATAGGTAAACCTGATCTGCTATGTGATAATTTCTTTCAACCGAGTAGAAATGTGTAAAAAAGTCACACTGGGACCCACTTTAAGCGTACCATCAAGAATTATACCACAAAGAACTTAATTAAATTGAATTAAAAGAAACAACCTTGATTAATTTTGTTTATTCATTGTTTAGATTGTCAACATTTTTTTTCTAAAAATAATTCTTTAAAATCTTGTACAAAAAAATATACTAAAAACTAAATAATTTCAAAATCTAATAAGTCTTCATGTTATATCAATCAAAATCTAATAAGTCTTCATGTTATATCAATCAAAATCTAATAAGTCTTCGTGTTATATCAATCAAAAAAATCTTACAGATGGGATAAGAAAAAAATCACAAAGATATGATTAACATTAATCTCTTCAAAAGTATTTCAATTAATCTTCATCATCAACATCTGAAACATTATACATAAGATGAGGTAAATCAATAAAAATTCAGTCCTTAAATTTTTTTTATTTGTAAATAAATGCAAAAAATGTAGACATTTTTTTACAAAAAAATATACATTATTTAGACTGTATCAAAACTATGATAATTATAAAATATTTGCTCAGTTGAACTTCTTGGAAATTTCACTAAATAGTTGTAAATTTTAACAAGTGTTGTGGCCAGATACTACAAAGTACGAAGATTCACATAATTTGAAGGTGCATGTAGTCTAAGTTTCTTTCAAAGACCTGTTATTTGTCTTTCTCAATTCTCTATTTTTGAGTTCAAATACCACTACAGGGTTTATATTAGTGTTTTATATATGAAATCGTATACAGTACAACCTGGTGGGTTTATTGCTACATGACAATATCTTAGTCACGTTAACCAATCAGATGTGAAAGAGACCTGAAGTGACAACAAAACTGATACTCTTTTAAAAAAATTGGGTACCAACGGATATCGAATCCATAACCTCCGGGTCAGAAGTTACAATAACCTTATCAACTAGGCCATGGATGTCGTTAAGAGTAATGTGTGGAAATTTGAAGAACTATGTTATACAAAAGATAAAGAAAATTATCATTAATATTTTGCAATTTTTATTAAAAATTCCAAAGGTGTAAAATGTTGAGCCCAATTTGTACATATATAAAAACAACTTTATAGCAATTCTTAAATAATAATAAAATTATCTACAATTCAACTAAATTTGACATGAAATAGATCTAAACAACAGCAGAAAAATGCTTGGTGCGTGATCTATTGCATAAAATATAATTACGTAGTTGACATAAAATAAATCTCAATGAAATATTTGGACGCCTCTTACTAAAAACATTTAAGTAAATGCCCAACAGAACAATAATTCCTGACCATAGGTATCTGAAACAAGAGAAAAACAGAATTAATTTACATAAAAATAATTCATTTACAAATTATTTGTTACATTTTCTTCTTCCAAATTTCATTCACTAAGCCAACCATACTTTTCTTGGTCTTCTACCACACTTTCCACTCGCATTTTCAAAATATATTTGTTTTGTCTTCTTCATCCTGTAGAGTGCTCTTCTACATCCTACTTAATACATCAGTCATAAGTTCATCTTTAATCACTTCATCTATATTCTAGATCATTCTTCTCAGCTTTATTGGACTCTTTTGTCTTTTCCATGTCCACGTTTTACTCCTATATATCTCCTTATACACACTTCAGTTCCACTATGTATGTTTTAATACCCCATTAACTTTGTTTCCAATAATTACACAATGTTCCATATCCATCATAACTCTTCCCCAAAAACATAGTACAAAATTTAAAGAAAATAAATAAAAAAATTCAATCTCAACAATGTACTGTAGGTGATCAATCTTCAGTAATTAGATATACTATTTATACTCAAGGTTATTATTAAAAAGGTAAAAGGAAAAAAACTTAAATAACACATCGATCAATAAGTCCCGGAACTAACTAACAGATGGCGCCTCTAATAACAAATCGATACCATTCTCAGTTACTACAAACTTTTAGAAGTTACGTGTCAAACTTTTATGACATTCCGACATTGTGTCATTGAGTTACAGTGATTTTAGTGACGCTACTTTTGCTATTTTCAAAACAATGGAAAAAACCGAATTTCGTGTGTTGCTAAAACATTGCTTTTTAATGGGAAAAATACCGTTCAAACTCAGCGATGGCTTGAAAAGTGCTATCCGGGCTCTGCTCCATCGAAAACAATCATTTGTCGGTGGTATGCTGATTTCAAATGCGGTCGTACAGACACAAATGATGCTGAATGCTCTGGTCGTCCAAATGAGGCTGTTACACCAGAAAACATAAAAAAAACCCTCAAAATCGTGATGGAATATCACAAAGCAAAGTTGCGTGAGATAGCTGACATCCTGAAGATATCATTTGGTAGTGTTTACACTATTTTGCATGAACATTTGGTCATGAAAAAGCTATTTTCAAAATGGGTGCCGCGTTTGCTCACAATGGAACAGAAACAACAACGCATCGATGATTCAGAACGCTCTTTGGCACTGTTTACGCGAAATAAACAGGAGTTTTTGCATCTGTATGTGACAATGGATGAAACTTGGATCCACCATTATACTCCGGAATCAAATCGGCAGTCAACTGAGTGGAGTGCAGCCGGTGAAAGTCCTCTGAAGCAACCAAAAACTCAACAGCCGGCCGGGAAGGTTATGGCCTTCGTATTTTGGGATGCGCATGGTATAATATTCATCGATCACCTTGAAAAGGGAAAAACCATCAAAAGCGAATATTACATAGCGTTATTGGAGCGTTTGAAGGCAGAAATTGCAAAAAAACAGCCCCTTATGAAGAAGAAAAAAGTTCTCTTACATCAGGACAATGCACCGTGTCACAAGTCGATGGTAACTTCGAATTGCTTCCGCACCCATCGTATTCTCCAGACTTGGCCCTCAGCGACTATTGGCTGTTCACAAACCTCAAAAGATGCTCCAGGGAAAGAGATTTGGCTCCAATGAAGAAGTGATTGCCAAAACTAACGCCTATTTTGAAACCAAAGATAAATCGTTCTACACGGCTGGCATAGAAAAGTTAGGAAAGCGTTGGAATGAATGTATTGCTCTTGAAGGAGACTATGTCGATGAATAAAGAAGAATTTTGGCAAACAAATGTTGTTTTAGTAGTTAGTCTCGGGACTTATTGATCGATGTGTTATTGAAGTATATAAGAGTATATCGTCAGCTAAGAGTGCTAAACTGTTAACTCCATTTTTGGACAAAATGACTTTTTGGTATGGATAGAAAGAGAAAAAAATACTCTATAGAAGCATCAAACTTCGAACACCGTGTAACAGACCAAAATTGCTGTTTTCGAGCCTCAATAATATCTGTCAACTCCACGAGCTTCAATTTACGTGCGAAAATAGTGCAAACTCCCTCATTCGGCGTCATTTTGTAGACGAGTTAGCAGCTTAAGTGCATGCGGGTCGGATAAATATTCCTGCTTGATGAGTATTAAGGTTTAGTTTCATGTCCGGTGATTTTTTATAACGGTAAGTACTGATCTTTATTATTTTCATAAGATTATTGCATTCTAGTCGCGAGAAAGGACAGGAGTATTATGGAAAAGTAAAAAAAGAGTCAAAATGGGTGTATGAAGCTGTAAAAGAACCGAAGTCGATGAAAGGTAGATGCAAATGTGAGAACACAAATAGTGTGATTAAGTGTGCTACGGTTACTGAAGACAGAAGGAAAGGAATCTTTAAAACATTTTGGAGGAACTATTATTGGGGAGAAAAAAAGTGTACATCGCTGATACTGTAAAATCACTTCCGATAAAACGTGCAACAGATAGAAAAGACTCGGATATATCTCGAAGATCACAATCGTTTTCGTACCACATGAAAGTGAATGACAAGGATGTCAGGGTATGTAAAACAATGTATTTAAATATGTTGTGTATCGAAGAAAGTAAATACCAACTACATATACAGAAGAAAGAAGAAGCCAGAGAAGAAAAAAGAAAAAATAAGGAAAAACAAACACTAGTATTTACAGCAGATATGCAAGCCGTTTTAATGGCCCCAAAATCGAATGTGAGTGTGCTGTACTACAAAACCAAGCTGCAAGTACATTACATTTGCTTTTATCATACAACAACATAAACAAAGATGGTAACTGCTTCTTGTAGAACGAGACGGAAGGAGGTCTTAGTACAGAAGAGTTTGCCTCAATATGGACATATTTTCTTGAACAGAAGATTTTACCTAAAGTCAAAAACCGAGAAGATGTGCAGTTCATTATTTACTCAGACGGATGTGGCTATCAAAATCGTAATGTTACCCTATCAAACGCTCTACTAAACATTGTAGTATCAAATAATATAACGATAGTGCAGAAGTACCTCGAAGTTGGGCACACTCAAATGGAGGTGGATAATATGCACTCACTAATAGAACGTAAAATGCGAAACAAAATTATAAACGTTCCTGCGGACTACGTTCAAGTGATTGAAAAGCTTGCAAAAAATCCATTTGAAGTGACTTACTTAGAACACACGTTTTTCAAAAAGTTCGACAGCGTGACAAGCTACAAAAATATTCCTCCGGGGCAATCTGCAGGAGACCCTAAGGTCACTGATATCCGTGCGCTCATGTATTCGCCGTCAGGAAATATTTCATACAAACTATGGTTTTAAGACTCCTGGACGTTATTACCTCAAAGAAAAAGTTCTGTGCAACCAACCACCTGGAGTGAATTGGAATTACTGCACCAAGACAGGCTTGTAATTAGCGCCCGAAAATATGAAGACTTTGTAATTTATTTTTATCTGTTTATTCCACTTTTTTGTGACGGTATAACCCTATCGGTTTCAAGGCTTTCACCTCATCTTCAGGGGAGCACAAACAAGACTAAATGCTGTTCGAACTGGTACCAATATACACGCTTCAACGGTTGGGGGCTGAGGGGTGAGGGAGGCATGGGACGATTTCGGCCAAGAGCGCAGAGATTTTTGGGATATAACTGTTCAACAGATGTTCGGATCGATGTACTGACTTAGAAATTTCTAGGGCCTCTAATCTGTCCAATTTATTTCCGTTACTACTGATATGTAAGAATTTGGCATCATCGATAGAAAAAGTATTGTTTTCACAGTGACAATGATTAGCCATTTCAGAATAAATTAGAGGATTTGTTATGGCGGATTTGAGTTCACGAAATCTTTTTTCAAAAGATCTTCCTGTCTTTCCTATATAGAAATTATCACAGTCAGCACATAAAAGTTTATACACGCCACTGTTGCTAAGTATTCCATTTTTGCCTTTCCCATTAAATAAGAGTTTCCGGAGATTATAATTAGTGTAAAAAGCTGGCTTTATGTGACTTGGAATATTTTTGGTTATTTCGTATGATATGGTTTCTATAAATAGGACTTTGCTCCATTTATAGGTATGCTTATAGGTGTCGTTAAATATATAATCTCGTAATAAAATAATCTACCAATGGGATTTTCAATCTCTTTATCCTGTGAGTCATATTAAAATAAATCGGTTTTTTCGCTCTCCTGAAAAATTCACCCAAATGGAGTTAACAGTTTAGCACTCTTAGCCGACGATATGTATTAATTTTGTTTATTGAACATTTGATATTGCAAGATAAAAGTTATGAATCATGTGTATTATACTCGTATGTTAAATAAAAGTTAAAAAATGTAAGGCCATAAAGAACATAATCTGATATAATATAAAAAGTAGTAGAGAGAAGTTGGCAGCAGACCACCCAAAATAGATAATTATGAAAATCACAAAAGAAAGCATATAGTATGTCCAACACTTATCCAAAGAGATGTATAAAAATGTGTGATCTGGACAAGATTTATATTTTCTCATAAAAAAATAAACACTCAATATATCATAATAAAACACAATGTAAACCTTCAGCAATGCCCTGAAACGTCAACTAAATGGTTTGTGACACCTGTTGTTTTAATATATTTACTATATTTTTTTTATTCATTACATTTACGATTTTGACAAATTTGTTTGTATGTCACCATTTATCACACTCGCTCTGCGTGCACCTCTTCATTTTTTTCCCAGACTATTTTGGTCTTTTTATTGTTCTTTTCATTTTTATTTTTGACCAAAGACATTAGCTCTGTATTTGTAAAATAATATTTTTTTTTTGTATACTTTTTTTCTATCATTGTACCTATCCATGTATTTTCACATGTTATTAATTAACTTTCATTAAATTTATAATATGAATTAATTTTATTTATTTAACTTGTAATAAAATTGCATTTTTTTTTTTAAAGAATAGATATGACCGAAGTCATAGGTATCCTTATGCCATCGAACACTAGGCGGAAAAAGTGCATGAGTTGTTCGAGGAGAGTAGCACAGAGCGGAGTTCGAACCGACAACCTTTCACACGGAAGTCCAGTGCGTTACCGCGCGACCATACCATACACCTATAAGTTACAGCTCTATTGACTATAAAAATTATATTAAATTAAAGTTACAGCTCTTTATAATTTCTTATATGAGCTATAATGATAAAGAAATGTACTAGCACCCTTGAGAAGATTTTTGGATGTGAAATGACTGTGTAAGAATCATCTATTTTTACAGTGTTGTTAAAGCTACATTGAAAGAATAGCACTGTTATAATTACTTAAAGGGCCTTTTCAGTTTATCAACTTAGATAGCCTTCAGGTTATCAATCTATCTCAGAGCAGTACCCTAGGCACACCTCGGTTGAACAGGTCATTAGACGTAGTAAGCTGTCGGAGAACTTCGTCTTGTAGCTCCTGTTTGGTTTAAGACGTAGTTCTCCGTTTGAATTATATTACGATTATTTTAGTCGTGGAAGTCCAGCAGAGGTATCATATACGGCACAACTCGATATCTATCAAGCGTTCAAAGCACATATACTATATTGTATGCCCAAATTCGATAATTTTTAATGTTATATTCGTATTGAGGAATTATTCAAAATACTCGTATGTTTGTTTACTTAGTAAAGAAATATCGTGTACCCAGAATATAATTTCAATGTTAAATGACATCATCACAATTTAAATACAAATTACGCCTAGATTTTCTCGATTTTCTGTTTAAAGTGGAGTTACATATATTTCCCGATTTTTTTGGAAAGTAGTTTTTTTTAATAATGTTTTGTAAAACGTTGAAACTGAAAAAAAATATCATGTTTTGAAAATATATAATTGCTGATATTTACTAAATAATACTCGCATATGATAGAGTCTGAATAGGAGTTGATAAAAAAAACTTTTAAAAACCGAACCATCTTTAGTAGCATGCTACTCAAGTATTCTATAAATAATAGTAATATATTAAAAGCAATAACGATGTCACTTTACAGCTACTCTACTTAACAGAATTAATTAAATTTCCTATGAAATTGGTTAGGTCTGACATTTATTCACTTGATTAAAAATACTTCATATGTGGAGTACATTAATATAAATGAAATTTTAAATATGATTTTAAATGTTCAAGCCTACGAAACAAAATATGAATACATAAATATTAGGATTGACATCCAAATCTGTTGTTATTCCTATTAAACATAAAATGTGGATTTAAATGTTATTATTCAAAAGTATCACTTACTGGAAAACAAAAGGTTTCTCGAAGAACATGAATGAAAATACAATTGTGATCGCCTTCCTAGTAGTAGTGACCGTGACAGCAGTGAAGGCTCCACAAGTCTTCACCAAACATAATACTGCTTGGACTCCCATGTAGCCAGTCAAGCTGAATAAGAAACCATATCCGTATGTCGGTACAATATGCTGAAAAAAAAAAACTATTTTATCAAAACTGTTTTGGTAAATTCAAGCTTATGGATCTACAAATTACCTTTTAAAATTTATTTTATTGCAATGGTACACACATACATAATACTATACCGTTACCCTGTCAGGGTAGGCAGAGAGGACAGTGCACCAGAATTTTCTATCACAACTCACCTCCTGCATCTATACACCTTTTCATACAACTACAATTTCTCTAGACTTTTTACATTTCCTTCTTTCAAAATATCATTCACTTGATCGAACCCTACTTTCCTTGGTCTTCTTCTACCATGTTTTCCACTCACATTTGCACTGTATGTTTGTATTGTTAGTCTTTCTTCATTTAATTGTACTACATGCCCAAATTACTCAGAGTGGCTTTCTTCATCTTACTTAACATTTCAAGCTTAAGTTTACATTTCGTATTTTGTACCCACTCTAATTTACCAGTTTAGTGTAGTAAAAATAAGTAGAGACACAGTTTATATATTGTGTACCGGATAGGGTACAAAGAACTGTATATAGATGCGATGGTTGCTGCGCAATGCTCGGAGAATTCAGTTGCGAATTCCGAAAGGCGTAGATCGATGAGAAGATGGTGATGGTGAAGACATTCCTCTTATGGCAGGTTCTAGCGGGTCTCAAGTAAAAACACAGGAGGTAGATTGTACTGAGAATATATTTCAAAAATGAAAATGACTCTTCTTATGAACGGTTAGTCGGTCAAAGCAAGCGCTCACATCTCGCGAAATTCAACAATTTTCAGAAGTTTTGTGCAATGCTTAAACCAACTGGTCACGACGACCGTCCATAAGTCCTCATTTCTTCTGCGGTCGCGATAACGATCAGACCCAAACAAACATACATATTTCCATAGAAACCAAACAAATATTGAATTATAACAATAATCTATGCAAATACAAATCAAAATATATCAATAATTTACACTTCAAATTACTAATATTATTCACATATTAAAGGGTGACGCATACGTCCAATACATATTGACTATAATTTTAAAGTTCGAAAAATAATATGAATATAAAAAAAAATCAACAAAAACTATCAAGAGAGAAATTTTTTTTGAAAACAAACCAAACTATTTTGAAGAAATTTATTTTATTTGTACATACTCATCTTTCTTTTGAATCTTATCAATTTTAATTCTTTAGTCAAAATTAAATCTAAAAAGATTGATATAACCTTTGCAAGTCAAATTATGGTAAAACTGTTTATGTCACAAGAGCATGACAGTTTAATGTTCACACTAACGAAAGCTATCGAGGTATTTATATTTTCTTATATACATCACATTATGTCCTTTCTGTGGTAGATAAATTAAACATATCACCATGTCTTTCTATCCACATGCACAAATCTCTCACCTCAACCTCATTCATACATCTTGTCATACCCATGCCCTTCGATGCGAAATTTCTCCGTCCTTCAGATTTTTCATCAGTCTATCTTTTCCTCACTCCATTGATGCAAGTCTTTTGCAATTCATTCAATGTGGTCATACCATTTTGAAGATTAATTTCTTAAATGTACTTATAAAATCCATCTCTAACAAATGGTTATCTTTTAGCCAGTCATTACTTACTGTATCAAACATTGTAATACCAGATGTTCTTCTCAAGGCACACATTTATTCTGTTCTTATAATTAACTTTCAATACCTAGGGTTTTTTTCCATACATAAAGGTGAGCACATCACAGTACTATGCACAATAGTTTTTGAATAATTTGCTATTAATTTACTGGCAAAATTAGTACTAAGTGTACTGTTGACCTTGTTCCCTGTAGTAACACTTTTTTCAATATCCTTCTGTATCTTACTATTTCTCAAAAACACAATATCCAAACAGCAAAAATAGTCACAGTCTGCAGCCTTTTCTCACAAAAGGCATTTTAACATATTTTTGATTGGTTGTATAAATTGTGAAATTTCAATAAATCCTCTAGGTTATACCATACTGTATAAAATGGAAGTTGAATACAATAAAATATAATATTTATCTATTTACATATTTTGATACTTTATCTCGCCAAGAGAAAGTTTTTAAATATTTTATAAAATATATGTCAAAAGATTGAGTATGATAAAAGGAACAAAAATGTATACTCACATTATTACAAAATTCGAATCCTTTTAGTAAATCCCCAGAAAATCCCATAATAATAAATAAATAAATAAATCCAATTGAATAAGAATAAAGCACAATCTCAGTGTTTGTAGCATTGTAACTCTTCATAGCTTTTTCTTGGATATTTCCAATCATAGCATCACAGAGAAGTGCCATTGAGATCATAAAAACTCCTAATGGATCAAAATTTGGAGAAGTTTCGGAGTCAGCTGTAAAAATCAATGAATATGTCATATGTAATGAATTGTTAAAGCACTTATATTTGGTGAATTTCTTAGGAGTTTTGGAGGAATAATAACCAAAATCATATTAAACCACAGAATATAAAGATATGACACTAGTTAAAACACTTATCCCTAGTTTTAACATATTTACAGATGCCCCTAGTTCCCACTGGATACTATTTTCCTGTTTGAACTAGAATAAAATATTTAAATTTGTCCATATTTATGCAAAGCAACATCTGGAGCATATAATAATAAAGAAAAGCAAATAATGTCTCTATGTATTTACCTAGATCTATAAGGCTTAATTGTTGCTTTTGTCAAAAATGTTTAGTCTACACATGGAGAGTAATGTAATCTTATTAAAAAAAATTCAATGGTAATAATTTACTACCATGTAATTCCATCATTGATTATTTGTTTTATAAACAATAAAAATAATTAATTATTTATGATTATATAATTTGGTTAATGATTTTATACTACTCGTATTTTAATAAGTGTTAAATATACAGTTTAAAATACATGGTGTGATCAAAGAATAACGAGATTTTTTTAATTACGCGGGCTGTTTATTTTTAAGTGAGCCCATCTGTTTTCCTCCCATTGGCGACACCGTCTGTGAATCATAATATGAACTATCATTGAATCTGAAATGACCTGCTGTGACCATGATCTTTTTCGACTAACCACAGGACAATCCTGCAGTGACAGACTCTTGAGAGTCTACAGAAAGTTTAAGAAGAAGAAGAAGTATTGTAAATAATTCACTTTTCATCGTCAGTGATGACTCGTTTGAGAAAAAACCCGATTTTATTGCATTTAAGTAGCGAGTTGCAAGCACAAAATCAGTCCATTAATTTTATCGCTCAATTGATGAGGTACTGAAATATCAAGTTTGTTAACCATCCCAAGCTTACGTAAAAGTCACAAAACATAGTAGCAGTAACGTTTAGTACCTGACCAATCAAACGTGTCATCAAGTGGCGGTCGCTATCAATCAGTCTTGATTTTATTGATGTCTGTGGTAGCCGTCCGGCGCAAGATGCATCTTTTTTTTTTTTTATTAAACAAGTAAATTACTATACAAACATTTGTCAAGGCTATACCTATATACAAATTTATTACTTAACTAATCTTAATTATATGTTATAATTTATGAACTTATTTAAACTTATTTTCCTACATATCATTTTATTTTATTTATTCAATCTTAATATATGAGATCTTAGAAATAATTAACACCTACATACTACTTATAACTAGATAACAATTCTTACACTAATTATTCAGCAAAAACAAGTCCACTCGTTCAGGCTACTTGTATTCCATCACATTCACTCAGACCTTGGTCGTCCCAGCTAATACTGTAGGTGGACTAGTCAGGCAACAGATAATGCTTCGGGAGCTTGTGCTTATAACGGAAGGGTAGGTCGGATTTACTCTCGTAAGCCCCCAGGGCAGCGACTAAGGGATTTCTGTGATTTTGTTGGCTTTTATAGAACTTCACGGTCCAAGCGAGGATGTGGTGTTGTAGGGTTTCTTCTCGCTGTTCAGCGTGAAGTCGGGTAAGATTTGTTCTGGGATGGGTGTTAAAAGATATCTTGAATGCCTTGTTCTGCACTCTCTGGAGTTTCAGGTGATCCGTATTGCTCACACTACCCCAAACGGATGCAGCATAGGTCAAGATAGGACGAATAAGGGTTTTATAGAGGAGGAGCTTATTTTTGGGTGAAAGGAAGCTGCGTCGATGAAATATCGAACTGATAGCCCCTATGCCCTTGTGACCCTTCTGTCTGATGGTATTCAAATGGGTTTTCCATGTCAGTCGCCGGTCAATGTGCAGGCCGAGGTATTTAACCACGTCCTGCCACTCAACCAGGCAACCACCGATGAATAAGGGCATCGACGGCACTCTTTCCTTGATTTTTCGGGAGAACATGATGGCCTCAGTTTTGGCGTCAATGATTTTGAGCCTCCAGTCCTGGTAGTATTTCTCAAGGATCTCAAGAGCAATCTGAAGACGGCGACCAGCTCGATCCACCTTGAGTGACGATGCGTAGCATGCCGCATCGTCAGCAAATAGTGCGAGTTTACAGTTTGGGGGAATAGGAATGTCGTGTGTGTAAATATTAAATAGACATGGTCCAAGTATACTGCCTTGGGGGACACCCATAGGGATGGGCCTGGCGGATGACGTAGAATGATGAGTGGTAACTGTGAAACTTCTATTGGAAAGGTAGGATTGAAGTAGTTTCACGAGATAGAGTGGAGTGCCAGTGAGGAGAAGTTTGTGAAGAAGGCCATCGTGCCAGACAGTATCAAAAGCCTTCTCGAGGTCCAGCAGTACCATGCCAGTACTTCTGTTCCTATTGAAGCCCATCGACACGTCTTCCACGACACGGGTAAGTTGCTGGACCGTGTTGTGTCTTGTTCTAAATCCAAATTGCTCATGAGGGAATGTATTATTGGATTCGTGATGGAACACTAACCTTGAGGCAACCACTCTCTCAAGGATCTTGCCAAGACCTGGAAGAAGGCTGATGGGCCTGTAGCTAGTTGGATTTTCGGTCGGTTTATTTGGCTTGTGAATAGGAACAATATTGGCTACTTTCCAAATACTCGGAAAATAGCCATTAAGGAGTGAAGCATTTATTATTTTAGTAAGAAAAATCCTCGCTTTGAGTGGTAACTGTTTAAGAAGACTATTGTGTATATTGTCGGGACCGGGTGCTTTTCGTGTTTTAAGTCTGTCAAGGATACGACCAATTTCGGACGGGGTGCAAAGTTGCACCTCGTTTTGGTTGGTCGGGGAGTAAGCAAAGCTGGTGAGAGTGTCCTCGACAGCTTTGTTGACATCAACATTTCCAAGATCGGAAGTGATTGAGTACGTATTCTCATAAGCGTCCGCCAAGGCATTAGCCTTGTCAATGCCAGAAACAGCCAACCCTGAGGCTGTGCGCAGAGGTGGTATGCTTTGAGACGAGCACTTGATACCCTTGACGACTCGCCAGAGAGTACCGTTACCCGGTTCTAGAGCTGCCAATTTTCTCTGCCAAAGCTGGTTTTTAAGTAGGCGGATTTCTTTTTTGATTTCATCTTGGAGGACGTTTAGAAGTGTTTTGTCACGTTTGTCTAGTGTACGTCTGTAGGTCTGTCTTTGTTTGTTTTTTAGAGATATAAGGAGTTTGATATGAGGAGTAAGATTTATTTTGTATGGAGTGACAATTTTGAGGGGAACATTTTCATCACGGGCATTATGGATGAAGGTGGAGATGGTATCTATCGCGGTATCGATGTCCTGTGGGCTCACCAGAGTTTCTGGTGATAGGCAGAGCTGGTTATGGAGGTAGGCTTTGTAACCCTTCCAGTCAGCATTGGCGTAGTCGTACTGCTCCCTGTGGCTAGCAATCGGCCTCACTCCCAATGTGAAGTAGACTGGGATGTGACATCAACATTTCCCTCTCTAAATCTCTAGAGCCACATTCTGCATGTTGAATTATTTACAGCATCCGCTTCGTATCAAGCACAATATTTTTCAGTAATGGTTTGAAATACCACGAAGCTGAGAAAATGAGACGAATATATGTTTTGAATAACAACATTTTTTTGACACGCATTAACCATACTATTCAAGGTATTGCTGCATATAACTTTATGTTCTATATTCCTTTGAAATAGTGTGTATATTTTCAATGCTATTTTTTTATCCATGTATAATGCACATTAAGTTCATATAATCATGCATTAAGATGAAATAATATCAACAAAAAAAAAACAAAATAATACTGTATAAGATAAAATGATAGTTCATATTATGATAAACTAATATTTGAGCAACACTATCAGAATAAGTAAACAAATTATGAAATTTTAATTTATGGTCTGAAAATAAATGTAACTAAAGAAAACATGTCTAAGCTTACCCAAGATAAAAAATGCAAGTCCTGTACACATGCAAATGGCAGACAAATAATCAAACCAGCCATACTTTTTACCCTGAATCAAAACACCTCCAATCAGCACAGGGACTAGCTTACAACATTTAAATATGACTTGGGTTGGATAATTAAGATATCCTAATGAAGCATTAGAAAATCCCATTGTACCCAGTGTTAAAAGTGCCAAAAAGAAGTATATTTTGAGTGGTATACTGAAAAAAATACAATGTTAGTATTACATTTATTATATTTTTTTTTTAGATATTGTAAAATAAAGCTATTTTTCTAAGTGAAATACATTGATTTTAGTTGGGGTAATTGGGACTACTGTATAAACTGAAATCAAATGACTGCATCATACTACTATAACGTGTCAGAAAGCAATTTATTTATTTATTTTACACATGACAAGAAATATACATAATTTGCGAAAAAACAACAGGTTTTTAATTTGGACACAATTTTAATGGATCTGGGTTTGTTGCCTTTCATTTTTCGTGTCCCCAGTAAACTAGGCTTTTGTCTGTATCTCACTGAAGACATATAGCATGAAAAAAATAATCGATACTTCTTTCCGATTTATTATTATATAAAACCCCGTTGCACATTTTCGTCAACCTGACAAACAGTGACACTCAATTACATATGAATACATCACGCGAATCAAACCCCTCACACTTCATCACTTCAGACAGAACAAAATATTCATCCTACAATATACCGCGCATAATCATAAAATTTAAAATATATATATATATATATATATATATATATATATATATATATATATATATATATATATATATATATATGTATGTATGTATGTATGTGTGTGTGTGTGTGTGTGTATGTGTGTATGTGTGTACGTGTGTATGTGTGTGTGTATGTGTGTGTGTGTATGTATGTATGTATGTATGTGTGTGTGTATGTGTGTATGTATGTATGTATGTATGTATCAAAAACACCACATTCAAGAGCTCACACAAACCTTTTCTACAAGTCATTCCCCTTGCAAGTCCAAGTACTCAAACTCCTGTCGCAATAACAACCCTGCTCCGATCGACTGCCTAAATTGTTTTCCTCCCTTTGTCTTTTTTGAATTCGGCACCCCATTGTATGTCATGGGAGCTAAATAGGCATATTGCCTTTGGGCAAAAGATGTTTTAACTCTAGGGATCGTGAACATTTGATCGGTTGCCATGTGTTTCTGCTGAGTCTGCATCTTCTATTTCTCTCGATGCCAGAGAATAGATTTGAAATGTAAATCGGCTATGTTCAGGACCCAATACTCCCTGAAAAGCTCCGCTGTGGGATAGCGGGCAGGAAGTTTATAATTATTTTTATAATCAATTTTTGGGAAACCTTCAATTGTGTTTTTGTGTTAAGCTGCATCTCCCCCAAACTGATATACCGTAAGAAAGTGCTGACTGACATAAAGCGAAGTATATACAGGGTGGCCTAAAAGTCATTCCTCCATTTTAAAAGGAAATAACTTTTTTATTTCTTAATAATTCACATTTATTCTTTTATAAACAGAAAACACACTTCTTGAAAACAAATTTTATTTAGATTTTTAACAATTATTTTGTTTATTAACAAATCCGTTTAGGTGGAAGTGGGCCTCGTCGCCCAAAATGGCAGTTATTTAAAGGATGTAATTTTCAAAACTAAATAAAATTTATTGTCAAGAAGTATGTTTTCTGTTTATAAAAGATTAAATGTGAATTAATAAGGAATAAAAAAGTTATTTCCTTTTAAAATGAAGGCGTGACTTTTGGGCCAACCTGTACATTTGAGAATATTTTCACTGAGCACTTTTTGAATCATACAGAATATGTATCCTAATTTTCTGATTTTTGTGCTCAAAGCGTTAATATGGACCTCCCAGCGAAGAAACTGATCAACAAAAACTCCAAGATACAGTCTGTCAAGAAAGAGTAGAAATTAATAAAATTAGAACTAAAAAAATCATAGCTTGGCAACACCAAAATTGGCTGTCATGTCATATTTATTTATAGTGGTCGCACGGTGGTATAGCTTTGCCGTTGCATTATACTCAAATTTTCTAGTGATATCGGGTATGTTATATTGTGAAACGTATTTGTTATTATATACAAAACACCATTAAGATTAATAAAACACTATGTAGTGGAACAAGGGAGGTTATTCAGCATTGTTTAGAAGAATATCATACTGGAAGACTCTCACCTGATATAAGTGACGTTTACGCGCGAACTGCTAGTATGACTGGTATGTATTTATGTTTTTTAAATAATTATTAAAAATCTTTCAAGTTTAGAAATCATTCACATATATTTCGAGTTGATTTTTGTTAAAAAGTTATAATTTCTGAGGTTATTGTTTACATGTAGTTTGACAGCTATGTGGACCTGTGTACACCTAGAAGTGGTTTTACCCAAATTTTTGTGAATATTGTTGAGATTTATATTTTCATCATAAAAGTTATATTACAAAGATAAAGGTTATGTTACCATAATATAATACGAATATGTCGTGTTATTTAATGGATCGTTTTATAAATGTTATTTAATAAATTATTATTTATATCAGCATTAATGTGTGTTTTTTTATTTACAGGTAAATCAAAAAGTACGGTTAGACGATGTATTAAAGAATATGAAGAACATGGGGAAAAATTCACAACTTCAGGCAAAAAAAGGAAGAGTCACCCTAAAAAAGAATTGGACGATTTCGATATCTGTGCCATTCGCCGGTACATTTCTTTTATACGGTACGCAAAGAAGTGCCAACACTTAGAAGTTTGCTGATTGTTCTAAAAGAAGACATAGAATTTGATGGTGGCCATGAGTATTTGATAAAAATATTATTTTCCATCGGTTTCATATACAAATAATGGACGTCAAACCTTAGTTTCCTCATGGAAAAGACAAATATCGCAGCGAAAAGGGAGGCTTATTTAAAAGTTATAATGCACAATGAAAATTTGCCTAAAGAATTGAGAAAAAATATCGTGTATTTAGATGAAAGTTTTGTACATTCGTCATATAAAATACATAAATGTTGGCAATCGGTGGATGTGAATGGAGTGCAGAATGATATTGCCAAGGGTAAAAGATGGATCATTGTACATGCAGGACGTGAAAAAGGATTCGTACCTAATGCGCTCCTTATATTCAGTGGAAATAATAAGAAGGAAGACTATCACTTTGAAAGCTATTCCGATAAATTGGGAAAACTATTCCCAATTTATCGGAAGCATCCATAATTGTAATGGATAATGCGCCTTACGACAGTAAAATTGAAAACAAAGCACCATCTTCAGTGTCGAAAATAAACTAAATAAATTATGGTTGCTAGAAAACAACATTTCCTTTGATCCATCTTTACGGAAGCTCTCCCTATTAATGTTGGTAAAAAAAAAACATAAGCCAGAGCCCATATATGAAATTCTAGGAGAACATGGTCACATTGTGGTTAGACTTCTACCTTACCACTGTGACTTAAATCCTATAGAACTGATATGGGCTTTGGCTATAAGGAAAGTTGCTCAAAAAAAATACCGGGAGTGGTAGCAATGTAAAAGAGCTCGCCAAACATGCATTCAGTGCCATAACCACTGAAAATTGGAGAAATTGTTGCCAACATGTAGAAAAAATAGAAAAAAAATACTAAGGTACACTATATGGGAATATGCATGACCTTGTCATAAATATAAATGATAGTAGCAGCGACAGCGAAGACGAGTTCGATGTTGAATTGGCAGAAAACGAGTCTACTCTTTCGGGTGTCGAATTTTTGGATTCAGATTATGATTAAACATAATCATTTTGGTTTTGATTTATGAATTTGATTTAATAAAGATTTCATAAACTTTATCTCGATTTTTCATTTCTAGTAAAATCTATTTTTGCCCTAACTTTGGTTATGAAGATTGAATTTTTTTGTAGTAAATCATATAATATCAAGAATTTTGAGTTGCGAACGAAATGATATTGCGTCAAGTAAAAAGCAAGAATTGTCGTATTGAGTTTGATATCTCGATCCAATTTTTTAAAAAGCAATGTTTTTTCAGGAAACTTAAAACAACTTTCAAAATTTATTCCAAATTTTCCTTAATTAGCTTAAGCAAAATGATTTTGCTAACTCAAATTCAACAGAATATAGTGAAATACCATTTATACTCTTTTTATATTAAATTTTATATTATAGGTAAGTTCATTAAAACGGCTAGTGTTTATTTTTTCTGACAATTTTTTTTTTGTGGGTTAGTCCACTTTTGCAATCAGATATATACAACTACGGTGTTGCCAATCAGGTGATCGCAGCGCCCTAATTTATTTTCAACTCTTTTTTGACAGACTGTACTTTATACTGTTAAACCTTTCCAAAGAAACACAACTAGTCAACCAAGGGTGAACAAGTGTGCAGTGTTATGTAATTATTTGTAGGTGCTTGAGTTCTTGTAGAGATACTAAATGTGATCTATTTAGTTTTTTGGGAATTTAGAGTCAATAAATTTGAGTCTATCTATTCTTCAACTACACGTAACTCTTCATTTGCCTTTGAAAATACATCATCCCATGTTCTGCCCTCGAACAGAAGAACCGTGTTGTCCGCTAAAGTAACAATCTTACCCCTGATAGAAAGATTACAGAACTGATTGACATATATCAAGAAGAATATAGGTAATATGAACTGAAACCTTTGTTCATTGGGAAAAAAATGTTATCTAATATTTTTAAGCAGTTTCTCAAAAAAATTGCCAAAACTGGAACTCTTCAATTGACTGTGTTATGCAGTGGCATGAGGTACTGAACCTTTATCTGTTGAATTTTTTATTTATTCACAAAATAATCCTTCAGGACATGTTGGAAGCGTTCAGCAACTACCCTGATATGCTCAAAAAGGTTGTCAGCGATGAATAATTAGCAAAAGCCCAGTTTACTTCAGAAGAAAAAAATAACAAAGAAGTCTGAGCAATTTCAAAATATGTGTGAATTTAACTTTTGAAAAAGTTAAACAGATGTGTTATACAGGTCGTCTTAATTGTTAGTTTTAGATATTATTTATACATATTAAGGACTGTTTTTAGGGAGGAGACATTAAATATTTCACTATGCTTCATCAATTCGTAAAACAACATCAAATAATAAGAATTTATATGGAAATTTGCACAAATAACAGATCATTTAAATACGAGATTGATATTTCATTGAGTATTTTATAATATAAATCCAACAATTATATTACCTTCTAGTTCGAATATTGGATAGCCTCGTTTCACACCATCCAAATATTGTATAAAAAAGAAATTGGATTAAAGTTAAATACCACCCATACGGTTTAAAGCCGTCAAGGGTAAAAATAAGTTCTTGTAGGTAGCCATAAGCAAGATAAAATACAAAAATTGCTAAACAACACGAAATAAACTGAATTGATTTGCTATAAGAGGATAAGTCAAAACACAGAAATTTAAGACTAGTTTTTTCCGGCAGCCGGTAATTCGGATCATTTGGAATATCAACAACCACTTTATTTAGCATTTTAATGCCGTATCAAATGCTAAAATTATGTTTGTTTTATTAATTTACTAATCGATCACATTATTCGAAATATTTATAAACAAAAGATTTTTGGTGACGTTTAAACATTTAAAAATGACAGCTAAACATATTGACAGGACGAATGTCAACTTGGATCCAAAGAGTACGGTTTAATGTGCCTGTGCCATAATAAAATGGGGCATTCACTACGAATATATAGTATAAAGGTATATTCACAATACCTTCTCAATCATCTTCAGATGTTATCTACTAGTCAGAATGAGTAAATATAAGAAAAATAAATTAGTACAATGTTCGACAATTATTCATCTTATTTAAAGTGCATTTATTTCTCCATTCATAACGAAAATATATCGTTAATATTATTTGTTAGTTAGTCATTTCATCCTATTAAGAGAATGATTTGTGCCAATAATAAATTAAAGAGAAGAAGAAAGTGTATAAATATTTAGAAACCCTTTGTAATATTATAAATTTAAGGAATTTTGGACGATAATTTCAGAAATTTTCCTTTGTAAATTTGTTTTCTTCGAAAATCATCATTATCCTGTTATGTAGCTCATGACAGCATCGTGACTCCCATGATAGCCTCTGACAACTCCTCTCCATCCATATCTGCACTCCGTGGCTCGAAGAGCAGTTGTTAAAGATAGTCCAATTGCATCTCTAGCTTGGCCAGTCCAACGCAATAGGATTCTTCCTCTTGTGCGTCGTCCTTTCACGCTTCCAGTAACCACAAGCCTCTCCAAACTGTCTCCTTGGCCACGAACAATGACAGAGTATCGACAAGCTCTTTGCTATACCCCAAAGAACTTGTCGATACTCTGTCAGTGATTCTCAGTTATTTGAGAATGGAGGTGTTAGTTCGCCTTGCTGTGTATAGAATTTGTAACATCATTCGGAATTCTCCAGCATCACGTTTTAAATGCATCTATTATACGTCTCTCGCTTGCTCTCAGAGTCCAAGTCTTTGCGCCATACATGAATATTGCGAAGACAAAAGACTTAACTAGGCGCATTTTCGTCGTGATGGTGATGGTTCTGCTCTTCCATATATTTCCAGCTTTAATATAGAATTTTTGCCATTCCTATTCTTTTTTCACCTCAGCTTCACATTCTCCATTGTTGGTGCTACTGGAGCCTAAGTAAATAAAGTCAGTAATCCCTTCTGCAATATAACAGTATTTAATAATACATGATTGAACAATATTTTATTCTTTTTTAGCTGATGTTCTTTTCTTTCACCCGATTGAATCTTTCGACTTATTATTTTAATTTTTGTATGTTTCTTTCATTCATTCTTGTTCATCCACACTTTTGCTTAGCAGATATGTAATTTAGTTTTTTTTTCGACATACACCATATTTCTCAATATTGCATCATACTTCAACTCTCCTCTTTTTTATCTTTGTACATTTTTTTCAACACGCAAGAAAACATTGTGCCAAACCGAAAAAGGCATTGAAAACAAAATATTTATGCAAGTGGGGTTTGAAACTACGACTTTTTTTCTTTAATAACTTATCTATTCCATTTTTTACATTGACGATCGTTTTATAGAGATTCGGCTCAACATTGACTATATATAATACATCTACCTCAACTTTTCTCAACCTTTTTTCTTAGCTTAAGAGTTGCATCTTAAATGCCCTGTGCGTAGTTGCATGCGTTGTATTTTTCACATTGGTGAACACTGTTTTATAATTAAATTACCATTGTTTAAAGTGACACTTGTCCTGGAAAACCTAGGATGCATTTGGGAGACTTTTTTTCAGATATCATACTATGAACAATTATAAAATGTAAAAATATTTATATATTGTTGTTATTTTGCCTAAATAAATAAATTTATACATATATCTAATCATTTGAATGTCCATTTGCATGATACCTTTTTATTTTATTTATAAATAAATTTTGTCTAAAATCTACCATTTTCGCTTAAAATTGCAAAAAAGTACAGTCGAGTTACAGGTATGTCATACAAAAGAAATCCGGAGTTCAAAGGGTTAATATTTTATTGTAGTTTTTTCAAGTCTTCCAAGTGTTTGATTATATTTATTTTGATTGGGAGTCTTTTTGAATGAGCACTTCACCATTTTTAGTCCAGGTGTATTGTTATTTCAGTGTTTTTGTCCTTTGTTTATTTTTCTACAGCAGATTTTTTAATATCATGTTACTGCCTCGCCAATATAAACATAATACTTTATCCATAAAAGGAAAAAATAAGTAAAATAAAAAACTTATATTACCACAAAGTGAAACTTTAGTCTTTTCAAATATTCTTGAAATAATACTTTATTATTTATTTCAATAGTCTTTTTGGCTTCCATCAGTTCCTCAACCTTATATCTTGTTTTCAGTGTGACTCTAATCTGGTTAGTTTTCTCTTGAATATATTTGTCTATATACGGCATAGGTACAAAGATTGTAGCAATAGGTGGATGGCTGCTGCTCGATGCTCGCAGATTTCAGCTTACGTTGAAAAGTAGCAGGTCGGTGAGAAGTAGAGGAGATTCCTCTTAGGCAGGTAGTAGATGGTTGCAAGTAAAAGGCAGTAGACATAATGAACTGAGAATGTATTTTCCAAGGCGTTTGGCGCTTCTTATGTGCGGCCGATCACTCATCGCAAGCGCCCGTTTTCGCCCGTACATGCCGTCATAACTCGCGAAATGTCACAATTTTCGTAAGTTTTGCGCATGCAGAGGCCGGCCGACTCTCGATACTGTCTCGCGATGGCCGCGCACAAGGCGCGGACCCCAACAAACATAAAATTTACATACAAAACGAAAAATACCAAATAACATCAAAATAGATGAAGAAGTAGATGGCCTACTTCGAGGCTCGCGAAAGTCTCCAACTAGCTGGTTTACCAGGAGTTTTATAAATTTCAAGTGACTCAAAGGTTTTTCATTATTTTTTAATTTTATAGTTTTGTATATGATGTAAGCATTAATTGAACACAATTCCATCCCCCAGAAAAAAAGTTTTCTCCACCACTTCAAAGATTTTCTAAGGAAGCAGTATGTGGATGCATATTGGTCTGCGCGGTCCACTCCGCCCATATATTTCGTGTAGTTCAGTACCGCGGCTGGTTTCTCTGTTACCAATTACCCACTAGAACTCTGATTATCACTTGTTTCTAACATAGTTTCATTTTTTTGTCACCATACATACTGAAAATAAACTCATCATCACTCTCCCTTAGTTCGAAATTTTCTTTCATTTTTAAGGATGAAAAAAAAACTTAAATATTTTTACAAGTACTAAATTTAACAACGTAAATGCGTCCGAATGGTAGCAACGAACTTGCAAAACTGATAAATAGTGTTTATACCTGGTCTAATAGATACCTAGACCTTTTTTAAGGGTAAACAATACAAATGTACATTATGGTGACCTATAGTCACCAACGGAGTTACAAAAGAATTTACCATGTCGACATATTGTCGCCAACGGAGTAGAAAGGGTTAATATAGGAGAGAGAAAAACGGAATGAGTCAAAAACATAAATCATCACCGCACAAATACGAGTATTAATAGAGAAACAGAACAAATGCAAAAATATAAAATAATAAGAACGTCAGATGTTGAAGAATGCCAAAGACATATACATTGCAGAATCATTAAATATTGAATATTAGAAGCATTCAGTATATTGATCAACCAAATTAATATTAAAATACGAGTAGATGTTATCGCACTCACCGAATGCTGGATACAGAATAACTACAACATGAAAATCATAGAAGAATATTACACTAAAAATAACGAAAGCCCAAATGATAGAGTGATTGTTTACGTGAAAAAATCAATGAATCCCACGGTGACAAAATTATTACTGAGAGATTCAAGGTGTATGAGAATTGAAATAAACAATGTACCACTCACCATCCATTTCAAATATTGAACTTTTTCTGGAATCACAAGTCTCACAGATACACAAGAAGGATATAGTTATTATAGGAGGTATGAATATAAATATGATGCAAAGTGGACAACTTCAGCAGGATAAATATGAGAATTTGCTACTGAGTCATATATTGCAAATAATGTTAAGAGAACCAATGGTCTCAAGCATGAGTACAGGGGCATGCATTGACCCCTTAGTAATTAAGTCTTAAAACAAAGCAAAAACATCGATACATGAATCAATGATAATATACCACTCTGCCATCATAATTGAAATTGATAGATTTAAAAAAAATTAAAAGATAGAAAGATCCAGTGTAATTATCAAAATAAAAACAAATATACATTAATTAAAGGATGATATTGCTATAGAAGACTAGAATATTTTAGAAAATCAGGACGTAAATGTGGCATGAAGCTTATTTATTAATAAAATACAGAATAAAATTGAGACATACACCGGGACTAAAAGTTTGCAATACTCGTACCACATAAAATGAGACAGCTAAAACTTTGGGTAACAAGAGGTGTAATCAAATGTATTAAAAATAGAGAAAAACTCCATAAATTTATTAAAAATAGAGATAAACTGTATAAAATTATTATCATTACAACAGATACAGAAGCATAGGTAAAAAATAATAAACCTGGCAAAGAAAAAATATTATAATCAGAAAATACTTGGAAATACAAACAGCCCTAGAAAGATTTGGAAAATTGTTACAGAAATTAATTACCTTAATGACGACAAGATAACACAAAAAAGGGAATTGGACGTAACCAAAGCGTCACATTGTGTAACACATGAAAATGAAATATCCAACTATAATGATTGCTTCTTAAACATCGGACGAACATTAATAAATATAATGAATGCTGGAGATTATATTGTAGTATTGGGTGTTAACATAAGTTGTGTCCGTTTTTTTCCAATTTAAAAATGAGCACCAAAAGTAAAACAAAATGGTAAAGGTTATACGTCATTCGAAAAAAAACTTTCTGTTCTACAAGATATTGTGTTTGCTTTTACGTTACATATATTATTTTATTTGATTACAAGCCTTCAAAATGGAATGTCAAGTAGACGAAAGTGAGTATTATCGACACCTCCTTCTGTTCACGTTCAATCAAGAGAACAAAGCTGCCAAAGCTGCTCGCGATATTTGCAAAGTATACGGGGAAGATGCTATGAATGAAAGGACAGCTCGTCGATGGAAGGTTTGAAGGGGATCTTCATGAATAATATAGTTTAAGCGGTCCTCATCGAAGTCCAGTGGTCGTCCGGAACGCTTCATGTATTTCAGGTCGAAATTACCGTCTTTGAAACGCAAAAACCATCGAAGAGCTGTCCTTTCATTCATAGCATCTTCCCCGTACACTTCGCAAATATCGCGAGCAGTTTTGGCAGCTTTGTTCTCTCGATTGAACGCGAACAGAAGGAGGTGTCGATAATGCTCACTTTCGTCTACTTGACATTCCATTTTGAAGGCTTGTAATCAAATAAAATAATATATGTAACGTAAAAGCAAACACAATATCTTGTAGAACAGAAAGTTTTCTTTTGAATGACGTATAACCTTAACCATTTTGTTTTACTTTTGGTGCTCATTTTTAAATTTAAAAAAAACAGACACAACTTATGTTATATCATTAAAAATCAGAACTATCTTGGCTTTACTATTGAGTTGGTTGATATAAAAGAGATAGTAAAAACAATTATGGACTTCAGATCAAACACAGCACATGGTAGGGATGGAATAACAACCAGTATACTCAAAACTATTAAGTATAAAATCTCAATCTCTTTAGAACGTTCAATATATAAAAAAATTGACCTTGGAGTATTTCCCGAAAACTGTTAAATGCGCTAGTTATTCCAATATATAAAGCTGGTAACGAGCGACAAATAAGCAACTACAGACCTTTTAGTTGACGCAATATAATATAGCATTAATAGACAAAAAAATCAAAAACCAATTAACGGCACACCTAGAAAATTTTAATATTTTATCAGTAAATAAATTTGGTTGCCGGAATAATCTTAGCTCGGCAGATGCTATGAATGAAGTAATGAACTGTATCAAACAAAACCTTGATGTGGAGAAAAAAAGGTCTGGCAATGTTTATATACCTTTAAAATGCATTTGACACTATTGCACATGATAAAAAACTAATAAGTTCACAAAACTAATTCAAATTAATATTAAGGGAAAAGCATTTGAATGGATCAAGAGTTATATGTTATGTTCGACGTAACACAATGTGTGAAAGTAAACAATATTATAAGTGAATCAAGAGTAATTACTTATGGAGTTCCACGAGGTAGTATATTGAGGGCATTTTTATTCCTAATATACATCAACGAATTATGTGAATGTATATGGTATAAAATTATGGTATAAAATTGACAGTTTTGCAGATGATACAGAAATACTGGAAAATGGAAAAACATGGAAAGAAACTTTCACAAGATCAGAAAATGCCTTAGTAAGAGTTAAAAAATGTCTAGGTTATAATCTGCTAAGTCTGAATGTGTACGAAATAATGTTTGTGCTATTAAGTATCACCAAAAATGTAGACTACCAGATGCTGATTTACAATTGAAATTACATCACTGTAAAATAGTAGAGAGAGAGAACAATTTGACTACACACTGATTAGGAAAGCATCCAATGCTAAATACCTTAGAATAATAATTGATGGACAATTATTATGGAATAATCAGATAGCTACCAGAAAAAAGGAATTAATTTTCATTTAAAAAAAAACCTAAGTCACGTGGCTGATGTCTGTAACACTGTATTTTGGCTTATGCCAACCGATTTTAGAATTATGTGAACACAAAGAGCAATTTTGAAAGTGATCTACAAATATCAACGAAGAACAAATATTGCTTCGATCTTCCAATCAATACGCCTAAAATCTTCTTTTGTTTGCATTTAGAAAAGACTGCATCATTGAAACAAGCATTTATGAAACAAGTGGAAGAAGCTATAGATTGAAAAAAATACCATACATGCAAATGACCTTCGGACATATGTGTTTCGTGTACTTAGCTCCTAAGTTATTGAATGCATTACCAAAAGCCATAAGGATTATAAAAATATATGATAAGTATATAAAACTGGAATAAAAAAGCGACTGATAGAATTCAGACCAGATTTAGTAAGAGATAATGTCAAAACAAGATAACAACTACTATACAATGTAATCAGAATCATACAGTGGAGAAATATTTCTTATGCAATTCCGTTTTCGTTGAACTTTTTTTGTGGATCGATATGTGCCATTTTTATAAATAGCCATAAATGAATAATACTTTCATAAATAAATATTTCTTATTTAAATACTCTTAGATAGTGGAATTGTGGTGGGATTTTTTATTTTTATGATTTCTGTTTTTTTATTTTATATTTATGATTTTTTATACTTTACATATTATGTTTCTTTATTTTGTTTGTATTATTTGTTTTATGTTAACTACCTGCCTTAGTTAGGCAGAAGAATGCTTTGCATAATTCATTGTAAAAAATTAAAAGTATAAATAAATGGGAATAAAATCAATATAGCGTTTGCTGAAACTTATCGAACCATTAGAAATTAATTAAGTAAAACAAATCATATGTAATTGAATAAAACTTATTGAACCATTAGAAATTAATTAATCACGATCATACCATGTATGATCTTGTTGCACGAATACATTAGTTGAATAACGTAAGTTTGGTTGTGTTTATGGAAATCGAAAATCATAATAATTATTTTAAAATAAATCAACAAATTGTAAAATTTAACTAAGTAGGATCGCGATTTAATGTAATTCAAGCCTAATTATTTTTCTCATGTTGTATGGATTTATTTTCATTTTGCTTAGAATTGGCATCACTAGTTCCGTTTCTCCGCCATTATCGTTTTGTTCGCCGTCTGAGTTGGTCGTGAGGATTACTCGTGAATGACCGGACTTTAGATAAATTTCAACACATTTCTCTCGTTTCCGAGAGGTTAGTTTATATCTTATACTTTTCTCCAGCTCGTAATCCAAGTATTGTTTTTTTTAAATAAAATTTGATGTATTGTACATGTATTGTTCGCCTTTGTTACAGGTCGGAAGCCATTGGTGTCGGTCTTGTTGCTAGTCCGTTTCCACGATGCAGTACAACAGTGGACCTAATCATCAACAGATGTATGTTTTGCCTTTATTTTCTAGATATTTATAATGCGTTTCAAGTTTTGGCATTTTTTGCATGACCTATATAAAACATCAGTTAATGGCAGCCATCTTGTTGGTAGTGTACATTCGAATATTGTCAATCTGGTGACGTGTCTTATAATTGTTTAATATCACTAGAAATATACTCAAACATGATTCTAGATACCATGTACTGTCTCGCACAGTTTTTTTCGGTAAATGTTTGATCTGTAACTTCATTTGTATCATTACTCCATTGCCAGTAGGAAATTCTCGGTCATGCGTAATTGTCAACATTATTCTGTCCTTGAATGTGCGCAGGCGGTATTTCAGCTGTTAACACAGAAGGACGGGCTATGACAAGAAATCACATTTCCCTAAGTTTCTCCGTCAATCGTTAAAATGGACTTGGCTAATAAGGGGTGTATGAGAAAGTTGTCTCTGAACGTACCGACTTCGTTCTGATATCTTCAAAAGTTATTATTTACGGGAAATAATATTGTTTATTAATCTTGTATTTGGATTTTGAAACTTTTGAACAGCTTATTTGAAAAGGACGTACATATGCAAATGTGATCCAACCCACTTTTGAGATGTTTGAAGAAACACGCCATCGTTTTGTATGTACTTGTATTGTATGAACTTTTTTAAGGCGGAATATAACTATTAAATACATATTAAGTAATCCTGAATCTATATTTTTTACACATGAAATTTAAGTATGATCGATATTTCAAATAATTGTGTTCGTGGGTTGGATTCTTTTTGCCTTTACATTCAAATGTATGTATTTTCCCCAAATCAATATAACATTTTTTCAATACCATAAAATCATTAACTTAGGAATTTAACAATCAATTTGTGAAAATTATTTTATTCTTCATCATCTTTAATATGCATTTTTCTTCTAATAAAACATTTGATCCAATTTTTATTATGCTCTCAAATTATTCACACTATTATAAATTTGCCCAAGGCAGGTGTTGCAATGTTTTTTGTGTTTTCAATTTTGTGCTGATATTTTCAAAGAGTAAGATGTAACTATATTATTTTTATCAGTTACAAAATGAATAAATATTTCATTGTTTTTCTTGTATTCTGAAATCAATGTTCATCCCATGAGATAAAGTTATTAAGTATTTAACTTGAACTTTTAAAATGTGAGACACTAGGAACAAAATGACATAAATTTAGATTTAATTATTTTTATTTATTTTAAGAACAATTTATGGTATGGAAATATAATCCTATTGGCCAAGTTCATACTTTTCTCCTATTACGGAGACATTTACTTCTTTCTGTAGAAGTTCAGCCCTTTTGGTGGGAAAAAGAACCTCCATGACAACTTCCAAAATTCTTGTCCCATCGCACCAGATGTCTTCTTCCTGCTTTAACAATAACACCATTAGTGAGTTAGGAGACACAGATGGTGCCTTTAATAAAAATCAAAATCAACCACCTCAACACAAAAAGGATATTCAAAGCTCCAATGAAAATGTCATCCTGTCTCATCGATTGGCACCCACTCTGCCACTCCCTTAAGACTATATTTTTTAATGTTGCACTATTTAAAATAAAGAACTTCCCGTTCAATTTAATACAATATGTTGGAATCAATAATTTTCAACAATGAATCATGTTAAAATTGCACACATCTAAGAGAAAATATTTATTTGCATAATATCAAAAACTTGTCAAAAATAAAATATTCTCATTTTAAAATCGTAATGGTTTCCAAAGTTGATCATTTAGAGCCAAATAGAAGTCCTTAAATCCTCTTCATTACTGGTTTTTTATTTTATGAAAAATATTCCCATTCTAAACTAACACAAATGCCATCACCCCAATTTCTAATAGGAAAGTTAGAATTAAGTGCCAAAAATGTTAATCATAGTATTACACTTTTCAATTTGTCTGTAAATTTATTGCACAGGGAAGCGTGAAAAAATATTGTTGGATTTGTTCTCAGGTATAGACCTCGCACCGACCGCGGTGAACAATACGGTAAGCAGACATGGGGAGGGCCGCCTCAAGGAAATGATGATTTTGGGGGTCCCAAGAACTTTGGGGGTCCACGGAACAACTATGGTGGACCCAAGAACAACATGGGGGGTATGAAGAACAATTTTGGAGGACCAAGACCAAGTTATGGAGGACCTAAAACCTTCATTCCTAATAATGGCTTTGGTGGCCCAAAAAATAACATGGATGGAAACAAGATGCCTGGGATGAAAAATGGCTTTATACCTAAGCCATTTGTTCCAAGAACCGAGTTCACTGGAGCAAAATTGCAGAGCATGAAGGCAAAAAATCCCGGAGAAAGTCTCCAAAAACCCAATTGGGAGGCTCTGAGCCAGACGCTGCAGCCATTCAGGAAAGATTTCTATAAGCCCCATCCCAAGGTCCAAGCCCGTACTGAAGAAGAAGTGAGAACATTCCGGGAGCTCAAAGAGATCACTGTAAGTGGTAACAATATTCCCAAGCCCAACCAAGAATTTGACGAAGGAAACTTCCCAGAACATGTCCTGGTGGAGATTAAAAAGCAGGGATGGGCCGAGCCCACCAGCATCCAGGCTCAGGGATGGCCCATAGCTTTGTCTGGCAGGGATATGGTTGGAATTGCGCAGACAGGCTCAGGCAAGACCCTGGCTTATATGCTTCCTGCAGCCGTGCACATTAATCATCAGGAGAAGCTCTCTCGTGGCGATGGACCTATTGTGCTGATCTTGGCTCCTACCAGAGAGCTTGCACAGCAAATCCAGACAGTTGCCAGAGATTATGGGGCGTCCAGTTGTATTAGGAACACCTGCATCTTTGGAGGCAGTCCCAAAGGGCCACAAGCCCGAGACTTGGAAAGGGGTGTAGAAATTGTTATTGCTACTCCTGGTCGATTGATTGATTTCCTCGAAAAAGGTACAACTAATCTGAAGCGTTGTACTTACTTGGTTCTTGACGAGGCTGACAGGATGTTGGATATGGGTTTTGAACCCCAAATCCGCAAAATAATCGAACAGATCCGACCCGATAGGCAAGTTCTTATGTGGTCTGCCACTTGGCCCAAGGAAGTACAGGCTTTGGCAGAGGACTTCCTTAATGACTACATTCAAGTGAATATCGGTTCTTTGAATCTTGCCGCTAACAATAACATTCGACAGATAGTAGATGTTTGCCAAGACCATGAGAAGGAATCAAAGCTCTCTACTTTACTAAGGGATATTGCATCTGAACGAGATAATAAAGTTATCATTTTTGTGGAAACTAAGAAAAAGGTTAGTATTTTGGAAAAACTTTTGAATGTATGAAAATCAGTAACATATTTTATAAATTAAAGGAATTATTATGAAGTGAAATTAATTTTATCAAATCACAGAAAGAAAGCTGTTATGTGTTGATTCCTTTTTTAGGTTGATGATATAGCGAAGAATATTAGACGAGATGGTTATCAAGCAATTTCGATTCATGGAGATAAATCCCAACCTGAAAGAGATTTTGTACTGGCAGAGTTCCGTAGTGGCAAATCCTCTATCCTTGTGGCCACTGATGTTGCAGCCAGGGGATTGGATGTGGAAGATGTTAAATATGTCGTCAACTATGATTATCCAAATTCATCTGAAGATTACATTCACCGAATTGGTAAGAATATTGACCATCTATAAGTAAAAGTATTTTTTAAACAAATATTACTTTATTGCATTAATTTGAATTAAACTTATCTCCAAAAGTATCAAATTTGATTATAAATCTTAAATTCATGGAATACTTATGGGCTGTGTTATAACTGATGACTATATAAATATTTATTTAAATAATTTCTACTATTTTTTGCACCATCAATTTGGTTTTGTTTACCATGATATAAATCTTGAATTTTTTCATTTAGCATGTCGATTTTTTTTGAAAATTTTGTCTATTTTTTTTAACTTACCCATTGAATATATACGTATTTATAACCTTATATTAGTTTCATAGTACACAAATTATAGTTGAGAATAAAAAAACGTATAGATGTAGTCATCATTACTGGTGGAATATATACTGACAACTCGGATGAAATAAAATACTCCTTGTTGATATTATTGTTACACATTCATTGAAATTTTAAGAGATTTATTCAATGAAATAGTTCAGTATACAAAAAACAATTTAAAAAAGTGTACATCTGTGACAATTTGTAATCCAAGATCCATTTGCTAATAATATTTTATAAATGAATAATTTTCATTAAATTTTGATATTCAAGAACCCCGTGTACATTCAAATTTAATTTGTGCTTAAAATGTATTGTTAAGGAAACCTGACAATATCATAAGTTTCAATAGTTTATCGTGTGCAAATCTTAAAATTTTCAAAAAAATATATTCATAACCAATTTGTGACTGAATACATTCATTCTTAGCAGTTGATAAATATGTTATTCAATAATGCTGTCTTTTTTGTTATTAAAATATTGATTTCAATATTTGTATTTTAATTTTTTAATGTATAAGTTAGTTCTTTACTAATGTTCAAATATTGATATACAAATTATTAATTTGGCTAGTGAAAGTTAAATTTCGATTATGGTAAATAATAGATATTTTTATATAGGGCGTACCGGTCGTTGCCAACAGGCAGGTACAGCCTATACCTTCTTCACTCCCGGAAACGGGAGACAAGCTCGGGAGCTGGTAGCCGTCATGTTGGAAGGGGGACAAAATCCTTCACCCTTGTTACTGGATCTTGCAGGTCGTAATGGACTCTACAACAAAGGTATCATAATTTTATTCTTAAATTTTTGATTTGGCTTCTATACTCAAATATTTTTATCAATGTAAATAATTTTTTGATTATAATATTTTGTCAGGTCGTAACCGATGGCAACAAAAGAAAGAAAATGGACCTAATGGTGGACACAATCAACAACGTAGCGGGCAATGGTCAGGTGCAGGAACTCAGAATTCCTCACCTCCTAGCACCCCACCGTCTGTGCCTCACCAACAGCGGCAAGCTCCCAGGTTCAACGGACAAGTGCCACCTTTCAGGCACGCCAACCCGCACCATAAGGGGGCGCAACAGTACCCCAACCAGCAGCAGTATAACCCTCAGCAAGGGCAGCAGTATCCTAATGCTTACACACAGCAGCCCAATGGCTACCAGCAGGGGCCGTATGGTGCCCCTAACTATAATGCTGGCCAGCAGAGGAACTACAGTGAGTGCTTTCATTCTATTTGTAAAATAGTCCTCTTTAGCACTGCTTATTGTATCGGAGAGTTAAGTGTAATTTGCAAATATTGGTGAATATTTTTGGGTTTAAAAATGTTCATAAATTAGATTTTAATAAAATACTGCATAAAAATCTAAATAATATATTTGGACCTGGATGGTTTATATAGTTTTTTGAAAATTACAAAAACTTATAAACAGTCATACTTGTTTTAAATGAATACTATTTGCAAGTACAGAGAGAATGGGATATCTTTCATCGGGTGATTCAAGAAAATTTGTCTTATTTTCATGTGGATGAAATTAATGTCAAATAATTGAAGGATTGAAATAATTCAAGATCTCAATCACTTGATTATGTCACTGGTGTTTCTTTCCTTTTTTTAAAACAAGCACAGTCAATAATTCAATGACAAATATCAATTTCAAATAAAAAAAAATAGTTTTTGATTACCGAGTTTAAATAGCATGAAAAAGACATCAATATTTAAGAATAGAAATACAATAAAAAATATTCATATTTTTCATGCCATCATTAAAAAATACAATTGGTAATATATAGCACTATTTATGTGCTTCAAATATGATTTTTTTATCTTCAAGAACCTGTAGTGTTAATATTTTATCTAAAAATATTTGTTGCAAATTACACTTCAAGGTCGAGGTTTCACATAATTAACACTTTAATATTAATGTATTAGAAATGGTTAAATAGTTGTAAGTACTTGAAGTAAATTACAAAGTGCTAAGTAACGAAATTCTTAAGGTTGTCTAGAGTCAAATAGTAATCATTAACCAAAATGTGTTCAACTCGAAAGTTAACATGATTCTTGGGATTCAATTTGGAATAAAACAAATCAATGGATGTTTGAAATCATAATGTGAGCCGAGATGTTGGAGGCTTATGAGTCTTTTTTAAATCTACTATTAACATGTTCAGTGCTGGAAAAGCCTATGTGCGTTCACCTAAGCCAGCCACCCTGGAGTGGCCTAACAGTACTGATAAGTTTATCCATATTTAACAATGAAATGTACCCATTCTACCTTTTTAGTATTTTTTAAAAACTTTAAATATGGAGGAAACATTCACCATTGTGATTTTAAAGAAATTATTCAACAGTCAATGTGTTAATTTATTAATTCTAAAGATGTGATTCAGATGCAAATTCCAAGATAAAATAATTGGCTTTAATCATTGTATCACAAAGAAATTTTGAGAACGGGAATTTGAGTATTTATGTATTAATAAAATCATTTTATCATTAGTAATGATTCAAATAAAACTTAGCACATTTGTAAGCAATATTTGTATGTATAGATAGACATTTAATAAATGGTTTTCTTTCATTTTTATAATTTTTATTTCTATTTAGTCTTTAACAAAATGTACCATTGTTATATTAAACTGTAGCATGTTCTTTTATTCCTTATTGGTAGTTTGAATGTCGCTTAGCACTTTGTTATTTACACTCTTCCCTTGAATATTCTTCATTTCTTCGTCTCATATTTATTGCAACAATTTCCAAAATAATAATTTTAAACAATTTAAAATTACAACAGAAAGACAATGAAAAATAATGTTTTTTTTAGTTACGGACAAATTATGCTTATTCTGTCAAAAAAAAAATGAGTAAAATATTTCGACCTCTTAGAATTTCTGAAATTTTCGCTGATTTTTTCTTTGTGCCATAATAACTAAGATTAAAATAAAGACGGTTGTATTTAGCAAATGCTATATACTCGTAGAGTGGTCTAACTAATCGCATAGCCATAGCCATGATGGTGGTATCTTACAAATGACTTTTTCTCTTATTGTATTCGAGTATACTTGCATTCATCTAATTGCATGAAATGTCATAAACTGAAATAGTTCAGATTTTCAATAGATATATAATAAAATGAAAATGTAGTGTTCAAGTATTTTAAAACATTAATTATCAATTCATGTTTTTTTTTTTGAGTACAAGTATGCTCAAGAGCATTTTTTGTTATCAAACTAATGACAAATTAATCAAAGATATATAAATTGGTTCTAATTTAGAAAAACTTTTAATTTTGAAATTTAACTGTGTATGGATAAACCCTCCATAAATAGAATGAAAGCCCATCTATTTCACAAGCATATAGTAGCAAATAGCTTTAGAATATTATCAGCATGACAGTTACAAATTATTTCAAATGAATATAGTCTCATTCTGATTGTTTAAAATTTGACCAAGTAATTGGCCTTGATTATTAACACCTGAGAATGTGGATTTGTTTCCCAAGAAAATTATATTTTTTAAAGCCTTGGTTTGATGACAATCAAAATTACAATGTACAAACTACTTTTTCTGATTTCTTATTTCATAGCAACAAATTTTCTTACAATCTTAATTCAATTCAATCCAGATTAAAATTCAATCAATTCAAAACTTCAGTACAAATATTAAAATATAAAATTTGAATAAGTTTTACTCTAAATTTGAGTCAATTTGTTTCTTTATCCCCCAAATTACTATATTATTTTTAACTCTTCAGTATTTTTTTTGACCATTATATAAGTATTTTACATATTGTTAAATACACTTGAGGATGAGGTTTTATTTTCCTTTTGTTTGTATTGAAAAAGTAACTAAGATTATTCAGATAATAGGTTGATTCCTAAGAGCATCAAGGTTATTAACAATCACAAAATGAAATATGTTTCTTGATTTTCTTCATATATATTAGATCAAAGTGTAAATATTTAATAATTAATTTTTTAATGACATGGCATATAGATTTCATTAGTTCCATTTCCAAATTAAACTTATTTGTTGTAATAAAATTAATGAATTATTTTATGAACAAAAAATAAAAACCATTATGCTCTTAAAATTTGATACTTTCCCTCTTAGATTTTCAATTTAAAATCTGGCACTTGGTTATTTTATTATTTGGCACTTGACAATTAGCGCTTAAATCAGTCTCTCATACATATATAAAGTTGTGTTAAAATATTTGTCTCTCAATATTCCAAAATTGAAATATGATTATTAATATACATACTCATCACATTCCTCAAGTGCAAAATTGGCATTTCATAAGCAAATTTTGCACTCTAACTTAAGATTGATTTGTCTTGTAAAATAAGCATAAACATAATTGGCAGCTCAAATAAAAATATGAAGACAGATAAAGTGAAGTAACACAAGAATTTATGTATATATGAATGCACATGCTTTCCAGACAACGGTATGAGGTATAACAATCCAAACAACCGGTATAACGGGGGTGGCAATAGCGGGGGTAGGCCGTACTGCAGTCCGCCGCCACCCATGGCCTCCCCCCCGCAGCCCCACCCCCACTACGCGCCACCACCGCACCCCACACACCCATACATGGTGCCGCACGAAGCTCAGATGCAGTCAATCATAAGTGAGTGCTCGCATATCTGTGGCTCACATGCTGCAGGTTCAACTAGATTATTTTATCGTTAGATTATCTTGCTAATATTTGCGCTTGCCACACCTCAGTAAGCAGGTATAGGAAATCCAGTGTGAAAATATCTAAACTGTTCACTTGAAATTTTTTCTATTTGCTCAGAAATCTTTCTCAAAATTATATTCATAATTAAAAATCTTACTTAGTATAATTTTATCAACTTGTAAGTGTATTTTAGATGTTGTTCATTAATATATACATATATATATATTTGTTTAATTGCTCATAACACTATATTACAATTGGTAGTTCAGATCTTATTGTTTCTATGTTTTATGAGTGTTAAACATCCGATGTCAATTGATGCAAGATGTACTAATAATGGTTGTATTGTCCTTGGATTGTTTTACCCTGCATGGCTAGTGTATAATTTCTTTCTCAGCTTTGTACTTTTGTCTTATTTTATGTTCAAAATGTTTCTGTATATTTCTATTTTCCTCTGCAGTGGGTTCTAAATGTGTTGGAAACAATTTTATTAGATCTTACATTATGAGCATCTTTAGATAGTATTGTTTCTACCACATTTTTTGATCCACCAACAAACATTGGTGACAAACAAAAGAAACCCACTTTTCGTAAAAGTAAATTAAAATACACAAATTTCAATAGATTAAAACTTATCGTAAGAAAGATAAAAAAAACTCATTTAATGTAATTGTAATTTTTCATATTTCAACTTTAATTAGTGGAATTCCATAATGATATTTATGTTATGATATAAATTAATTTGCAAATTCCACTAATTCGATGTTCTGATCCTAATAAGTATCCTAAATTGGCCAACCATCTTTTGGAAAAGGACTTACTTTAAATAGCACCAATGTGAAAATGCTTCGAAAAGCAGGCCTTTCAGAAAATTATAAAATCCAAATAGCGACTTACCCCAAGACGCGTGAAAGTTTCTACCCAGAAGTTTCTGAAATTTATGCACAAGAAATCTAAGTTTATCAAATTTATGGCTTTCATCACCCTCGAAGTAGTCCCCTATGGTATTTATACAATGATCCCAGAGCAATTTTAATTAAGAAGCACTGCTGTAAGTCGTTCTGTTTGCATCATTGACACATCGTGCAATATTTCTTGGATCTTGGTTACCGTGTCGAATATTTTTCCCTTGAGCTGTATTTTTGGGAAAAGAAAGAAATCACAGGGGACGGGTCAGATGAGTACAAAGGTGGGAAATCACTGTCGCATTTGTATATCAATTGCCAAAAGATGCAAATCCAAAATGCTGTGATGCAAGACTCATGAACACGTTCAACTTTTGAGGAGTTTTTGCCAACATTTTTCTCTTATTTCTCAAAATTCTCAATAGAATTTTCTATACAGTCTGACTGGGTGGAACAAATGCTTTATGGATAATGAATTCCTTGTCAAAAACAAATCAACATTGATTTGATGTTCCTTCGAACTTGAATTTCACATTTTTAGTGAATTTGGGGTCTTCCATTGAAATGACTGTTTTGTTTCTGGGTTGTACCTGTAAACCCATGACTCATCACCAGTGATGATGCTTAGGGTGAAGTATGGAAAATTTGCAGTATTTGGGCTATGTCTAGACAGTGATGCGAGGTACGGCTTCTGATCATTGGTCTTCAAATGAAGCACAAATTTTGCTGCAATTCGGTGCATGTTGAGTTTTGCCAAAATTTATTGACACATTCCGTATGAAAATCCAACAACACCAGAAACATTGTGAATTGTTTGTTGCCAGTCTTTAAGATATTTTTTATGAACTGTGTTAACATTTTTATGCATGGTGCGCTCATTGAAGGGCGCCCAAAGATTTTGTCATCTTCAACAGATAACTAGTGATGCTGCATCATACTATTGCCGGTTAACACGGTAATTAAAATTTCGGGAACTTAGGGATTGAACAACATTATCAACAGTTAAAATATATTCCAAAGCATAACAGCACTTTCAATATTTCTACTAAACACCCAACACCATGCATTCTTCAATAACCTTAGGTTAAATAGGTTCACATTACAATTAATGTTTAGTTTGTCTGATGAAGATCTCAGTAAAAATAGTGTGCAAGTAAATCAATTTTATTATAAATAACTTTTAATATAGTTAAATTTAAAATGTCTTAAAACTAATGTCAACATACAACAAATTTATTCAAGCACTACCAAGTTAACAGAAGTGTTTGAATTGTTCTGATGGGATTTTGGTTTAACTTATTCTTTGAAGCACCTGCCCTCACAAGCACAAAAACTTGATTTTTCGACAAGCCATATAATTTCTTTAATTAAAAAATATTGTGCATGTTTCCATTAAAAAAACACTGATTAACATCTATCTACCTGGAGTGTATCATCGATTCCAAAAAAGCTATATTTAAAAAAAATGGCATTTTTTTGTGTTTACAATGAATAGAACAGTTTATATTTCAAGTTGTCTACTTTGGTCAACACTTCAAAATTGAGATGAATGGGGCTAAAATTTTAACAGATACTAAAAGTGCGATATAATGTGAAGTAACACAATGAAGCTCTAAAGGGATTTGATTGGACTGACTGCTAGCTTTTTGGATATGCTAATGATTGTGAAAATTATTCTGCATCCGCTGGAGTAAGCCTGTCTTCGCTTTTATTTTTGTGTCGCCGCCAGAGGAGTCCCTTTGAGCAGATCCTTCTTCATCACTATGTGATGATGGTGTGCTTATGAAAATTAAACATTTCGATTTTCTAGTGTAGATCGTGCTGGCCTGGGACTTATTTAGTCCCCTGTTACAGTGTGTGATGGTGAAATAAAACTGAACTGTTCTTTCATTTTATACTATTGAGTGTACAAATTAGTTCGGTCCGTTTTTTGTGTTCAAAAAGTATTGTCCATCGCTGACTACTACTTTTTCCCATCTCAGGCAATTTTCGAATTCCATCTCGAAAAAATGACTCGTCTTTTGAGGCGATCCAAGTTTGGAGCCAATTTTCGGTTTCTACGAAAGAAGTGAACCGGTGACCTGCCAAATCGTGCTCTGCATCCTTCGGAACAACCAGTAATCAGAAGGAGCAATGTCCGGGGAATACGGCGGGTGCGGTAAAACATCCCATTTGAGCGTTTCCAAATATTTTTTTACGACTTTTGCGACATGAGGCCGAGCGTTGTCATGAAGAAGAATAACTTTATCATGTCTTTGCTCGTATTCCGGCCGTTTTTCTCGCAATGCACGGCTCAAACGAATTAATTGTATCCGATACCGATCGCCCGTAATGGAATCGCCAGGTTTCAGCACCTCATAGTAAACAACACCCCTTTGGTCCCACCAGATACAGAGCATGATCTTCGAACTATGTATGTTCGGTTTTGGTGTTGATGTTGAGGTCGATGGCAACGATTGACCGGGCTTAGCGTAGTATTTTTTCTTCTCGGGGTTGTCGTAGAATATCCACTGATCTCCAGTTACGATCCGATGCAAAAATCCTTTTCTTTGTTGCCTTTGAATTAGCTGCTCGCAGGTGAAAAATCGCCTTTCAACGTCTCGGTTTCAGTTCATAAGGCACCCAATTTCCTTGTCTTTGAATCATTCCCATGGCTGTCAATCGTACGGACCCAATTTCCTTGTTTTTGAATCATTCCCATGGCTCTCAATCGTATGGAAACGGCTTGTTGAGTCACTCCCAATAATTCTGCAAGCTCCTCTTGCGTTTGACTCTGATCTTCTTCGAGTAATGCCTCTAATTCTTTGTCCTCGAATTTTTTTGGCTGTCCAGAGCGAGGCTTGTCTTCGACGCTGAAATCTCCATCCTTGAAATGTCGAAACCATTCCCTACATGATTTCTCAGTTAGAGCAGCGTCACCATAAACTTTGACAAGCATTCGATGGGCTTCAGCTGCACTTTTCTTCCAATTAAAGCAGAAAATTAAAACCTCCTGCAAATGCTGCTTGGTTAACACAAAATTCGACATTTTCAACACTACAAAACAAGGTTTTTGCATGAAACTCAAAGCGATATAAACTGAATATTATTGGCAGATGTCTAAACTCTCTGAAACTGCCAAAACCGGCTGTCACTTTGAACCATTCATAACAGCCAGAGCCATCTTTTGGAAACGGACCGATCTAATTTGTTCTCCCAATATTTAAAACTGTTAGTTGCACTATTGAGCTATCTTCAACTACTGTACAAATATATATTTTTAATCTTTGTAATTAATTTAATTATTTTTGTACGTGCAATACATTAGTTTATAAGATATCGAATGGCGTGTAGCGATAGGAAACAAAGTCAATGGAGCACTAAAACATTTATATTTCAACCAGACAATATCAAAATCTGCTAAGGCAAAATCTGCTATAGTCCACAATAATATTTTAATGCCAATTTTGATACATGAGTGAAACGTGGATGTAGAAAAAGACAAGTGGAGCCGAATAAATGCAGTAGAGATGTGTGCATTGAAAATAATACATGGAGGGACAATGTATGTCAATACGAAACGAAGTGATAAGTTAAGTAAGATGATGTGTTAAGTAAGATGAAGAACACGCTGAGATGGTTTGGCATGTGGAACGAAGAAAGACTAACAAATCAGATGTATAGTGTGTAATGTAAGTGGAAGACTTGCGAGATGAAGACCAAGGAAAGTATTCTGAAAGAAGGAAATGCAGTCAGAGAAATTGTAGTAATTTGTATGAGAAGGTTATGGATGTAGAAGACGCTTGAGATGTGTGTCGAGATAGGAAAAATTTGGTGCTCTGAAAGCTTTTGTTGAGAAAGTTAATTCTTAGAGAATTAAAATTTATCTGAAGTTATTGATTATACAATAACTCTGTTAAGCTCAATTATAAAATAAGTTATAGATTCAACTATTGGATGGAAAGTTATTACTTGTTTCAGAATGAAACGGATTCATCCTTAAAGTGAATTCAAAATATGTTGACAATTTTTTCGAATAGAATCAAACAGATGCATCCATGAACTGAATTTCTCCTCATTAGAACTCGAAGAATGTAAAATTAACATGTGGAAAATGCAATCAGATAAATTTGTGCTTTTGACTCAATTGAAAGGGATGGACAACAAATATCTGTGCTTTTTGCCATGCCCTGATGTGTTTTGCGAATGAATGAACAGATTAAAATTTTAGGCAATCTTGACCGCACACCTTGTTTAAAAATTAGCAAAAGCCATTTAACAGATCGATTAAAATTTAGATTGTTGCTCTCCGATATTTTAGTTGAAGTTTCTGTTTTAATAATTGAAATACTTTTGTTATATTTACTTTATAACAAAAGTATTTCACATTCACTGCCAACCTAACAGTAGCAAAGTACCCCCACGACCAAATTATTTTTTTATGTATTATTTTATATTTAGACAATGAAAATTAAAAATACCTTTTGTTAACAAAAAAAAAAACATTTGAAGTCGTGTGATCAGGCAAGTACAATGAATTTACCTGGTGATGGCAAACTAATGCACTTCTTGCAGTAAAATAATTAAAAATGGTTATAATGGTTTATAAAAAAAAAAAAAAACAGTAAAATAATTGGAAGCATTCAATTTATAAAGGATCATTCACTGATTTGTGTATATAAAAAAGCACTTATAAATCACAGAAGTCAAGGAAAAAGGAACTAACTGCCCATGAAATACTTTTCCATTGCATAGTTTTGATCCAATTATTCATATTAATTTTACAAAGTTATTAATTGTAGAAAAAATACTTTCATGTTTCTTATATTGAAAAAATAAAAAAAACGTGACATCCTTATTACTATATTGTCCGCGTATGGTCACAAAAGGTACTTTCGCTTCCCAGTGTGGCTGGGGCTACGGCTCATATATTGTGTGATTGTCAGTGAACGCGTTCAACATAGATGTTCAAAAATTTCTTAAAATGTACAAAGCATTTGAAGAAGGCAGATAGTTCACGGAGTGAAAAATATTTTTAATTTTTTAATTTAACTGAAACAAAAAAAATATGAAGCATGAAAGCTTTTCTTATTTGAAGCATTTCATTTTGTTGAATTCTTGAAATGCTTGAGCAAAACTTTCATGGCTCTTATGAAAAAAAAAACATTAATTTCACTGTTTCTGGATAATATGAAAGCATTTTATTCTTCTAAAAGTTTATTGTTTCTGGATAATATGAAAGCTTTTATTCTTTTTCTACCTTTTGTTATAATGAATACGTAATATTTTTCAAATAACACATGGATTTCAGTTATTAATATACATTTAAAATAATTTTGCATGTGAGAACAATTTCAGATATATTTAATTTATCATTCTTTGTAACAATAATTAAACTGAATAGGAATCAAATGATTAAATGAAAAAGGAGTGGAACCTTTACATGGTCAGTCCAACCTAACTGAGGTGTGAGGGGCTGCACAAGTGATGCCCTTTCTGCAATTTAATAAGAATGAAACTATGACACCCCCTGACTTGGACAGACAGACACTAATGAGTTAATATAAAAATATGGTGTTTTGATTGCATTGGAATATTTTCAATTTTAGTAATTATATTTATGAACTTAGCGTTATACTAAACATTTTAACAAAACATTATCCATTAAAATTTTGATTCCATAAAAATTTTATCACACAGGAGTAATAGTTTAATAGTTTTTTTAAAACCAATTTAATTATTAATGGGATATTATTTTGATTATTGGAAAAATTTATTTTCATTTAAGTCTTAAATAAAATATTGAACATTCAGAAAAGGTAAATATTTAAAATTGTGTTGTATACTTATTTTTATGTATAAAAAATTCTTTGATATTAAGAATTTTGAACCTCACATTTTTAAATTGCACAAAAAGAAGCCAGCTAACTTTTGGTCTTCGGAATGAAGAGTTGCAATCCAATGAAAATAAAGCTAATATTGACAAATTTCTGATTATTATATACATACATCATCACACCATTTCCCTGTCAGGGTAGACGGAGGACGTCATGCATCCTTCATATCTTATACTGATACACCTCATACAATATATTGATACACCTCATACAACTCTTACGATTTTTGACATTTTCTTTTAAAATATTCGATCCAACCATACTTTCCTTGGTATTCCTCTACCATACCTACTCAAATTTGCACTATATATTTGTTTTGTTAGTCTTAATTCATTTGTTCTACTAGGTTAGTCAAAAAGTTTTGAAAGCGGAAATGAAAATACATTTTTTTTGGGGGGAAATCACTTTTATTGCTCAGTATAGTCTCCCATAAGATCAATACACTTGGTCCAACGATCTTCCAACTTTGTTGTCCCATCACGGAAGTGACTTTCTGGAAGGCCTGCAAAATACTCCTCTACGACGGCTATAACCTCTTCGTTTGATGAAAAATGCTTTCCACGAAGGAATTTTTTGAGGTGTGAGAACAGCCAGAAGTCAGAGGGAGCTAAATCTGGCGAATAGGGTGGATGCTGCAACAATTCGTACCCCAATTCACAGATTTTCGCAATGGTTTTTTGAGCTGTGTGAGCAGGTGCATTGTCTTGATGAAAAATGATTTTTTTCTTCTGCAAACCGGGTCTTTTTTCACAAATTTTTTCATCCAACTGGTCCAAAAGGTCACAATAATAATCAGAGTTGATTGTCTTACCAGTTTGGAGATAATCTATCAATAAAATTCCTTTTGCATCCCAAAAAACTGACGCTAACACCTTGGCCGATTTCTGTACACGAACTCGCTTCGGAGCCAAAGTGCCTGGTTCACACCACTCCTTAGCCTCTTGTTTTGATTCAGGATCATGGTGGTAGACCCAAGTCTCATCCATAGTGATGAATTGACGCAGAAAATCCTTTTTATCCTTTCGAAATTGCTCCAAATGTTGCTCAGAAAGTCGCATTCGAACGTGTTTTTGTTGCATTGTTAGCAAATGCGGCACCCATTGTGCACACAGTTTTTTGAAACCCAAAACTTCAGCCAAAATATGCCATGTTGTTCCATGTGAGATGCCTATGGTGTCAGCTATCACATCCACAGTCGATCGATGATCTTTCAAAACCATATCCTGTATTTTCGCTATGATTTCTGGTGTTGATGCACTTTTTGGACCTCCTGAGCGTGGATCGTCTTCAACGCTTGTACGGCCACGCTTAAACTCCAAAACCCATCGGTGAACGGTTGGAAATGAAGGAGAAGACTCCTTGAATACTTTCACCATCTTTGCATGGATCTCAGTAGCCGATAAACCTTCCAAAACAAAGAATTTAATCACTGCACGATATTCGGATTTTTCCATTGTTAAAAAATACACTGACACGTCAACTTCAAATGGCTTGTAAACAAAGAATGAATTGACAGATCGAAATGAAATTTTGAGTACGTTCTTATGAAAGATGAAATATTAAAATGGCGTAGAAATTTTGGTTTTCTACTGCTCCATAGATGTCGCTTTCAAAACTTTTTGACTAACCTAGTACATGCCCAAACCATATCACAGTGCTCTTCATCCACTTTATACTTCCATACATCAAAGTTTGCATTAAAATACCATATCACCAGCATACAGCAATCTGCACACATTCTCATTCAACATTAGTATGCCATGCCGCCCATTGAGTTCTGTAGTTCGTTCATACGTGAATCTGTAAATATTTAACAACCAGGGTGACATGATATTCTTGCCTTACCCCTTTTAAAATATTAAACTGCTCAGTCACGGCACAGTTCACTCTAATACATTCTCTACTTTCAGCATAGAATGATGCAATATCAAATATTTATTTATATTCCATTCTATACCATATTCCTTAAATATTTTGCGTAGCTTTACTCATCACGCGGTCATATGCTTTTTTCAAGTCTACAAACACAATATACCTTTATATTTTTTGTCATACATTTTCTACAAGCGTATGCAAAGAAAAAAATCTGACCCACGCATCTTCTTCTAAAAAAGGCACCACATGCATCGTACGTCTTTTAGGTGTTTCTTCTCACTCTATCAGACTTTCCGCAAAGTTCACCCAGCGAACTAATGGCTCTGTAACTTCCACACTCCATTCACAGCATTCCTCAAGTCTTTTGGTGTTCTGTGAGTCTGATTACCAACATTTGTTGAAAAAATTTCTCAGCCACTTCATTTATTCACCCCAGCACTCTTAATACATCGATCAATAAGGCCCGGGACTAACTACTAAAACAACACTTGTTTGTCAAAATTCTTCTTTATTCATCAACATAGTCTCCTTCAAGAGCAATACATTCATTCCAACGCTTTCCTAACTTTTCTATGCCAGCCGTGTAGAACGATTTATCTTTGGTTTCAAAAAAGGTGCTAGTTTCGGCAATCACTTCATTGGAGCCAAATCTCTCCCTGGAGCATCTTTTTGAGGTCTGCGAACAGCCAATAGTCGCTGGGGGCCAAACTTTTTTTTCATTGCTTCATCACTATTTCTTCTTGCTTCGATAAATACTTTCCAAGCTCTATTTTCCCTTTCACACAGTCCTTAACTTGTCCCACAATGCAGTCCCTTTTTAACATCCAACTTTTGCGATGCAACATCTTTTTCTATTTCCGCATTCTATCTATTTCCATTTGTCCGTCTTTCACTAAACTTGCATAACATTAATACAAACCCATCCCTTGAAACGCAAACCCCATGTATGCAAATCACCTGCCAATATAATTTTGTTTTTTTATCTAAAATTATATTTTCATAAAACCTTTTTTTATACATTTCCAAAAATCTTCCTTACTGTCATAAGTTTCACTGTTGACGAGAGCGACGCACCCACACTATCGGAAGCATAACACATGTTATGCCTTTTTAAAATCTGATCCATATTACTCTTGGACATACGAATGTTTATTCTTTCATACTTTCCTGCAACTGCTCAGATATTATTGCTCCAACACCTGGCTTTGCTCTTTCATTATCCTTCACAACAGGCCCACATACCTAACATTCTTTATATTTCTTCAGACCATCCTCATATTTTTTCAGACCCATATCCTTTTCTCTTTGTCTCACTCGAGCACACTATATCTGAACTTTTATTTATTCATATAATTTACGACACAGTGTCTTTACTTACAAATGCACATATGACAAGTTAATACAGGTACTTAAAATTATTCACAATAATACAAAACTTTGTCTTAAACTAACATGTAGATACAAAAACAGCCCAAATATTATATAGATTTAAAGATGACAGTGGTAAATAAACATTTACAATATTTACATTTCTATTTAAAATAGAATCAAAATTTCTGTTTCCTTGATTATTAGTGTTTTTTTTTTATTGAGAACACGAATTTTTGTTAGGCATTGATTATTCAAATGATTGTGCTAGTATACTTCTAAATAAGCATTGTTACATTTTTTTGTAGCCTACAAGTTGACTCGTAAAAAAACCCAGGGGTACTTTTCTCTAACTTGAATGAATGTCAAATAATTCATTTGGTTTGAATATGGCAATTATTAAATTCTAAACAAAATCAACAATGACAGAAGTATTACAAAGTCGAGGATTTTCGAAATTTTCTGGACTGAAGAATGCTGCATTATGAAACATTTTGTTAATGAAATATATGAAAATGTTTGAAAAAATTGTATAACAATGGGTTTACTTAATAGAATGAAACATTTACAGATTGTTATATTTTAGATGGCCTGATAATATTGAATGGTAAAAAATGTAACCTTCAAATGCATTATTTTAGATTTTTAGAAACGTGAAATTAGAATATTACATTCCTTTCAAACCAGGCTAGTTAACATGGTGGGTGGGAACACTACATCGGTTATGTTGTCCATATATTTTCTCGAATATCTTAAAATGGGTAGATTATGGATTGTATCATGAATGTATATAATTCCCTCCATGCAAAACATTGTTACAAACTAATCAATCGTACAGATAGGCAAAAATATTACAAATTTCACCACAAACACTTCTCAAAATAAGTCTAAATATCAAATTTTATTGAATAAAATATTATGAATAGATCTTTGACAAAATTTGTACTAATTAGAAGAATCAATTTTTTTCCACTTATGTAAAATTGTCCACATTTGTTGGAATATTATAATAATAATATGTTTTTGTTGCATTATAGACAACAAGTTCTTCCAAGGTGGACGTGGAGGGTGTGGCTACCAGGCGGCCCCATTCCCGCACAGCTTCCTGGCCCCGCCTATGATCTATTCGGCGCCCACTCCCGTGCAGCAGTAGTCCCTCTCACCCCGGGACATTTCTGATTCCGCTCATGTAATGGAGTGACCCTTCTCTAGTCACCACTTCATTTTATTTCCATCTCTTCTGTGTGCGGCAATATTTTTCCTCATTTATTTTTTAATATATTTTCCAAATGCCGCTGAGCTTAAATCTTTTTTTTTTATCTTTATTCAAGTTTTAATTGAGCTTGTTGTTTACTATTTGAGAGATTTAATTTTTTTCGAATCGTAAAGTTACTAATGATTGAATTGTTATCGTTCAGAGTATCAGTCATTCCATTAGTAAGCTGGAATCTCCCATTAGGATTAGTGCTTTTCTTATATTGATCGCTTGTGGTGGTTTGAATTTTTGCCAAGGCCTATGAATTTAAAAGTCTGGCAAATGACAAAATTCTACCGCCGTTCATGTTTTTATGTTTAATTTTGAATTATATGTGTAATATGATACTTGATGGTGGTGAATGTGCACTGTTTTTCTTCTTTTATGTTTTGGTAATAATACGGTTTGGTAACAAGTGTGGCGCGCGCACGTTCCGTCGAGAGCCGGGCTTTGCCCTGCGCCCCTAAAAAGAGGCTCGGCTAGCGTAGCTCGACGTAGCCAAGAGTAACCTAACCTAACGATGTAATACTGATTTATTGTTGATATGTACTGTAGTGTAGTTGATGTGGTACCCTATATATACTCCTCGGTGCCCTTTTCTTTTTCTGTATGCTGTTTGAAATGCACGAAACATATAGAAGAAGTATTTTTTATGGGGTTTCTATAATTTTAAAGTATTTATTGATATATGCAAAATGAGTGCTGCCGTGGTTAAAAATAGGCTCTTGACAAATATTTAAAAGTGCAATGTCATAGAAATGATAAGAGTCAATGGTAAAACATTTTTAGTTTACTAATGGAAGATACAGTATCTTAGAAGATGCGAGTATCTGGGTGGAGAGGTTGTATACTTGTATTTATCTGTGGGAATGTTGCGTGACTGTTTGCCCGGAGTAAATTTATCAAGTGCCCCATGAGAGTACAATAAATGATATCCTGTATAGTCCAAAGAATAATAAGTATTTGGAAAAGAATACGTCTGTGATATAATATGCAATTGCAGCATTGTATGTGGGAATGTGGGTCAATTTGTGAGTTAGTTGTATGCTTGGAATTCCCGTGAAGCCGGGGGAACTCGGTTACTTTATTCAGATATTCATAAACCGTATATATTTTTTCACTCGATTAAAGTGAGACAGAATGTTGCATATATAAAGATGATTTAAGAATAAGAGCCTTCTTGAGCCATTTTCAAAATTTATACAAATAAATACTTGATAGATATAAGGTTAAATTATCACTCGCATTTCACATGTTTTTCATTGCTGTAAGCTCGTCAGTAAGAAAATGACCATTAATATTATTTCATTATGTTTATTAATTCTTAAGTGTATTGAAAAATGGCTATTTTATAACTCGTCTGTCGCAGAAGGGTTGGAAGTGGCTAAATTTTATTAGTTTTTCATATTTGGCAATGAAAATTATAATATAAGATTTTTGTTAGTGAAAAGTCATTGGAATTTAAAAAGTTTCAAAGTATTTATTCAAGATTATGTAAAACTTGTGGTTTTCCAGTACAGGAGTTACTATAAATAAGAGGATTCTTATTGGCCAAACCAACCCTCTGTATTAGATTATGTACTGAATATTTTATATTGGCTGACCCGCCCACGGAGGCTGGGGTGAATAGCCGACAAGCACACCAATGCTTCGCCCCTCCCTGTGGAGGGCCACAGTAAAGTATTAATAATGATCTTATCCATTTGTGATCTGTTAGCCCATGAGGGTCCTGTACATAATGTTATTAGTGTAATAATGGAATAAACATATTTTTTTGTCATACGTTTTAGAAGAGTTTCATATTAGTGATGTACAGCTACAAGAGATGTGATCGCTTTCATCGATTTGTGATAAGTTATAATGGTGGAAAGCATCTGGGTTCCACATGTGAGACAGGGAGGCCTGGTCGCTGCGCTGCAGTGCTGCTCTGCGGCTCTTGGTCATTTACTGTCTCATCTACTTGTACTTACAAGTGCTCCCTTCATTTGTGCCACGTCTCAACTGACCATTTTAGTATGTTCATTATGCCATCTTTAAGATATATTATTTTTTACTTTTTTTTTTTAACTGACCCAGTAAGTCGAGCTCTATTTAACTGTTGATGTGTATATCTGAAATGGTGTAGTTCTGGATGCAGTCATGGAGATATGCGTTAGTGTGAAGTGAAGGGATCGCTGTACAATGAACAATCGCCCACTTCCACCTCCTTTAACTGTGATATATAAGTAAACACTAAGTAGGTAGCATGCGGTACATTATCTAATGTCCAAGGGAAAGGTTGACACCATATCTTACTTATATTTAAGTAAACTATTATGTGTGCGTGTATGTGTGTGAAAATATGTGGTATGTGATATTGATTATTTCTCTGTACAAAAAGACTGATTTTTTTTAATAAGCATTTTACTAAACTTCTTAAGAGTTTCCAAACGCTGTTATATAATTATAAAATTGGAACAGATTTTAACAGTCAATGTGCAGACAAAATATTTATTAGGATTATAACAAAATTTTTAATATATATTTTTTAATTTTTTATAATAATACGAAACATGCCAAAACACACTATAAGATCAGGGATTGTGGTTATTCCAATTCTTGAATGTTTGATGATATGATGTGTCTCCCTTGCCTTTCTCATGGGCCATGGGAAGTTTCCATTCTGTCATGCGATATGCGGCGCTGCCCGCCTACCTGTCATCCATCACCTTGAGTGGTTCAGAGCTAAACGTAAACCTGGGCATGCCATACAGAATGGAAGCTACCTCATTTTGGGTCAACACCCCAACTATTGCTATAATTCTTCATTTTGTATTTGTTTTCAAATCTAAAGTTATATTATAATTTATGTTCATTAAGTCTGTCATGTGAATAATGAATCCAAGATTGCATTTATGTGACAGCAAGCTTACTATTTTATATCAAAGTAGATTCGTGACTCAAACCATTTTGTAAGCACAAGTCAGAAAGTTAAGGCTCTCCAATTTGTATATAGAATATTTTAAAACAAATTGCCTTAGTTGATTATTAAAATGAAAGGGATATTTTTATGTGCATATTCCCAATAAATTTTATTTAAATTTGAACTTTAAGAAAATAGAAGAAAATTAATAATATAGTTTTATTATACAAATACAGTGACCCTTATATGAATACTAAACAACCACTTCCTTACAAGCAAATTCTTCTGTAAGTTTCCAACAAGTGCATTTCTTGTAAGTATTACAGTATTATCATTATAATAAATTGAATAATACACTGATCATTTCTCTTATTTCCACCCTTTTCCTACTTCGTTAACTACATGCAATAAATAGATCTTTATAAAGTTTAATCAGATTGGTGGTGGTAGTAAGCTTTTTTTTTTAAGAAATAGGATGAAACTTCGAGATAGTTTATTTAAACATTTACATTTACAATAATTTGAAATATAAAAAAAACGTAATTTAAAGGACAGTTTTTCTCAAGTAAACACTTAACTGAAATTTTTGTATGTTATGTATATATACCAGGTCTGTAAATATAAAACTGGAATTTGCTCATAGATAGCTCTAGTTGTCAATGTAGTGACTCAAACCGCGTCATTGGCGCCTTTTTCTTGTATTTACATTTGTCAGACTTTTAACTCGCAACAATACAAGTTTATTACAACTACATTTGTTTTCATAGCTGTTTCTGTGTCTGAAAACTATGATTTGCGGAGAGCATTGATTTTCTATTACCATTTGAAGAAAATGGCTGCAGAATCGCATCGAATGCTTGTCGACGCTTATGGTGAGCATGCTCTTGGTAAATCACAGTGCTTTGAGTGGTTTAAAAAATTTAGAAGTGGCGATTTTGATGTGAGAAACGAAGAACCAGAGATTAACACAAATACTTAATATAAGTATACACATATAAATCACACATATGACACAACAGTGGAAAAGGTATTCCCTCAAATCACTGACAAAAGATCGACGGTGCAGTAAAATGCGCACGTTTTAAAAATTTAATATAAGCCTTAGAACTCGTATATCGGATCATTCAGTTATAAAAATACCTGAGATTTCCAAGATGTGAAGATCAAAATTCCAAGCAGATTTAATCTGTTGCAACATTTTGTTAGATTTATATACTGTTATTTTTATTGCTAATTCTTAAAATTAATAGTAATAGACTCAGGTGAAATAAGGCCTTAGATTTAAATCCACTTGAATGTAAATGCCAAAAGTTAATAATTCTATTACATGGAATGTATACAGGGTTGTTGGGAGAGGGGGGGGGGGTCCAACAAATTTTTGTGATTGGGGTTTTTTTTTAGTAAAGTAAGCTTACGCTCTAGAGGCCAGAAAGATATAAGCCGAGAATTTAATAAAAACATGAACCTTTTTATTTGTGTACAATTTGGAATCCTTAAATCTTCAAATTTAATTGTGGAATAAATTTATATATTGAAGTTGATTAGCAGCATAGCCCTTGAAATACAAATGATGAGAAGAACTAAGACTAGAAAAAATGTGAAGTTATACTTAACATTCATTCTTTCAAGTTCCCCTACTCTGGAGGTTGGCGATCATCATGGCTATTTTGACCTTGTTCTGAAAAAATGTATGGCACCACTCTTGTAAGTTCTTCAATCTTTTTCCTGGGCCTTGGAATTTTCTCTTGCAATATCAGTTGATGGGTCATATTTTTCTCGTATTATATGTCCCAAGTACTCGAACTTTCCCCCTTTTGATGGTGGATAATACTTCTCTATCTATTTCGAAATGTCATCAACATTCTTCGATAGCACTACATCTATGCTTCTAGTTTCTTTGTCGTGGCCTAAATAAGTGCTTCAACACCATAGAGAAGTAGTGAAAACTTCACATGGAAGTCGAAATTTAAATCCTTGTTGCAGAGGAGCTCTTGCATTTTAAAGAAACAGCTCCTTGTCATCCGCACTTGACTCGACCCATTGAATATAATTCACCCAGCATTCCAAGTGTTTATATTGTTCAACAATTTCATTATTTATTAATTGATTTGGTATTTATATTGTAGAACTCCATTTTTTACAGAATGATTTGACACTTAAATGTGTAAAAATTGTACGAAATAACTGAAATTATAACGTAAAGTTTTTAATAGGATCTGACATGTTTAGAACCACCAGCCCTTATAAAACTTGAATACAATACAGGCACTCCTCATTTAACGACAGAGTTCCGTTCCTACGACAAGGTTGATAAGCGAGGAGCTTCATAGTTTTTATTTATTCTGAATAAAGAATAAGATATAGGAAACACCAAGTACTGTACCGCGCAGGGTACAAATAGACTAACGTAGGTACGTTGGTTGCTGCGCCGCATTCAGAATCGAGGTAGCGAATTCCAAAGCGAAGATCCAGAAGAAGAAGGTAACGGGGTGGAGAGATTCCTCTCAGGCAGGTCGAAGTAGCGGGTCTCAAAGTAAAACAGTAGAATCGGTTGTTACTGAGAATATAATTTTTTCGCAAAAAGGGAACCCTCTATATTAATGGTCAGTCGGTCATCACAAGTGCCCATTTCCCGCGAAATACAACAACTTTCGGGGTTTTGAGCGCTGCTTAAGCCGACCGGCCCGTGACCTACTCACGACGGTCCGCCCGCAAGTCCTTTATTTCCCTTGCGGTCGAGAACACGATCGGAGTCAAACAAACAAACATATTCACAAATATTTCAAATACAAAACCATAGAATTTACATATACAAGTATAAGGGTTTACATCAGTTTCATATACAGATCTACACACACAAGATATCAATGTCTATATCATTATACCACATACAAGGGTGGCCGCACACGTCCGATACAATTACAATCAGTAAAAATTATAAAAATGGTATGCCAAAGATATTCAAGTTCATAAAAAAAAAAGACATTCAGATTAACATTTTAGTCATCGAATCCTTTAAAGTGTGGTAGTGGTTCGAGATCATCAGCGAGGAAATGGAAGTACTTGTAGGGGTCCTGGGTGTAGCTTTCGAGAAGAATCTTGCTAGTGTGGTCTGCTTTGTAAATTTCTTTTTTTCTTCATAAATTTCACTATGGCATCATAAAGTTCATTCATTTACCTTTCCACTTAGTTTTTTACCAGTTTCATAGTAGTTTATGATCTTTATTTATCTAAAGATCAATAGTTTTCCTTCGATTCTTGGTGTTTCCTTCAAGTGAAGACATGTTCTTCCTTTTCGTCGACATCTTATACTATGAGATGCATAATAAAGTACAAATTTATAAACCAAATATGAAGTCTTGGAGATTGCGAATGCTTCATGTAATGAATACTGACCGACTTTGGGAAATGAGACAAACAGAAAGGGGATTCTCGAGACCCAGACTGAGAAAAGGGATTCCCTGCCTTGGGAGCTGGTTGTAAGTCCAAACGATCATTAAACAGGTAAGTTGTTAAGTGAGGAGTACCTGTATTATCTTTATCCAACTATGATGTAAAACAAGATAAGAGATTAATTTAGTTGAAAGGGTTTTCAAAACAAAACATCAGGATTTTTTTCTTTAGCTAAGGGGTTTTTTTTGTCAACCAAAAAGGTTTTATTAGGTTTATTGTTTGATTTGGTAAACATTTTAAATCCTGGGGCTCTGAAAATATCAATACGAGGCGAATCATACAAGTTTATTTATTAATTATTTATACTATTATGGTCGTGCTTTGTTATTTTCAATTGTTCAAGCAAGTTGAGTCGTAAACCTTTATCACAAAAATGCAATGGGATTGGACTACTGTCAGATTTAATTTCATGATTATTTTCAGAAAATGTTTTGCTAATTGCGATGTCTCTAATTTATTTTTAATTTTAAAAGGTTATTTTGTGTTAAAAAATTCTTATATTACTCGTAAATGACCTACCTATTTGTCCTTTATATACAAACACAGGTACAATTTAAAGCATTATTAATCTTAGACAATGCTCCAGGACACCCAAAATCTCTGCAAAATTTATACCCGGAAATCAATGTTGGGTTTCTTCCTCCCAATACTACCTGCCTCATACAGCCCATGGACCAAACTGTGATAGCTATTTTTAAAGGATATTATATGAGGACAGTAATGAATCAGACCATCAAGGCAACTGGCAGAGAAGGTGGGCATACATTAAGAGATTTTTGGAAGTACTATAATATATGGAACGCAATAAACAATATTGGAGACTCGTGGGCCGAAATAAGAGTCAACAATGAAAGGTTCCTGGAACAATTATGCCCACAAATATATAATAATAAATTCTGAAGAAACTCCGGAAACTATCACAGATGACATAGTTAGCCTAATTAATTAACTAAACTTGGACGTCAACAACGAAGATGTTAATGAGTTGATTGAATCTCACTCAGTACCTCTGTCAAATGAATACTTAATTGAGCAACAAGAGTTAAATGAAATACACAATAAAAGTGAGAAAGAAGAATTGACAAATTTGTGAATATCATGGAAGAATGTAATCCCAATGGAGAACGTATATCTCAAGTACGTAGGGCAATTGAGAAAGACAGCATGTTATAGAACTCTTCATCAAGAAAAGAAAAAAAAGGGTGGTATTCAACTAATTCTTGACAAGTTTATAAAGAAAACACCTGAAAGCACTTAAACATGCCTCGTTAACTTAATTATATACGAGGCGTATGCAGAAAGTAAGTGTACTGAGGCTCTCACGACCGGATGGATTTTATTTTCGACATGTTGGCTACACTTCCGTGTAGCCTGACCCTTCCCCTCGAAGGCATCAAAAAGTTGATACCTCGCTTCACCACCTGCATTGAGAGGAATGGCGACTATGTCGAAAAATAGCTTACATATGTACTACGGTAACCACGTAATTTTTTTGTTTAAATAAATAAAATTGTAACCTACAAAAATTCAGTACACTTATTTTCTGGATATGCCTCGTACTATATATAGTATTGATAAATAAATATTGTAAAATACAATTTTTGGTGTTTTTTTTTACATCCCTCTGCTTTCAAACATTCAACATTTGCACACATTTTCAAGAACCAATTATGTGCGAAAGTCAAGGGCCGTCTGTATATGGATGAGTAATGAAAGATTAAATTAAGTTGAAAGATTCTGCTATTTAGGTAGTATTTTCTCAGTAGAGTTATGAGAGATGTTGAACGGCGTGTAGTGATAATAAACAAAGTCAATGGAGCACCAAAACATGTTTTCGAACTGGGCAGTATCAAAATCTACCAAGATTATAGTCCACAACAGTATTTTAGTTCCAACTTTGATGTATGAGAGTGGATGTGGATCAATACTGAAAAGAACCAAATATATATGTAGAAATGTGTGCGCTTAGAATAATACATGGGGTGATCATGTTTGACAGAATACAAAATGAAGTGATTAGGAATGAGTGTGAACTTAAGGCTGATGTTTTGACCAAAATGAAGAAGAGCACTCTGAGATAGGTTGTGCACGTGGAACGGATGAATGCAGAAAAACTAGATAGCAAATATACAGTACAAATGGAAGAGGAAGACCAAAAAAGCATGGTTGGATCAAGTGTGATATTTTGAAAGGAAATGTTAAAGCAGATAAATCGTAGGAGCTGTATATAAAGGTATATGGATATAGAATAGGTGAAAGATGTGTCCCGATAGGAAAGTCTGACGCTTTCTGCCTACCCCGATAGGGAGACGGAATGATGGTATATACGAGGGCGGTCCGATAAGTACTTAGCCTCACCGCCCGATGGCACCACTATCGCAAGAGCAATTTTTAATCGCGTAGTTCATTCTCGTTGACAAATACTGTCAAAATTTCAGCCGAATCGGATGCGTAGTTTGGTTTTGACCGCGTGTGGAAGCGAGCGTGTCCGCGGATTTGAGAAAAATGGAAAAATAGCAATATCGGTCGGTGATTCGATTCTTGATTTTGAAAGGGAAATCGCGCAGCGAAATCAAAGAACGCTTGGATGCTGTGTACGGTGACTCTTCTCCTTCGATGGCGACCGTCAAAAATTGGATTAACGAGTTTCAACGTGGTCGCACGTCGGTTTTTGATGAGCCACGCCCAGGTGCCCCGAAAACGGCTACCACGGAGGATAACGTGACAAAAATCTACGATCTCGTATTGGCAGACCGCCGATTGAAGGTGCGCGAGATAGCTGAGATAGTAGGCATCTCAAAAACCGCGTGGGTCATATCCTGCATGAAGTATTGGGCATGAGAAAGCTGTCGGCGCGATGGGTGCCGCGTTTGCTCACTCCGGACAACAAGCGCAACCGTGAGACCACTTCAGAGCAGTGTTTGACGATGTTTAAGCGCAATCCGAAGGAGTTTCTGCGTCGTTTCGTGACCGTCGACGAAACATGGATACACTGGTACACACCCGAGACCAAGGAACAGTCGAAACAGTGAACTTCACCCGGCGAACGTGCTCCGAAGAAGGCGAAGACTGTCCTATCGGCCGGAAAGGTAATGGCCACCGTTTTCTGGGATTCAAAAGGTGTGATCTACATCGACTTCCTGGAGAAGGGCAAAACGGTCACAGGGCTCTACTATGCCGAATATTGGGCCGATTCGACGCCGAATTGCAGAAAAAACGGCCCCATTTGGCGAAGAAAAAAGTGCTCTTCCATCATGACAACGCACCGGCTCACACCTCCGCCGTCGCCACGGCCAAATTGGTAGAATTAGGCTACGAACTGCTGGCCCATCCAACGTATTCTCCGGATTTGGACCCGTGCGACTTCTTTTTGTTTCCAAATTTGAAAAAGTCACTCGCCGGGCAGAAATTTGAGTCGAATGAGGAGGTTATCGCCGCCACGGAGGCCTACTTTGCAGACCTCCAGAGAACGTATTTTCAGACAGGTTAAAGAAGTTGGAGCATCGCTGGGTCAAGTATATCGAACTCAAAGGAGATTATGTTGAGAAATAAATCGCCTCTTTTCCAAATTTTTTGTTATTCTTTTGTAGGCTAAGTACTTATCGGACCACCATCGTATGTTTAATAATGTAATTTTTAATAATTATTTTTTAAGAGCTGTTGGCTTCGGAATTTTCTATTTCCGAATTTCATATCATTAAGATTAGTTTTGCAGCTGTAAAAGATATTAAAACACAATTGAAAGATGTTAAGAAATTTTATGTTTATTGAATGATAGAATAATTTGAGCTTAGTTTTATTCCTTATAATCCCAAAAAATGGCAAATATTGCTTGAAACAATATTGAAATTATGAGATTATAAGTCATACATGCACAAATTTATTTAACAATAAATACCTTTATTTAAATTAATCCCCACCATATTAATTTATTGTTTAGTATTCATGTGCATGAAATTAATTTTGATTAAATATAATGATAAAAACCTTGTATTATGTATTAAATTACTTGAGAATGAATAATTTATCTGTCGGACAATCATCCTTTGTGGTTTAATCAAAAGACTACATAACTTTGTTGCTTAAAATTACACGCTCCATATTTGGATTTATACATGCCAGCCACAGATACTTCTGTCAAATACATCAGCTGGGTAAATGGAATGACAAATCAAGATTTTTTTAATTTTTAGTGATGCGCTAGACTTTTGAGTGGAAGTTCACCGGTTCGAACCTTGGATAACCAGCTCGAAAATTTTCTCGAACGACAGTGACTTTCCGGCAAATATTAGGGGTTATAAGGATCTATTTAAAAAAAATGCAAATTATCCTACCTAGACGATAGCCTGTGTAGTCGTCAACCAATTTTAATCGCGCTTTAGCAATAGATTATGAGAAAGCAATGACCCGATTCGCGGCTGAATTGTTGCACGTCTACAGCTGGTTGCATGGTAGAAGTTAAATATTTTCTACAGTCGGTCTCCAAAAGAATCCAGCCCATCAGTCGTGCTCTAGTTTTAAAAATCCATAATTATTTTTCAGATGCAACCTAAATTTTTATTATGGAGAATTGAATAACAGATAAATGAATGAAAGTGGTCGAACTTTATTTCGCAAGTCGAGAATCAATTATTCGAACAAAATGCGCACATCGACGGCAATTTATTTTTGGAGTTTGTCCAACAAAATCACTATCATGAGATTAATTGCACGTTTTCGATAGCAGAAATAAGTAGTAGATATGCCTCGAGTCGGAAGACCGTGTACTACCCGCATTGATGAGAATATTGAAAGAATATAAGAGTACTGCTGATGATCTAGCAACTTCAACCAGACGACGTTCAACTCAGCTCAAAATGTCTCGAATGATACTGCTACAAATCTTAAAAAAAACAATTTTCACATCTTTCCGTATAAAATTCAATCGGTGCAAGAATTAAAACCACAACAACGCTTTGAATAGAAGCATTGGAGCGTACTTATGAGCCACACTACATAAACAATATGTCAAAAGTTTTGGTTAAAGTAGTGTCTATGAAATAATACTAAAATTAACGTTTCATTCGCAAGGATTGCAGCTTGGGTTGGATTTGTATAATGTAACAATTTAGATATGACAGGTTATGGGGGAAGGATGTTTGATAATCGAGATTTACATAAAGCAACTAGAATAAAAGTATATGCGTTGATTGTTTTGTAATCTAAAGAATTAAAGTATGTACGAGTATGTTAGTATGGATATGAAACCTGGATCAAATTTGTATGAAAACTTTCTTGAGATATACTTTCACCGTATCCTTTATATAAAATTGCAGGACAAGCACTCAAATTTAAGGATGCCTGATGAGGCTAAGATTACCAACATAGAAGCAATGCTAATTAGACAATAACTTTGATAGGCGTAACATATTTCTAGAATGCTAGAATCTTAAATTTTCTCTCAAGACCTTTTAACATCATTCCGGTTAGTCGTCAGAGTTGTACTTTATACAACGAAATAGTAATAATATTTTTTTAATAACCCATCTGTTGAAAATTAAATGCAAAAACATTATCTATCTAAATTGAGCAAATTAAATTTACTTTGAGCACAAAAATCAGAAAACTAGGATACATATTCCGTATGATTCGAAATGTGCTCAGTGAAAATATTCTTAAAAGTATATACTTCGCCTTATGTCAGTCAGCACTTTCTTACGGTATATCAGTCTGGGGGGGATGCTCCTTAACCCAAAAACACATATTACAGGTTTCCCAAAAATTGATTGTGAAAATAATCAATAAACTTCCTGCTCGGTATCCCACGGCGGAGCTTTTCAGAGAGTATCAGGTCCTGAACATAGCCAATTTACATCTCAAATCCATTCTCTGGCACTACCATCGAGAGGAGGGGAAGATACAAACTTAGCAGACACACATGACACGCATGGCAACTAATGAAATGTTCACCATCCCTAGAGTTAAAACCTCTTTTGCCCAAAGGCAATATGCTTATTTGGCTCCCATTACATACAATGGCGTGCCGACTTCAATAAAAGTAAAGGTAGGAAAACCATTTAGACAGTCGATCGGAGCGTGGTTGTTATTGCGACAGGATTTTGAGTACTTGGGCTTTCAGGATGAATGACGAGTGGAAAGGATTTATGTGAGCTCGTGAGTGTGGGTCTCTTCTTGTTGTTTTAATTTTGGTTGTTTTTGTGTTTCTGTGTGTTTTTCTTTCTTTTTTTTCTTCTTTTTTTTTGTTTTGAATTTGTTTTGATTTTTATTCTTATGATTGTGTGCGGTATATTGTGGGATGAATATTTTTGGTCTTTCTGGAGTGATGATGTGTGAGGAGTTGAGTTTCGCAAGATGTTTCCAGTTGTAGTTGAGTGTCACTGTTTGTCAGGTTGATGAGAGCGTGCAACGGGGTTTTTTTGTGTTATCAAAAATCGGAAAGAAGTATCGATTTATTTTTTCATGCTAAATATCCTCAGTGAGATACAGGCAAAAACCTAGTTTACTGGGGATACGACAAATGAAAGGCAACAAACCCAGATCCATTAAAATTATATGTCCAAATCAAATTACCTGTTGTTTTTTCTCAAATTGTGTATATTTCTTGTCATGTGTAATAATAATAATAATAATAATAATAAATAAGTCTTTTAAGTAGCGTCGGCAATTTTTTTATATTTGGTAATACGTCACAAAAATAATATTTTTTTCTTGACTTGCAACACTTATGTTCGAGAATGAAACTGCCTAGTGTTTTCTGTCATATGTTTTTGGCAAATTTATTTAATTTTTGCGCAAATTATTAGTTTTAAATTATAATTGTAGGTAATAATTTTTTTAAACCGTATTTTATGGCTTGAATACAACATTTTTGGTCTGACTGACTTGAATGTTTCGCGCAAGTGTTTCATGGCCTTTTGTCTTTTCAGGTCAAGTCGTGAAGTGGTGTAGGTCTCCTGCACCATGGATCCGGATTCCGCGGGGTCCGATATCTGTCGGGTGTGTCGGTCCGAAGGTCTGCCTGACCGGCCGCTGTTCCATCCCTGCATCTGCGCCGGCTCCATCAAGTTCATACACCAAGAATGTTTAGTGCAATGGATGCGGTATTCCAGGAAGGAATTTTGCGAACTATGCGGCCACCGTTTCTCGTTCATGCCGATATACTCTCCAGACATGCCCCGCAGATTGCCCCTGAGGGACGTAGCGGGCGGGCTGCTGAGCTCTGTGGCCACCGCGGTCAAGGACTGGTGCCACTACACCTTGGTGGCTCTTGCGTGGCTCGGTATCGTTCCTCTAACCGCCTGTCGGATCTACCGCGCTTTGTTTTCAAATAACTTGGACTCTTTCGTCACTCTTCTACTGGACATGTTATCTACGGACAATTTGGCGAAGGATATTTTTTCCGGATGTTTGGTGGTCACTTGTACACTGTTCGCGTTTATCGGGCTCGTTTGGTTAAGGGAACAGATTATGCACGGAGGGGGTCCCGAGTGGTTGGAGCGGGAGAACCCGGGACCCGCGCACGCTGTCGCCGAGGGGCGAGAGCCTCCTCCGGCGCTCGACAATAATAACCTACCAGCTGAAGAGGCTGGCGCGGTGAGGGCCGCCGCAGCGGCTGGAGCGGCGGCGGGCGTGGCGCAAGATGCAGTGCCGGAAGCGGCAGCGCGTGCAGAGGTAGCTGAAGAAGCGCCAGGAGCCGAAGAAGGCAATTGGAACCCTATGGAATGGGATCGAGCTGCTGAAGAACTCACTTGGGAACGCCTATTGGGCTTGGACGGCTCGATGGTGTTTATAGAACATGTTTTCTGGGTGATTTCCCTTAACACGCTGTTCATAGTGGTCTTTGCCTTTTGTCCTTACCACATGGGTGCAGCCGGAGTATCAGTGCTAGGACTAGGAGAAAGGGTGGAGGCGTCACATTTCCGAGGACTACTCACCACTTTAGCGGGTTATGAATTGATTGGAGTCCTATTAGCGGCATTACACGCCTTATCTGGTCTGCTGGGTCTGCGTAGGGCTCGTAGAGCACTGGGATTGTGCTATGTGGTGGTGAAAGTGTCACTACTAAGTGTGGTGGAGATCGGAGTGCTGCCGCTAGTGTGTGGCTGGTGGCTGGACATTTGCTCGCTGACATTGTTTGATGCCACCCTGAAAGACCGTGAGGCTGGCCTAGCTGCCGCTCCCTGGACGTCCATGTTCATCCATTGGCTGGTGGGGATGGTTTATGTCTACTACTTTGCTTCGTTCATCCTTTTGCTCCGAGAAGTTTTGCGGCCGGGAGTTTTGTGGTTTTTGAAAAATTTGAATGATCCAGACTTCAGTCCTATACAGGCAAGTTTTTTAGTCATATTTTATTTTTGAATTACGCCTTTATAAAAAAACAATCATCTTTGGATTTTTGATTTCATTTTTGCTCGGAGCCTTCATGTGATATCAGAATTAGCATTCTCAAAAATCCATGTTTAGTATCAATGTTTGTTTGTGAATCTGTGATACGAAATTTGAAAACTGATTAATAGACCGCCACCCTATATTTTAAATAAAATAGTAATAAAAACAATAAAGCAATGAAAATGTCTGAGATAAAAATATAATTAATAACACTCCTTTTATCAGTATTTTGAAGTATGTGGGAAACATGTAGAATTAAATCATTGATAATTTTTTCAATGAGAATTTGGGCGAATACAATACGTATATAATATTTACTTTGTATAATTTAAATTAAAACTCACAAGATATACGATTTAATTTTAATCAATAAAGATAAGGTCTTATGAAAGTATATGTTCCGTTGATAAATGAAATTAAGATGATATAATCACACAAAAACAACATCATGTCTTCAACAACACATCATGGTTTAACATCATGTCATGTAAATAGTTAGACTTAAAATTCAAACATGTTGGACTTAAAATTCAAAGGTCAGTTGTGTGTCTACTTGAAAATTTTTGCACCTAAGTGTTTTGCATACAAGTGTCAATTATGATATGATTAATATTCCATAACACGTGACCTACAGGTCGAATCTCCTAGAGGATTTCAACTGATCTTTTATAGATCTGGAATGGATATGATCTACAAAATTTTACACAAGAAGTGATAAATATTCAAGCTAAGTTTTTTGTTTCTTTTCTATAACTTTTAAGAAAATGACGACTAGCAGACAAACTGTCTTAAACCTGTAAACCTGCTGTCAAGCAGATTTTCAAAAAAGGTCAAGCAGATTTATAATAAATAAATGTTGCGGCATTCCTTTATAAAAAAACGATAGAAACTAAAAATTAAACAAAATCGCAATTTATTATTATCTTATTTATTTAAAGATACTTGCCACCCTTTCCCACAGAGCAAATCAAAATATTTGGTTGATTGTCTTGAGCTGACATCATTTTCATAACAATAAATGTTGATCGGTCAATATTAACAGGTTGTTGAGATCCGTGAACTATTTGTTTGACATACATGTTATCATATTACTAGTGATTTTTCTTTGTTTGCAGTAAAAAAAATAGTTTGCTAGATATTCAATATAAATGTAGAACCCTAACAAACGTAACCATAATTGTTTGTTTCGTCAGATGCCTAAATAAAATAAAACTTTTGTGTTTTCCTACTTTTAAAAGGCATTACCATCATTGCGTATTATGCGTACAGAGTGCTTTATTAAAAAAAGTATCTTTCGAGGATATATGGAATACAAGACTCTTGTCAATCTAAAAATCTTCAAGAAATCGTTTTAAGCAACATTTATATTTTTTTTTTATATAATATTTGAAATAAATAAATATGCAGGCTTTCGTCTGCTTGAGGTAGTTTTGTGTCAAAAGTAAAACCTGTTTTTATTGCTTACAGCCTTATCAATGTTAAATCCAGCACTGGGCTCCAGAAAGGGGTGAAAGATTTATAAATAACAAATAACTTCTAAAAAAAAATATTTCAAGCAAAAGCATTCTTTGAGAACATTATTTCATATATGCATAGTGCAATGTTAATATATTTTTTTAATAATTGCAGGAAATGATTCATCTTCCGATCTTGAGACATCTACATAGTTTAGTGGCATCTGCAGTAATATTTGGTACAGCCGTACTGTTGATGCTGTGGGTGCCCTCTCGCATACTGCGGAACACGTTCCCAGGCTTCCTACCATATATGGTTGCAACCCATGCAGATGCTCCTGTAAATGAATTGAGCTTAGAACTTTTACTACTTCAGGTCAGTGTTATATTAGTTTATTCATATACAGGGTGCGTTTTATGTTCCAGGCCGATTTTGTTTGGCCGCCATTTTGATTTGGCTATTATTTGTCAATTCATATTTGTCAGTCCTGGAGAGTGGTCAATAACAATTTATTATGAAGCATCTAACTCTGCAACGTGTTGAAGTTATTAAAACATTTTATTTAAATAACTTTTCAATTGTGAATACGCAAAGAAAATTGCGTGTTTTTTGTTTTGTTTAAATCATGTGCCAAGCAAGTCAACCATTCAGCGTGTAATTAATAATTTTGAAAAATTGCATACACTGGGAGATAAAGCAAAGTCTGGGTAACAACTTAGCCAACGTACGCCAGAAAAGGTTGATGCAGTGAGGCAGAGTGTTGGTGAACATCCATGCACCTCTCATCGACGCCGTGCACAAGAATTGGAATGTCTCCATCGTGTTTGTTAAAAATTATCAAAAAAGATTTGCATTTTTATCCGTATAAAATTCAATTGACACAAGAGCTACAGGAAAAATAGCATAAACGGCGGCGAGATTGGAGTGCTCAGGTTTTACAGGACGGTATAGACGACCACCATTTTTGGCAAAAAATCAACATGAGCGACGAGGCACATTTCGACTTGGCTGGCTTTGTTAATAAACAAAATAGTCACTATTGGGGCACTGAAAATCCTCAATTGATACACTAACAACCATTACGCCCTCGTAGAGTGACTGTATGGTGCGCCATTTGGACCGGCGGCATTATTGGGCCATATTTCTTTGAGGATGCTAGAGGCTATGCTGTAACAATTACTGGTGATCGCTATCGTGACACGTCGGTAAACTTTCTTGTACCCGAATTGGATCAATTGGGCCTACAGCACATGTGGTTCCAACAAGACAGTGCCACATCACATACAGCTCGTGCTACGATGCAAATTTTGCGAGAAACTTTTCCCGGCTGAATAATGTCAAAAAGCGGTGATATCAACTGACCCCCACGATCCCCTGATTTGACCGCTCCGATTATTTCCTATGGGGGTACTTGAAGGGAAAGGTGTGCACCAATAAACCAACCACAATCCCCATGCTTAAGGACAACATTCGAAAAGAAATTGCTGAAATAACATCAGAAGTCTGCGAAAATGTTATGAAAAATATGCTTGAAAGAGCTCGCGTTTGCGCCACGGCCAGAGGTGGCCACTCGACCAACATTATATTCCATACATAATGATAAAGACCATATAATCAATCAATTAAATATAAATTATAAAATTGTGTTTAATTTAAAAGTTATTAAAAAAAAACATCAGCCTGGAACATAAAACGCACCCTGTATGTTACTTCTTGAATAAATGTGCCTAGTTATTATCTAATACATAGGTTCTCAACGTGGGAAATAACGCCCCCTTTTGGGCGTTTGAGACTTTCAGGGGTGCAGTAGAAGACCCAGAGAAAATTAGGGGGCGTTGAGATGGCACGGAGAGGCGTGGGCAGATTAAAAAAATATAGTCTAAAAAAGACAAAAAAAAACACACTTATCACGTACTAACTAAAGTAAACTTTAATATTGGTTAATTTTTGTTATTGTATGTATTTTAATCATTTTTATCACGTGTGCGAAAATTCACATATTTCGGTAGTTCGGGAAGTGGATGAAAATTGAACTTAAAGATTCCATTACATTCAGATCTACATTAAATTGGATGATATAAAAAAAATTAATTTTAGATTTGAATTAATTTTCAAATCTTCCAATTTCACGTGAAATATCTCATATATAAATACAGGTAAAGTTAACAAAAGCCTGTTAATAAAAATAGCAAAAAATATGCTTGTAGCAATTCAGTTATAACAAGTTTTTGTTAAATAACGTGATTTTTGCAATCCTGCAAGGATTGACAGTATTATCTGTGCTTGTTCTAACCCGCACTCTGCTCCCGCATCACCCTTGCCCCCGCGCTTTACTTCCGCGCCGGGTGTTATAAACGAGTCACTGCATGTTTATCTTATTCCTGTCGATGCGTGTTATATGTCTCCAACCTATATAAAGGCAGTGATTGTTCATTTTATTTTCATTAGCATTATCGCGCGCAATTGATGACTGGGTTTTAAAAGTTGATCTTTTTACTACTACTACTCACGTATCTGTAAATTAAAAACCATGTCGGAAGAAAAATAGAAGAGACGGCAGTATAGTGTGGATTATATTAAATACGGATTTATCGAAAATTCCACAAATCCATCATCGCCAATGTGCCTTATTTGTCAAAAAACATTTTCAAATGAAGCGATGAAGCCTTCTAGGCTTCAAGATCATTTTAATAAAATACACCCGGATAAGAAAGACAAAGATGTCACCTATTTTCAAGACATGAAAAAGAAGTACGAAATTCAGCGAACTATATCAAAACTTTTTTCATCAGCTTCTAATCAAGACGATGACGGACTTCGAGCTTCGTACAATATCTCATTGTTGATTGCTAAAACAGGCAAACCACATACTATTGGGGAAGATTTAATTTTACCAGCAGTAAAAGAAGCAACCTATTCCAACCCAACCAGATGAGAACCTAACCTAACCTAACCCAACCCAACCAATATGAGAACACGGAAAAAAACAGAAATTTAACAAAGTATGAGGCAATATTCCATATCAAATTCTGAACCATATAACCACTATGCTCCATAAACCAGCTGCAGATATTATCCGAAAAATTCGTTTGAGAAATAGTTCTGTGCAAAGACGAATTGATGAGATGGCTGAAAACATTGAAGAATCATTGTGCAATCATCTGCAGACTTTTCAATTTTCAATTCAACTGGATGAGTCCACTTTACCAACCAATGAAGCATTGTTATTGTCATACGTGAGGTTTATCAAAGATGAGAAAATATGTCAAGAACTATTGTTTGCTACTAATTTGGAAACAGATACAAAAGGAAAAACCATATTTAATACACTGGAAAAGTTTTGTGACGAAAAGGAAATTCCTTTTAATAATATTTTGTCAGTTGCTACGGATGGCGCACCGGCTATGACAGGGCGTCACAAAGGCTTCATAGCGTACTTAAAAAATAAAGTTCCTGACGTGTTTGCTGTGCATTGCGTAATTCATCGCCAGCATTTGGTTGCGAAAAACCTGAGTGAACGCCTCCATACATCACTGCAATATGTTATCAGAGCAGTTAATAAAATCAGAAATAACTCGTTGAATAACAGATTATTTAGTCAGCTTTGCATTGCCAATGATGAAGATTTCAACCGATTGCTGCTTCACACAGAGGTGCGCTGGCTGTCAAAAGGTACTTATTTGACTCGATTTTACAATCTGTTTGGGTCTGTGATAGAGTTCCTAGGAAACAAAGACACGGAATTGCGCGACAACCTCATCTCATCAAAGAACGATATTGCGTACTTGACAGACCTGTGTAAATTGTTTAATGATGTCAATCTCCAACTTTAAGGCGACAACTTAAACTTGATTAAGACAAAAAATAGCGTTGCTGCTTTCGTGTCCAAACTGCTATTATACAAAAGAAATATCGGTAGACGCGAATTCAATAAATTCCCAAATTTATCAGCAGTATCATTCAAGCACGACGACTTGCTTGTTTACTGTCAACACTTGGAAAACCTCCACAGTGATTTCAAGTAACGATTCCAGGACATTTTAAACATGGACATACCAGACTGGGTTTTGGATCTTTTTTCAAATGTCAACACAGCAGGATCATTCCAGTTAGAAGAAGAACTAATAGAACTGACGACACATGAGGAATTAAAAATTAAATTCAAGAATGGCTACCAAGAATTTTGGCTGCAGAAGCCGATTTTGCAACTGTACCCAGGATTATGGTCGATTGTTCAATGATTTCGGATAGCATTCCCATCTTCCTATTTAGTTGAACGTGGATTTAGTGCTGTAGCAACATTGGTAACTAAAAAGAGAAATCGGCTCCATGTTACTGAACACGGCGACTTACGGTTGTTTTTAAGTAAAATCGAGCCTGATATTAACAAACTCCTTAAAATGCATCAAATTCAACCTTCTCATTAGATAAGTTGTAAATTCAATGTCTTTTGAATGTTAATAAAAATACTTTTCAATATAATCAAGTATGCGTTTTGATTGTTCTCATTGAAACAGTTTTCTTTAAACTCAGAAATAGGATAGGGTCATATCCTATCTTACGACTATAGTATATAATATTACACGTTTAAATATAATCGTGGCAATAGCTGTTTCAGATTCAAAAGTAAAAAAAATTGGAGGGTTTTAGAAAAAAAAATATTCTCAAAGTGGGCGGTGGGCAAAATAAGGTTGAGAACCTATGATCTAATACATAATGGTTTATATTTGTGTAAAGATATTTTTTAAATTATAACAGCATACAAAATAAAAGAATTTGAATTGGCACAAATAAAAGACTTTCTAATCTATTTTTTATAAGTTATAACAAGTGAAGTATTTAGTTTTTCATTATATCTGGGATACTATCATCTTGTTTTTCTTAAGTTTTTAGATTATTTTTATTTGTTTTTATTAGCGCTTTCTTAACTATTTTGAATTACATAGACAAGAAGGCTAGGGATAACCTTATGGGAATAATAAAGACTTTGATTTAAATTATTTTCTAAATTACTTGTAAGTCAATAAGTATCATATTTTTTTCTTAAAATAAGCTGAATTTTTAATTTCAGGTGATCTTACCAGCCTTGTTGGAGCAATCCCATACAAGAACTTGGCTGAAGTGGCTTGTGCGCTGGTGGTGTAGCACGGTGGCAGGAGTGTTGGGCCTGCGTTCGTACCTTTTGGGTAACGGGCCTGGGCCAAATGCAGCTGGACCTGAGCCTGCACCCGGCCCCGCTGGAGGGCTGGGTGCTGCCCATCAAGCTCTGCTTCAGCGAGAGGGACCTACCGGTTGGCAGCCCTATGATAAGCCTTCTGCCTTTGGAATTAGATTGGCCGCTCTGCTTGTCGCTGTTTGTGTCTCGCTTGTCATAGCTAGCGCTGTGGCTCTGGTGAGTGTTACTCAATTCAAATGTTCATGACATTTTAAATTACATTATAAATTTATTATTTACAAAGCAGTGTTTTGGTGCAGATCACTCATGAACCACTGTCTAAACTAGCGTTGTTCAACCTGGGTTCCCAGGAAATCGCTAGAGGTTCCACAAGAAATCTCTAAAGGTTCCACGAGAAATAGTGATGAATAAGCTTATGGTGAGCATGCTCTTGGTAAATCACAGTGCTTTGAGTGGTTTAAAAAATTCAAAAGTGGCGATTTTGATGTGAGAAACGAAGAATTAGAAGACCACCGAGCAAGTTTGAAGATGCCGAATTGCAAACATTGTTGGATGAGGATGACGCTCAAACACAACAACAACTCGCGGATCAATTAAATGTGACACAAGAAGCCGTTTCCATACGTTTGAAAGCCATGGGAAAGATCCAGAAGGTGGGAAAATGGGTTCTACATGAACTGAATGAAAGACAGCAGAAACACCACTTGCGAAATGCTGCTCGCCAGGTACAAAAGAAAATCATTTCTCCATCGAATTGTGACTGGCGATAAAAAATGGATATATTTCGAGAATCCTAAGCCTAAAAGATCATGGGTAACTCCAAGCAAACCAGCGACATCGACTGCAAGGCCAAATTGCTATGGATGGAAGACAATGCTCTTTGTTTGGTGGGATCAGAAGGGTGTTATCTATTATGAGCTGTTAAAACTTGGCGAAACCGTTAAAACTGAACGCTACCGACAACAAATAATGGATTTGAACCAAGCATTGCGTGAAATACGATCAGAATACCAAAAAAGGCAACACAAAGTGATTTTGCTTCATGATAATGCACCATCGCACACAGCAAAACCGGTCAAGGAAACGATTAAGGCGTTTAGTTGGCAAATACTTTCGCATGCGGCTTACTCACCAGACTTGGCTCCATCCGATTACTGCTTATTTGCATCGATGGGACACGCACTTGCTGAGCTTCACTTCTTACGAAAATGGCTCGATAATTGGTTTGCCTCCAAAGAGCAACAGTTTTTTTGGCGTGGCATCCACAAATTGCCAAAGAGATGGGGAAAATGTGTAGCTAGCGATGGGCAATACTTTGAATAAAATATTTTTTACCATTTTCATACAATAAATGTGTATTTTCTATAAAAAAAATCCGGTTCCATATTTACAGGCCTTATGTATAAATGTATTTTTGAATCATTTTTGTGTTTAATTTCATATTCCTGATTTCACAACATATTCTTGGAAAATTCTTGGGTATTATTATAAAGTCTTCAACCTGTTATATAATTTAGAAGTATAATATAGTAATTATAAGAAATATATTTAACAATGTCTATATGGCACCAGTGTGAAATTGTCTGACTAATATATGATTTTTTCCTTATGAACTTTAAGTTTATAAAAGAGATAGAAAGATATTAATAATTATGTATAATAATTTGTATATAGGGATTCCCTGAGATATGAATATTGTATCAAAGGATCTCCAAGGTTAAAAAGGTTGAGAAACACTGGTTTAATCAAACAAAATATGGAGTGATTGGGCATAAAAATTTAAAAAAGATCTCATTAGATAGATTTTGAGAAAACTCCATATACATTTTTTATATATATAAATCTTTATGTGCCCCTCCTTTTTCATCTTCCAATATGCAACCCAACATAGAGTAGATAGGAAAAGGAGTGTTTCTCTAAACCTGGACAATAGTAAATTATCTATTTATCTGGAGCTTAAAGATAGTCCTTAATTTCATGAAACCATTCCAAAATTACCTTTTTTTTATTGGGATTAATCAATAGGGGGCAATTTAAACATTTGTCATATCCTTTTTTTCACTATGGTGTTTTTTTAAATTATATTATACAGGTTGTCGCACAAAAATGTATCCATAATTTGAATGATTATAAAGAATGTATTTATTAGCATACAGTTCCCTTTCAACGTTCACACTAAACTACATAAATATATTTTTTTATACTTAGTGCCTGTTTTCAAACTGATGACCATCCTGGTCTAGACATTGCTGGCAACGTGAAGCAACGGAATCACAAACATCGAGAATCATTTAATTTGGTATTTGGGCACATTTTCTTTCAATGGTTACTCGTAATTCATCAATGGTTTCAAATTTTTTAGCATAAACTTTATTCTTGAGAAATTCCCAAAAGAAAAAGTCTTCTACCGTGTTTTCATACTTCAAGTAGCACTTCTAACGCATTTTCGTACTTCCAGTAGTACTTTTACTGCGTTTTCGTTCTTCCAGAAGCACTTCAAAAATAAACTTTCTTTGTTCAAAACTTAGTCTGGTTTTAGCCATTATTTCTCAATGGTTAAATCTAAAACAAAAAAATATTCAATAAGTTACCAGCTATTAAAGTGTGGATACATTGTTTTGCGACACCCTGTATATATTTTCAGTATGTTTCTCTTTCATACTACATACTTATTAGGTCTGTAAATATGAAACCGGAATTTTTATATAGAAAATACACATTTATTGTATGAAAATGGTAAAAAATATTTTATTCAAAGTATTGCCCATCGCTAGCTACACATTTTTCCCATCTCTCTAGCAATTTGTGGATGCCACGCCAAAAAAACTGTTGCACTTTTGAGGCAAACCTATCATCGAGCCATATTCATAAGAAGTGAAGGGCTGCTCAGCAAGTGCGTGTCACTATGGCAATACTTGGTTCAAATCCATCATTTGTTGTCGGTAGCATTCAGTATTAACGGTTTCGTCAGGTTTTAACAGCTCATAATAGATAACACCCTTCTGATCCCACCAAACACAGAGCATTGTCTTCCGTCCATAGCGATTTGGCCTTGCAGTCGATGTCGCTGGTTTGCTTGGAGTTACCCATGATCTTTTACGCTTAGGATTCTCGAAATATATCCATTTTTCATCGCCAGTCACAATTCGATGGAGAAATGATTTTCTATTGTACCTGGCGAGCAGCATTTCGCAAGTGGGGTTACTGCTGTCTTTCATTCAGTTCATGTTGTAGCCATTTTCCCACCTTCTGGATCTTTCCCATGGCTTTCAAATGTATGGAGACGGCTTCTCGTGTCACATTGAATTGATCCGCGAGTTGTTTGAGCGTCATCCTCATCCAACAATACTTGCAATTCGGCGTCTTCGGTGGCCTTCCACATTCTCCGTTTCTCACGTCAAAATCGCCACTTTTGAATTTTTTAAACCACTCAAAGCACTGTGATTTAACAAGAGCATGCTCACCGTAAGCTTCAACAAGCATTCGATGTGATTCTGCAGCAGTTTTCTTCAAATGGTAACAGAAAATCAATGCTGTTCGCAAATCGTAGTTTTCAGGCATAAAAACAGACATGTTCAATACTATGAAAACATATGTAGTTGTATTAAACTTGTATTGTTGTGAGTCAAAAGTCTTTGACAAACGTAAATACAAGAAAAAGGCACTAATGACGCGGTTTGACAGTCACTACATTAACACCTAGAGCCATCTATGAGCAAATTCCGGTTTCATATTTACAGACCTGATATGTCTTTACTTTACAATCAATCATATCGTCCATGTATTATTACCAATGCTACTGTACCAGAAAATTATTAAATTCAAAAGTGTGAACAAAAATTTAATCCTATATAACTTAGTACCTTATTTGCTAGGTATTCATTAAATAATATTAAATAAATGACAATTTTTTTTTGCTAGTTGCACAACACAAAAATATACATTTAATGTAAATTCTCATCAATAAAGTTTCATATAAAATAATTAATATTTGTCATAAACATAATATTTAACATTCCTCAGTATAAATTTAATGAAAAAGCTTCAAAAACATTTTAAATCAAATTATTAATTTTGTTTCACTTAAATATAATAGAATAATTTATAATTCAATTAAAAAAAGATTTGAAGTTTATACACTTTTGTCAGTTTATGTAAGAACTTATTTTTCCACACTTAACATACACTATCTGTCTAATGCGTAAGGTGACTGACGGGAAATGAAATAAGGACATTATTTATTTTTAGTTTACATTACCTTTTATTCAAAATACACTCCTTGTGAGTCAATACAATACTGGAAGCGGCTGTAGAATTTTCTGAAGCACTCCTGAAACTCAATTATTTGGAATTGCCTTCAAAATCGCGGTCGAAGTCTTCTGGATGTCTGAAATTGTGTCGAAACGCTTTTCTTTCATTACCCAGTTCAATTTCGGAAATAACCAGAAGTCGCATGGAGCCAAATCAGGTGAATACGGGGATGATCCACCTCGATACTTTTTTTGGCCAAGAAATCGCGTACAATCTTGCTTTTGTGCGCCGGTGTATTGTCGTGCAACAAAGACTATTGTAATCCTGGCCCATAAATGATTCAAACACCTAAGTACACATCGGCATTCACCATTAAATTTGACCTGCTGTGAATTCCTTATGGATAATTCCTTTGGAATCAAAGAAAACGGTGAGCAGAGTCTTGATTCGGCTCTTCTGCATGCGCATTTTTTTCGATTTCAGAGATTGTAGACTCTTCCATTCCAAGCTCTGGCGCTTTGTAAGTGTCGAAATCTGGATCCATATCAGCCGCTCTTTTCATGTCTCTGCAGTGCTCCATTCTGCAAACTTTTTGATCGTCAGTCAGTGTGTGACCTTTCGTTTGTCTAAATTATTTTTTAAAATGAGATGGACAGTAGGTTTAGGAATTCCAGTGAGGTCCTCGATGAGCCTAGTAGACGCACAATGACCATGAGCCTAGTAGAAGAATTTCAGCCACTTTTTGAACATTTTCTTCAATTTGAACTGTCAATGGTGGTTCAGGCCGTTGATCATCTTCAATGCTCTCTCTACCACCACGAAATCTTGCATACCACTTAAAAACGTTCTTACAACTCATTGCTTCACTACCATAAACAGATTGAATAAAAGTTTCTGTGGCACTTTTACCCAATTTAAAACTAAATTTATGTTGGCACATTGCTCCATTGTTCCTTTTTCGACCGAGACTCTGAAAGTACTATCAATTGATTACGAATGAACCAGAAATGCCAGTGCTTTGAAACTTTTACGGAAGATAGTCGAAATGTGTAGATAGTTACTCATTTATTCATCCACAGATGGCGCTTGTTACGTGAAAATAAGATCAGTCACCTTTCTTATTGGACAGACCGTCCATCCTTCCATATAACATTATTATAATTGCATTATTTATATAACCTTGTATTGAAGAATATTTAGCAATATTTTTAGTTAATAAAAAAAAAACTCAATATATTTCTCAGCCATCAATATATGAGTCTTTTTAATGATTTTACACAATTAATTTGGTGTCGATATGTCGTTGCATAACTCGTTGCACCAATTCATCATTTTAGTTTTGCATTCCACTCTGCGTTTGTTGATTTGTACTTGTATTGATTTGATTGGCAAAAATCACTGTCCTTGGTAGAGGTCAAGACAGAAACTGGAATATATTTATGATTCTTTTTCGATCTTCCACTTTGTGATCAATGCCACCAAAAGATTAGCTACAATAGATCAATGTTATTCTTTAATGTTGCTGACAGAGTCCATTTGGGGCAACTCCTTGGGCGTGTGTAACAATGGAACACTAAAACATGCGAGTATATTGAACCGGACATTTGGTTCAAAATCTGCTAAGAATCTGATAAGTCCGCAATAGTATTCTAGTACTAACTGATTTATTGGGAGAGAAACTTGGATGTGGAAAAACGCTGAAAGAAGCCAAATAAATGCTATAGAAATTAGTGCATTGAGAAGAATACGGGAATGAAAGAATACGGAATGAAGTGATTAGAGATGAATGTGAACATAAGGCTGTATGATGTATTAAGTAAGGTCAAAAAGAGCACTCTGAGATGATTTGGGCATGTAGAACGAATTAATGAAGAAAAACTAACAAAACCTATATACAGTGTAAATCTGAGTGGAAGGCGTGGTAGAGGAATACCAAGGAAAGTATTGTTGGATTACATTAACAATATTTTGAAAGAATGAAATTGTATGAGGTGTATGGATGTAGAAAAGGTGAAATATGTGTGTCGGGATAGGAAAGTCTGTCGCACTCTTCTCTCTGCTTACCCTGACATGGAAACTGTGTGATGATATGTATGTTTGTTCACAAAAGTCTTGTAGAATATTTTTATATCTCTTTTTACAGCTCTGTAGTCCTCTTGTGTTAAATCGTCAGAACAGAATTTGAGTAATGGGATTCAAAGTTAGATGGTATCTCCGTTACTCTGTAGTTTTTCTTACCTCCGAACCTATATTATTGACAATACTAGTGTCTTAGTAACTTTTGGTTTTTATGATGAAATTGATGGTCTGTTAATTGTTTTTGTGGCGGCTGTTATTAGGATTTAATTTTTTATTGATATCAATAACAAAAAGTATATTAAAATTTATATTTTAGGTGGTTCCTGTGTGGCTAGGTAGACGTGTTATGGCTTTGTGGCTGCCCAAAGTATCAGAAGGTGTTCATGAACTTTACACTGCTGCTTGTGGTAAGTTTAATTTTGTCAAAAATAACTTATGTCAAAAATAAATGCAATCAAATTTTTGTTCCAGTTAAATTTAAAACTAATTTTACTAACAGGCTATATATGAGTAATGTACTAAAAGATACAAAATAACGGTAGAAATCTAGTGAGTCTATGTGTGAACATAAAAATGCTAATATAGAGAAAATTGTTTTTATTACGAAATACGCTGCATAGCAATAGGTCCGCCAGATGTACCATGTATAACAATGTACACAAAATTATGAAAATAAAAATTAAAATTAATACGAATAGTGCCATCTTTTTTATTTTTTAAATTGTTTTTAACCTATACATGATTTAAATCAAACGGGAACACAATGTGAAAAATAATTGTACTTGACTGGCGCAACTCTTCTCAGAATATGGATGCTTGGAGGTTCATATGGTCTGTAGCGCCTCAGGATGCATGTATATGGACTTGAATCTTGTGGCATTCTATTAACTTGAAACATACTATAATTCAATAAAATAGACACCTATATTTGGACACTACACTTTCGGTGAGAAATCTAGATATCTGATTAGTGCAATTAGTGGAAATGAAGCGGGATCTATACTAGAAGACCTCTGTAACAAACGTTATAAAATTTGAATTGTGGTATGAAAATCTAACTTCAATGAAAAACTATGAAATGTCTCACTATTAGAATTTTAACATATTATTTTGCAAACAAAAATTGTGCATGAAGTTCAAAATATAAATTTGAATAATTTATGTTCATTACTTCGCAATTTTATAGAAATACATTAAAAAACATTTACAACCAGCAACATAACCAAAAAAATTGGGATCCAATGCGATTAGTAAAAGGGTGCCTATATAACACAATAGAGGAATCCTTCAACTATCAGAAAGATGAAAGAAGGCCACTGATGAAAATGGGACCTAACACATCGATCAATAAGCCCCGGGATTAACCAACAGATGGCGCCTCTAATAACAAATCCATACCATTCTTTAGAAGTTACGTGTCAAATTTTCATGACATTGTGTCATTGAGTTACAGTGGTTTTAGTGATGATACTTTTGCTATTTTCAAAACAATGGAAAAAACCCAATTTCGTGTGTTGATAAAACATTGCTTTTTAAAAAATACCGTTCAAACTCAGCGATGGCTTGAAAAGTGTTCTCCGGGCTCTGCTCCGTCGAAAACAACCATTTGTCGGTGGTATGCTGATTTCAAACGCGGTTGTACAGACACAAAGGATGCTGAACGCTCTAGTCGTTCAAATGAGGCTGTTACACCAGAAAACATAAAAAAAAACCTCAAAATCGTGATGGAAAATCGCAAAGCAAAGTTGCGTGAGATAGCTGACATCCAGAAGATATCATTTGGTAGTGTTTACACTATTTTGCATGAACATTTGGTCATGAAAAACCTTTTTTCCAAAAGGGTGCCGCGTTTGCTCACAATGGAACAGAAACAACAACTCATCGACGATTTGACACGGTTTACGCGAACCGACTGTTTGGCACGGAAATAAACAGGAGTTTTTGCGTCAGTATGTGACAATGGATGAAATGTAGATCCACCACTATACTCCGGAATCAAATCGGCAGTCAGCTGAGTGGAGAGCAGTCAGTGAAAGTCGTCCGAAGTGACCAAAAACTCAACAGTCGGCCGGGAAGGTTATGGCCTCCGTATTTTGGGATGCGCATGGTATAATATTCATCGATCACCTTGAAAAGAGAAATACCATCAATAGCGAATATTACATAGCATTATTGGAGCGTTTGGAGGCAGAAATTGCAGCCCATATGAAGAAGAAAAAAGTTCTCGTTCATCAGGACAATGCACCGTGTCACAAGTCGATGGTAACGATGGCCAAATTGCATGAGTTGAACTTCGAATCGCTTCCGCACCCACCATATTCTCCAGATTTGGCCCTCAGCAACTATTGGCTGTTTGCAGATCTCAAAAAGATCCTCCAGGGAAAGAGATTTGGCTCCAATGAAGAAGTGATTGCCGAAATTAACGCCTATTTTGAAACCAAAGATAAATCGTTCTACACGGCTGGCATAGAAAAGTTAGGAAAGCGTTGGAATGAATGTATCGGTCTTGAAGGATACTATGTTGATGAATAAAGAAGAATTTTGGCAAACAAATGTTGTTTTAGTAGTTAGTCCCGGGGCTTACTGATCGATGTGTTATATTATGTACTACACGGTTATGTCAATGAAATAGTAAGAACAAAATTGGTTTCTTGTCTCCTATAATATTTACATTTTCATGCAGTTTACCAGGTCTGTAAATATGAAACTGGAATTTGCTCATAGATGCCTCTAGTTGTCAATGAAGGGACTCAAACCGCGTCATTGGCGCCTTTTTCTTGTGTTTATATTTGTCAAAGACTTTTAACTCACCACAATACAAGTTGAATACAACTACATATGTTTTCATAGCGTTGAACATGTCTGTTTTTGTGCCTGAAAACTATAATTTGCGGACAGCATTGAATTCTGTTACTATTTGAAGAAAACTGCTGCAGAATCGCATCAAATGCTTGTCGAAGCTTACGGTGAGCATGCTCTTGGTAAATCACAGTGCTTCGAGTGGTTTAAAAAATTCAAAAGCGGCGAATTAGACATGAGAAACAATACTTTGAATAAAATATTTTTTACAATTTTCATACAATAAATGTGTATTTTCTATAAAAAAATCCGGTTTCATATGTACAGACCTGGTATTCATGGATTATTTTAATTTACTTTTTGGGCCCTGGGCCCTCTATCAATTTGGAAACCCTGGACTGTAGTCCCTTTAGTTCTATAGTAAATCTAGTCCTCACAACTGAAAAAAGCCTTGCATTACTTTATGGCGATGGTCTGGTTCCCAACCCACCGTATTAGCGGATATTCTTATATACATCTATAATTTGTTTTGTTTTCGTAATACAGGTGAGAAATGATTTTATAATTCAATTTCTTAGTGTAGTGGATTTTAATGATTAGTCCATATAAGGACTAGGAAAAGTAACCATACTCGCAAAAGTATCAATATCAAAAGATAAGTAGAACATGAAATTTCTGGGCCCCCATCTAATGTGAGCCCCAATGCACCACATTGAGTGCATTGGTGTAGGTACGCTACTATTATCTACATTATTAGAAATTGAGCGTGTTGAACGGATGAGTGATAAAAGCCTGGCTAAATAAATTTATAATGCAAGCATAAGTGGGAGTCATGTTAGAGGTGATCAAGAAAAGCATGGTTGGACTAAATGAAAGGAATTTATAATGCAAGCATAAGTGGGAGTCATGTTAGAGGTGATCAAGAAAAGTATGGTTGGACTAAATGAAAGGAATTTATAATGCAAGCATAAGTGGGAGTCATGTTAGAGGTGATCAAGAAAAGTATGGTTGGACTAAATGAAAGGAATTTATAATGCAAGCATAAGTGGGAGTCATGTTAGAGGTGATCAAGAAAAGTATGGTTGGACTAAATGAAAGGAATTTATAATGCAAGCATAAGTGGGAGTCATGTTAGAGGTGATCAAGAAAAGTATGGTTGGACTAAATGAAAGGAATTTATAATGCAAGCATAAGTGGGAGTCATGTTAGAGGTGATCAAGAAAAGTATGGTTGGACTAAATGAAAGGAATTTATAATGCAAGCATAAGTGGGAGTCATGTTAGAGGTGATCAAGAAAAGTATGGTTGGACTAAATGAAAGGAATTTATAATGCAAGCATAAGTGGGAGTCATGTTAGAGGTGATCAAGAAAAGTATGGTGGGACTAAATGAAAGGAATTTATAATGCAAGCATAAGTGGGAGTCATGTTAGAGGTGATCAAGAAAAGTATGGTTGGACTAAATTAAAGGAATTTTGAAAGAAGAAAAATTAAGGAGTAAAAGAAACAGGAGTAGCTGTATGAGAAAATATATGAATATGCAAGAGGCAAAGGAAGTATGTTGTGATCAGAAAGTTTGGTAATCTATCCTCTGCCTTACTCAACAGGGAAATGTCATGATGATATGTATGTATACGAGGGTTGATCAAGAAATAAATGAGAATTTTTTTCTTACATTGGTGCCATTTAAATTTTCAGTCATATTGGATGGGCAGTTTGTATTTGACAAGCAAGTATTTACAACGTATTTTAGCACATTTGCGATTTTCTAATTTTCTTTTGAGGTTTTACTCTGTTTGTGTGAGGCAATCTGAAGAATCAGAATTGTGGGCAAACAAGTCCTGGATTTTGCACCATTACTATCCTAAAATGTGCATTCCACAAATGTTTTGTAGATTGGAAAAAAATGTTGGCAAAAGTGTTTTTTATTCTATTGAGACTGCTTTGAAGAGGACAATTTAATATTAATGATTAAATAACTTTTTGATAAAATTTTGAATTCTCGTAATTTTTTTATATTAAAATTATCGTTATGTATTAGAAAAAAATTGCCATGTCGAAGAGTGACTGTTTACCTTTTTCTGTTATTCAAAACAATTTATTTTACTTTTATTTAATTTGATTGTTAAAATATTTAATTTATGAATCACTCGAATTATGTATTATATTTTAGGTACATACCTGTGTTGGTTGGTAGCACGTGCCCTATCATTGCTGTGCACATGGCTGCCACTGGGGCGCACATTAGTAGCTCGTCGACTGGTGGCCTGGGGCGGAGTGGCATTACGCGCTGCTGTAGCATGTGCAGCTCTCTTGGGAGCTGTTCCTCTGCTATTTGGACTGCTGCTCGAGTTAGTGTTGGTGGTCCCATTGCGAGTGCCACTGGATCAAACTCCAGTGCTATTTGTGTGGCAAGATTGGGCACTAGGGGTTCTTTACACTAAAATAGCTTGTGCTGTTGCTATGATGGGCCCTGATACACCGGTGCGTGCTGCTATCGAGAAGGCTTATAGAGATGGAATTATGGCCATGGATCTCAAGTAAGTTATTTTATACAGATTTTTATTTACTGAAATATTGAATGAATTAATCCATATTGTTTAAAAATTTCTGAACCTCTTATGGTCTTGGGTTTGGCTCATGGACTGGTTTTACTTTCATAAATGTTTTATCTCAATTCAATGTCGTATTGACACTTAGTAGCTGCTTGAAATTTTTTATTTAACAATTCTATATAAAGCACCTAATTTTATTCTGAATATGGATAACCCGGTAGACTCAAGTTTAGCCTGATTCTTTACTAATGGCTATGGCTATGGCTATGGTGTCAAAACTGCTACTCACTGCTTCTGTTCAGATGGCCGCTGGTTCAAGACCCATTCTGTGTTACTTGCCTTGTATAAGAATAATTCGTTTTCTGTTAGTTTGAGGATATAAGGATATATACGAGTATAACATTGTTCAAATTTAATCTTGAAAAACAAAACAATTCATTTTTAAAATAGTTCAAATTACTGTTGAATTTCTACTGAAATCCATTAATTTTTCTTTTATGTTAAATACATTATTTTTAAAAACTATTTGTTTCAGGTTTATCCTCTGCGAACTGGCAGCTCCAGTGATAACTTGCTTTGGATTGGCACTGGCAGTGCCCTATGTACTGTCACAAAGTATCGTTCCATTAGTAGTAAGCGGTCCGCAGTTGAGGAACCTAATTGCCCGCCGCATCTACCCCTTCCTCTTGCTCAGTGGGCTGGTGTCTTGCGTTATCGTCTTCCAGATAAGGCAATTCCGCAAATTGTACGAACACATCAAGAATGATAAATATCTCGTGGGACAAAGACTGGTCAACT
>OX463845.1:21846515-21874675 GCA_949825065.1 Odontocerum albicorne
GTCCAGAAAGTAAGTGTACTGAATTTATGTAGGTTACAATTTTTTTTATTTAAACAAAAAAATTACGTGGTTACCATAGTACATATGTAAGCTATATTTCGACATAGTCGCCATTCCTCTCAATGCAGGTGGTGAAGCGGGGTATCAATTTTTTGATGCCTTCCTCGAAGTAGTTTCCCGCCAACCCCTCCGTCCACTTCTCCACCTCCTCCTTTACCTCCTCGTCGGTGAAAACCTTTTTCCACCCATGTGCAGCTTCAGGGAGGTAAAGAAATAGTAATCTGAAGGTGCTAGGTCAGGGGAATGCGCGGGATGGTTCAGGACATCCCATTTAAACGAGGCGAGCAGTTCCTTCGTGGCGTTGGCCGTGTGTGGTCTGCATGGTCGTGCAGCAGGCAGACTCCCTTTGTCAGCATGCCTCTCCTCTTGTTCTGAATCACCCTCCGCAATTTTTTAGGGTCTCACAGTATCTTGCAGAGTTGATGGTCTCCCCTTGAGGCATATATTCAATTAAAATTATGCCTTGACAGTCCCAAAACAATTTCGTCAGTCACAATTGAAGGTCTTCCGCTCCTCTGATCATCATGCACAGACGTACGACCGTTTTTAAACTCGCGACACCACTTGTACACACTCGTACGATTCATAGCTTTATCACCATATGCAGTTTTCACCTCATTATAAACCTCAACCGGAGGTTTTCCCTTCCAAACGAGATAACGGATGACGCCCCGTATTTCGCACTTGGCGGGAGATGGGATTTACATTTTTCACGAAACGTGTTGTCGCGTCGACACTTCTCAACGTACTGACCTCGAACCGGTCTCGTTGCGGAGGGGAAGGGTCAGGCTACACGGAAGTGTAGCCAACATGTCGAAAATAAAATCTATCCGGTCGTGAGAGCCTCAGTACACTTACTTTCTGGATACGCCTCGTATATATATATATATATGGAATTGTTTTTAAAATACCATTTATCTACATATTATTCGTTGTTATGATTTTGAATAATTTTCTTTTTGATATATTGTGAATAGATTAATAATTTCACAATAAACTAAAAATGCTTTTTCAAAATATAAATAGATTATTTTTCAATTTAAATAAAAAAATTATCAGAAGATGGACTATAATAAATGTTTTCTTTTTGGGTAAAAATTACAAGAAAAGAAATTAAAAAACCTCTATTGGAATAATTTATATAATTCTTTTAACTAACATAAAAATAAATTGAATTTGAAATTCAACACACAACTATTGAAATATGAAAATTTATGGATGAAATAAATTAGGCTATAAACACAAAATCAAAAGATAGATTTATAAAGATAAATTGTTACTTTTTTAATTATTGCAAATCATGGTTAAAAGTCTTGACTTATAGCATATTTTTATTTGAAAAGGCAAATGTAATTTTTTTATATGTTTTATACAACCCTTCAGCAGATTCTTTACATATCCCCAGATGTACACAAGTACAGCATTATTCCACCAACATATAAACTTTCTGAAGTAATTGATCTATATTCTATATAAAATATATTTTAATAAAATGTTTCACAAATTCAATAAAAAAATCAAAATTGTCATATTACAATAAATACATGAAAATATGTATATTTGTATTATGCAATGTATTACACATTGTGCTCCAATTTCTTAATATTTAATGTGGAATTTTTACGATTTTTTTTCCGATAGTAATGTATTTTTAACACTTTCATTGTACACAATTCAATCTGGTAGATTTATTGTCAACTTCTTCAACCAGAAAATTGTTAAAAGGCTCGAATGTGAAAAATACCATACTGGGACATTTTTTGTTTGGTCACCATTGGGAATCGAACCCATAATTCAAGAAATGAAGACAAGCATTTTTCCATTAAGCCATCAGGGTTTTCAATAGCGAAACGTTGAGATGTTGAGACAAATTAAAAATACATATGAAATACAAAAAAATATAATGTTATTGGGTAGATTATTGATATCTGATAATTCCTACTATATATCGCTTTCTAAAATCAAATAAATAAAAAATAAGTTTTGACACAATTTTTGTAAGCTGGTAATGACTAGTTTCTTTATTTAATAACTGCATAAAAATAAAAAAATGTTCTCTGTCTACAAGTTTTAATTAGTTATGTAAGTAAATAAATCTGAATCATACTATTATACAGGAAAATATAAACTAAATACTGAACATATAGTAAAACCTGAATAACTTGAACATTTTAATTAGTTATGTAAGTAAATAAATCTGAATCATACTATTATACAAGGATAAGGATACAGGAAAATATAAACTGAATATTGAACATATAGTAAAACCTGAATAACTTGAACATTTTGAATGCGAAATAAAAATCAACAAAAAATTAACTTTTTAATAAGGATAAAATGGAAGAAAATAAAAAGGGGTCTGAAAGTATCACTTTTTTTTAATTTCCCTCTAACATTATATATTGATTTGTCTGTAACAAGAAATAAAAAATTATAATTTCAATAAAATTCAATTTCAATATTAATCATCTTCAAAACAATTTTTTACTGACATTAAATATTGGAAAAGGAAGTAAAAAAATATCTGATTGAAATTTAAGTCATTTTAAAAATCAGAATTGTAATTTTGAAAAAAATTAATAAATAATGGACATATGATGGCGTATCAGAATTGCTGATGATGTATTAGATTCCACTAAAAGTTTGGTGATTAGAAAACAGAGTTTAAATAAAAACTTTCACTGTTTAAACACGTAAATTGTCTTATATTTAGATATAGTATAGTATCAAATATTGATGCTCAACCAATTCATACATTTAAGAACCCAAATGGATGAAATAAGATACCTTAGAGGAGTGGTATCCAAAATCGAGCTGATGCTGATCCCTGGCGATGTATTCAAGTGATCCAAAAAGCAATATATTCGAAAACACTTAACATCTGCACAAAATTATAAAATGTTCATAAAAAAAATATATTATTGGGATATATTTAACAAATCTACAACAGCGATGGAAGATTCCGATGTCCAGTGGTGGGAGACTTGATAACTCTTTAAGATCCAATTTGAAACAAAATTCTCTTCATAATTGATGGATGGCATTATTGTGGTTGTTTTTGCTTCCTATGTGAAGCAAAATTTTCCACAGACATGTTTTTAATTATATATTGAAAAACTTTCAAATAAATGTAATTTTTGGTACATTTTTGCTTTCGGATACTTCCATTTCACCCACGCTCAAGGTTTAATGTTTGGTTCGAGGCAAAAATGTACTATATAAAACCCTCGACAAAAATAAACTGACATTCATATAAGTCACTTGGCATAGAACCTCTGCTACTTCATATTGAAGGTGTATCAATTAGTTGACTTGTACATGTGCTTTGAATGCTATGTGTATAGTTGTCAAAATCAAGACAGTCAGGGAGTAAGTTCTTATGCAGGTAATGGGGCCCCAGCCCTTGATGGAACTGAGTATGAAGATGCAGAAATATAAAAAAAAATAAACCAGTTTTATATAATGAATATTGAATAAATTTATTTTCAATATGTTACATTCACCATGCAATTAATGGAAGTTGAGTATTACAAGTTTTGAAACATACAAAATAACTAATACTAATTATTTTGCACATAAAATATGATGTGCCATCATAAAACAAATAAATAATGAAAACAATTTATTGTCAGATTGACTGTTAAAAGCTCGAAATAATACATCTTGGTCCCTAAATTTCAAATTAACCAGGTTTTACTACGTTTAAGATGCAGTCAGCATATTTTAAGGTCAAAGAAAACATAAGCATATTAAATCAAATATACATTATAAATATACAAATGTACAAAAAAACTTTGATAAATTGGTTACTATTGACTTGAATATTAATAAAAATATACTTTTCTTTATTTCTAAAGTATTAATTCCACAGAGTAAATCTTCAAAACAAATAAATCTCTGAAATTATATCAATATTATATACATATAGATTTTTAAGATTTGTTGAGATACTTGGGAAAATCAGAATTAAAATATATACTATCTATAAAAAAAATATAGTGGAACCATAAAATATAAGGCATTTTGTAAAGCAATTGTGTATAACAAAACATTGAATATTATATACTCTTAACCAAGTAACAATTAGAAATGTTCAGAGAAATAATTTCATTAACAACTGTTATGTTTTATTTACATATTGTCAAGTCGCATTAATGGAACAATAAATTATTTTAAAACATTCCGTCATATTTTTATTTACATCTCAATGATATCTATCCAATGGTATGTACTATCAAATACTTGAATAAATTTATAATCTTATTTACATATTGTCGTGTCGAGAATAGAGTAAAATTCATAGCAATTAATAAATTGATGTAAAAGAGAAATCAAACGATCCGAGTGCAAAAAGATCACTACAGTTTCTAACCGGCGCAATAATTCAATAATTCAATCCTATGTCCCCTACGTTTAATTCACACTATTATTATACATAACTATCCGGTTAAAGCACATCCACTAAAACATAGGACATGATCATAGTCTGGCGAGTAGAAATGTAGGCACACGGGCCGTAATGGCATAACATAACATAGTAAAGAATGAGTGTCTGTTGGTAGTGGATGGACTGGATGTGTGTAAGCTCCTTGGAGTGGGCGGAATGTCCCGCTTATCTGCGCGTAGCCTTGGAGGAGGAGCGGGAACGCGGCGTGTGCGGCGTGTGGGGGGTGTGGCTGCCCCCCGGCCGCTCCTAACTGGAGCACGATGCCAGTGGCGACACGGGGGACAGGGGAGAGTCGCGTGGGCAGCCCGACAGCGTCACCACCACCTTGCGCGAGCCCGCATGATTCCTGTGCTCGCATAGCCACACGCCCTGCCACGTGCCCAGATTCAGCTTGCCCTCCGTGATGGGAATGCTGAGTGATGACCCCAGGAAGCATGCTTTCACATGTGCTGGCTAAAATTAAACACAACCATGTTAACTAGCTTTGAAAATTGTTCAGAAAATTTATAACAATCTTTTAATGAAAGTAAATAAAGTTTATAATTTTAGTGACTCAAATACATGTAAGTCTTGTTTATCACTAATTGTTCTGATAATTAATAGTTGTGTAAGTGTTGCAACATGTAATAGGATAAACATCCCGATGCCAAAAAAGATATAACAAAGTTGATGAAATAGTGACAAGTAAGCAGGGTGAGAAAAATGTTATGAATGAAAATATAACAAAGTTGATGCAAAGCGACTAGTAAAAAGTGTGAGGAAAAGATGAAAATAAAAACCTTATTAAATACTCAAACATTAGAAAGGGGTGTAACGCATGATGTAAAATAATTTTGATAATAATAACTTATTTCAAGGGAACCTTTTTAAGGAGATACATTATTTTTAAGTTATCAAAAGCTATCTTTAACTGTTTGGAAATGTAAATAAAATTCTATTGAGGCTATTTAAACTGCTAAGCATTTCATAAACAAAATTCTACAACCCTACAACCTATGGGGAATGTTAGTGCTCCTTGAATTTATTCCAGAAAATTTAATAGTTACTTATTACATCATTTCATAAAATGTTATCAACAGAAGTTTTATCATATTTAATAATGTTGATTTTAATATTATTATAGTGCACCTAGTTCAATATGTGGATTCAAGAATTAATATAATTTTTAAAATAGATGAAATCATTATTAACTGAAAATCAATGCTGTCCGCAAATCGTAGTTTTCAGGCACAAAAACAGACATGTTCAACGCAATAAAAATATATGTAGTCGTATTCAACTTGTATTGTTGCGAGTTAAAAGTCTTTGACAAATGTAAACACAAGAAAAAGGCACCAATGATGCAATGGTTTGACAGTCACTACATTGACAACTAGAGCTATCTATGAGCAAATTCCGGTTTCATATTTACAGACCTGGTATGTCTTATTTTAATATTCCCTTTATTTGGGAAATCTGTATAATTGATGTCACATAGTTACCCTTTAAAAAATAGTAATTAAAAAAAAATTACAAATGAACCTTTTAATTCATGATTTTTTTACTTGACTCTTTTAACTCCCTAATGGTATATGAGTATATTACATTTTTATTCTTTGAAGTATACATTATAAGACTCAAAAAAAAAATAGTGTACACTAAAATGCTTAAAAAAATTGAGTTTATAAAGTTACACTAACAAAAAAATCATGTTTATAAACTTACACTAACGTAACAAATATAAAATGATCTTTTCCACAATATGTTTATGCACTCCTTATATCCTGAGCAAATTATGAAAGTTTGTTTCTATAATAATTTAATCTATAGCTGATTCATACGAGGGTTGCTACTTAAGTTTTGAGACAGACAAGTAAAAACCAATATTTATTATCGAAAATGGCTTTATTGTTTTTCAAAATACTCTCCATGAAGATCAATACACTTTTGCATGCTTTTGAACCAATTTTCGAAACACTTTTTCCACTCCGAATGAAGTAACTTCAAAGCATGCGTTTTGAACGCATCAACCGCTTCTTCGGGTGTCGAAACATGTTGACCTCGTAATTTATTTTTGATCTTCGGGAATAAAAAGAAGTCATTGGGTACCAAATCAGGGCTGTACGGCGGATGACCCATCAATTCGATGTTTTGAGTGCTCAAAAGTCACTTATTTGAGTCAGTGTGAGAGCTCGCATTGTCATGGTGGAGAATGGTCCGTCTTGGCAGTTGGTTTTCCTCATTTTTCCGAACACTTCTGGCAAACAAATGGTAGTGTACCATTCAGAATTGACTGTACGACGTTCCACTAAAGGCACTGTTGCGACATGACCATTTATACCGAAGAAACCGAACGACCTTCACGAGATTCGTCCTGGAGCGAACTATGACCACGATAGAATTTGGAAAACCAGCGAAACACAGTGGCCCGGGATAGTGCTTCATCACCAAAAGTCGAAGCAAGTTGATTGGCACACTGCTGTTGAGTTAATCCACGTCGAAAATCATAAAAAATCATCGCACGAAAATGTTCACGATTTAATTCCATTTTTGGCCGAGATGAATTTTTCAAGTCACTAAACAACACAAATAGCACTCGTATGACAAAACTTACTGAGCATGTTTACCATTAAAAATGTCAAACTTTACGATGCTGATATCAGATTTGACGTATCTACACTGGTGTTGCCATATCTCAAAACTTAAGTAGCAATCCTCGTATATATCATACATACCATAATGCCATTTCTCTATCCGGGTAGGCAGAGATGTCAGAGTGCCAAACTTTCCTATCATGACATACATATTTTACTTCTTCCATATCCATATATCTTCTCATACAGCTCCTTTTTTCCTCTGCCTTTTAACCTTTCCTTCTATCAAGATTTTATTCCTTTCGTCAAACACTTTTCTTGATTTGCCTCTCTCACGCGTCCCAGTCACATTTGCATTATATATTTGTTTTGTCGGTCCTCTATCAAACATTCATCCTCCATGCCCAAACTCCTCGGATTATATTTTTATTCTCCTTATTACACCAGTCACTAAATCAAATTTATCTTAAATCACTTCATTCTGAACTCCGTCGTACATTGTTTTCAATTCACTGATGTCTACAGCATTTATTTGGCTTTTTTCATTCTTATTTTGCATCCACGTTTCACTCTCATACATCAAAGTTGGCATTAATATACTGTTGTGAACCATCATCTTAGCAGATTTGGATACTGTTCAAATTTAATATATTTGTTAGTACCCCATTAATTTTTTTTCTCTTTAACACTCCATTCAATATCTCTCGTAACTTTTCCGTCGTTTGATAAAATACTGCCCATGTAGCAAAATTACTTGACTTGATTGAATCTTTCATTCTTCACCCAAATATAACATCTATTTCCTTTCATATTTTTCAACGACCATAACTTAAGATTTCATTAAATTCATTTTCAGGTCTTTTCCTTCACATCTTTCATATGAGTTATTTATCAATACAGCTATTTATCCTCACTCTCCGCTTATATCACCATGTTATCAGCATACAGCAGCCTGTATACACTTCCATTTGTCATTTTTATGCCACCTACAGACCTTTAAATAGCGAGCGTCATAAAAAATAGTAAAAAATTCTTTAACAATAAGAGGTAGGTGGAAATAAATTTAGAACATCAATAATGGATAACACAGACCAATAGTATTTTGTATTCGAAATGGTGATACGCATCAGAGATAACTTTTATTTTTTTTCCATGCAAATCGGATTTCAGTTTTGAAAATAAAAAATACTTGGAAACACAGTGCTGAATGGCACCAGCAGAAGTGTGCATTGTCGATTATCGTTCAATAATCTCACACCTTGTGACAGCTTTCATCATTGTTTTGTTTTTAAAGCACCATTTAATTTGTACATAACCATTAGAGTGCCGAGGCGCGCGATTGCGCGCTTGCGCGTACTATCCAAAATTGCCAGGAGCGCGATAGCGCGCCCAAAATCAGTTGCCGTTTAGCACGCAACAGGGGAGGTCGCTCGCACGCATAAGTATTTTTTTATCTTTCTATGTGTTACATAAAGTGCATATTATAATATTATTAGTAATTACAATATAAAAAGGATTTGGGAAAAGAATTTTTTTAACCCAAAATGTCGGAATACGAAAACAGTTCGAGTGAAAATTATCGTTCTTCAAGTTGTGAAGCAAGTGATAGCGGGAGTGACATTGTGGTGCGCTCACACCGCGTAATGCAAATTTTGAGTGAGAGTGATAATAGTGATGATAACTATTATTTTGCTGATACGGAGGATATACCGGACTGCGAAAATGACAATGTGACCTCGACTCAATTCAGACGCCTACCACCGGATATGCAATACAGCAAACAAACTCCGCACGTATTTTGCGAACTATCAGGACCAAAACATACCCCACCAGTTAACGCAAAACCTATTGATTTCTTCAATTTGTTCTTTACGGCTGCTCTTATAAAAAAAATGGTTGTTGAAACTAACCGTTACGCCGCACAGTTTTTGCAAGATCATCCAAATTTGAAGCCTCAATTTTGTACAAAATTGTGGAAGCCAGTCACCATCCCAGAAATGAGAGGATTTATTGCCGTTATACTGGAAATAGGCATCACAAGGTGGCCAACTATTTTATCTTATCGGATGAAAGGATCAAGATGTATTCCATGGGTTGGAAGAATGTTTGCACGAAACAGATTTCAGTTAGAAAAAGGTTGTATTCAATGTATTTGGAAGGATGGTGGTGAATGCATTTATATTGTATAGTGAGAAATATGCAGACAAAAAATGAAAAGATTGAAATTTACATCGAGTATAATTGATGATTTAGAAGAGAAATGGTTGCTCCACAAAAATAGACCAGAACCTGCTACTCAGACTTCATCTCCCCCTCGAAGTATTGGATTAGAAAAGTTACCCGGGCGTAAATTACGGCGCTGCGTAGTGTGCAGCAGCAAGGATCGCAGCGCTGTGAAGAGGAGCAACTTGATTTGTGCCCGCTGTAAGAAAGGGCTTCATGGAGTCTGTGCGGGAAAGCACACATGTTAACTTTTTTACTTTTAGATTCCAGTTTTTGTTATAATTTTTGTTTACAATATATATTTCCATATTTTTTTTGTATTTTATTACCCTTGTACATGTTTTTATAAAGAAAACACCGAAAAAATTATTAGAATTGGACAATTTTTTGAAGAGATACAGTTTTTTTTTCAAGACAAGGGTAAATGACATAAAAAACAAAGATTTCCTTGGCATTTTTAAGTATATATGAGTAAAAAACAATGGCACTCAAACGGTTAATAACGCATAATACTCGCCAGTAACTGTAGTGTTTCTCTCTTTAAAGATAATTAGTAGAATTTACAGACAATTCCGAATTGTTGCCATATTTTTATTGTGCTTGTTTACCTTGGCTTATTTAGACCGTAGTGATTCTGGACAAAGGATCATAATACAAAACCATAATTTCATCCCTCTGACAATTGACTCAATTATTTGTTTTTTCCCCATCATACATTTTTCCTTCTTTTAAAAGAAACTTGATAATCGCTTACATTATTCAATTATAAACATTTCAGAATATAACGAAACAACACATCTTCTATCAGTTCTATTAGGTTGGTGCGAAAGTAATTGCCTTTTTTTTGCAAATAAAAGACTAATATTTTATAAGAAACAATGTTTATTCAGTCTATTACATAATTTCCATTATTAGTTATAACCGTTATAATTGACTAACTTATTTATCTCATCCCTATAAAAATCTTCTGGTTTAAAGGCAAAAAACTCATCAAGGGATGTTTTCACTTCTTCACTTTCTAAATTTTTTACCATTGAGAAAATTTTGCAAGGATCGGAAAAGATGGTAATCGCTATAGTTCGGAAATTCTAGGATGAGTCCTGTGACAGCTCACAAATTTGCCCCAATACAATTTTATGTAATGTATTTACCTAAATAACTTGCTATTTATTAGAATTGAGGCTTATATTGAAGTTTATAAAATAATTAAAATTACTGAACATCGTTACAAGGTTGTATTGAGGCAAATTTGTGAGCTGCCACAGGACTCATCCTAGAATTTCCGAACTATAGGTGCTAAGTCAGGGGAGTAAGGCGGATGTTGTAAAACTTCCCATTTTAAGTCAATGATTTTTTTTGTATGATGAATGCCAAATGTGGTCTGACGTATTCGTGGTGAAAAATAATGCCCTTCCTATTCACCAAATGGGGTCATTTTTTAATCAATTCCTGGTTTAATTTGTCCGATTTTTCACAGTACTTATCGGCGTTTATTGTTTCATTTAATTTTAAAAGTTCGTAATACACTATAACCTTAATATCCCACCACACGCATAACATGACCTTATTCTGGTGCAATTCTCCTTTGGGGGCAGAAAGGGGTGCTTGTCCGGGGGTTGACCAGTGTTGTTTTCTTGTAACGTTATTGTTTTCAACCCACTTTTCATCACCCGTTATAATCCGATCCAAGAATGGTTCCTTTTTTTGTCTGGTGAACAAAGATCCGCAGACAGTCAGCCTATCCGATAAGTTTTTTTGTGACAAATCATGTGGCACTCAAATAGAGAGCTTTGACACCATTCCCAGCTTATGAAGATGCCTTAAAACGTTTGATTTGTCAATATTCAGAACGGAACTTTTTAAACCACATATGACATTTTTGAGTTTTCAGGACATCTTCATCATACCCTGAACAAATGTTATTAGTCGCGACAGTTCCATTATTTCCTTTTTTTAATTCATACAACATACAATGTCGCAAATGAATTTTTTCTCGGCCATTTGCAAATTTTTTGGGGGTTGTTACATGACCGAAATTGAAACAAAACTGACCAAATCAGGTAGAAATCATCTAGTTTAGAAGCAATCATCAAAAACAGGTTTCAAGACAAAAGACAAGCATTTACACCATTTCTAAATAAGTACCATTAAAACGGCAACAACTTTCGCATCAACCTAATAGTTGACATACTAATGAGGGTTGAGGTATCCAATTTTAACTGTAAACACCACTTGACCATGTGATGGTTGTGACTAGCATGGTAGCATGGTCATAAACTTTTGGACCTTAGTCGTATATTGCAGAAAGGTAGGAACCCTGTCAAATCTTGGAGGTTATACCACCTGATATGAAGGTTTAATTTTGGAAAGCTATGAATAGACAAGTTTTGAGCTTATTTATCCTGAAGCGCACTAAAAAATAACACCATTTAAAAAAAAATTATTGAGAGTATTTGGATGATTTTTATTCTGAAATTCAATATTTTTTTAATATTACGTTTTTCTCCCATATACATTATGATTAAATTTCAGTAAAATTAATATTTTTTTATGGTCCCATGAATTTCATTATAATGGGATTTGACCTGTAAATAGGAATAGTTCCTGCTAAACAAATATACCAGAAGCGAATAGAGCTATAAAGAATCGGTTCCATGTTTATTTGAGTAGGATAAAATACCAGCATATAATGATAAAAAAATAATGCTCCACCTTGGGAGCGAGACTGAAATTCTATATCATTACTCATAAGCTACACTTTTAAAGCTACTCATAAAATGACCAGAGAATATGAGAAAATGTTTATCAATAATTTTCCTCAGTGTGGGCGGTCATGAACGGTTAGCATTCACGCTAAGCAAGCAGGCGCCCCAGGTTCGATTCCTGATGGATTAACTTCTGGAATGGCTTTACTCTTAGACTGTTAAAAATCTTAATTTATTTTTCTGTAACTTACTTGATTTAAGCTTATGCGTAAACCAAGAAATAAAAAATAATAGCTTATATCGCTACCCTAATTTGTAAATTTGCTAACTCCACTTTTGTCGAAAAATGACTTAACAATTGCATTTTGTTCTCGACATTCAAATACACATGCTATAAAAATTTGACATGTCTACAATTATTGAAAGTGCCTTAAAAAACGCCTCAAGAAAAATTGATAACTCCAATGCTATCAATTCCAACACTGCAAAATGTGTAACTCCACCATTTTGTATGTGAATCCATTAGAATCAAGTAGCATTGTGGTAGCGGTCAAAATATTTAATTTAAAAGGTGAGTTCGGTTTCACTATTTTGAAAAAAAAAAAACTTATTTCCTATGAATATAAGTGTAAGCACTATTTTGTTAAGATAATTTGAAGTTTTTTCCCCTTACTTATGACTCAATATCTCATTTTATTCAACTAAGGGAGTTAACAATTTTTCAACACGTGTAAAACATCGTGTTGCATTATGACATCAACTTTGCATTTTAATTATTACTGGGTGGGCTTAAACAAAATTGTGTTTATTTAAATTAATATGAATATTTGAACCATTAAAATACTTTTATAAGTATTGTTTATTTTTATAGATGAATAGCGGAGGAAAAATTATGGTTGGATTAGTGACAGAAAATTGTAGAAGTAATCAAGAAAATCGTAAAAGTGATGAAAAAAATCGTATGAGTGATGGTTTTCAAGAAAGTCCAAATTTATTCATGGAATTGCCAATTTTAGTCGTTGATAGTAATAATGCAGAAATCACATAATATTATGTAAATACGGATACTACTCAGAAGATTTATCAAAAGGAATTATAGAAACACAACCTGACACGGTTTACAACAATATTATAGTGCTGATAATACGGATATTGTACAAAATTCGACTGAACTGATAAAACTATCCGAGATGGTATTTAACACCATTGATGACATTATAAGTGATGATGAAAGCCAAGGAGTCAAAATTTCATTAGTGCCGTATTCAGATAATTCAGATTCAAATTATTATAATGGACCACTTCAACCTACTAAAAAAGTAAGAAAGAAAAGGTGTGACGTAGATAGTTCTTCTTGGTTCTCTACTAAGAATAAGGCAAACAGAGAGAAAGGAAAAAGATATTTAGGCAGAAAAAAGAAAAAAAATGGATCATGGAATAATAAAATACCGAAGAATGATAAAAAACTTAAAAAAAAGGCGTAAATGTCATGTTTCTGAAAAAGGTGTCTTGAAGTGTTATTCTATATCGGATAAGGACAGAATGAACATTTAAAAAATAATTTGGAACTTGAATTGGAAAGAACAACGAATTTATGTAGATGGGCTAATAAAAGTTTTACTGGTAAAAAAATCGAGGGGTAGAACAGATCCGGAAAAATCCAGTAAAGTGTCGTCTACAACATATTTTCCAAGAAAGAATGATTCTGACATACGGATATGCAAAACAATGTTTTTGCATACATTAGATTTAAATAGGATGACAGTATTAAACTAGAAGAAGAAAAGCGGTAGTTTAGAATTACAAATGGCACTTATTGTTAAAAAATGCAACAAGAATCGATTTGTGGAAGCTTATGAAAATCTTAGAAACTTTTTTAATGAGTTGCCAAAAATGGATTCCCATTTCTGCCGAAAAAGAACTTCCAAAAATTACTTGTTGCCCAAATGGAGGTCAAAATCAGAACTTTATAATTTTTATAAAACCGAATGGTGCACAACAAGAGATATTACAACATCTCTCTCGTCTAATTCATTTCACAAACATTTTGAAAGGGCTAATTGGGGGGGTTTCCAACCTAAAAAAGATGCATGTGACAAATGTACTACTTATGAACAAAATCATTTTTCCGCCCTGAGTACGAAGTACACCAACGGAAGAAAGAAGAAGCCAGAAATGAAAAAAAAAACAAAGACAAAGAAGAACAAAATTATGTGTTCACCATGGATCTATAATAATAAGCTGTCCTGGCCCCAAAATCTAATTTTTCAACATTATATTATAAAACAAAATTGTGCACACATAACCTTTGTTTTTATAATTTATATTTTTATAACTTGTTTTATATTGTTTGATTTGTGTATTTTATCATCACTCTTGCATTATTTATATCCAAATAAAATACTTCAAGTTATTTGTTTTTCAATATTATGAGACCTCCACAGTAAAAATTCATATTAAGATGCAATTTTGCTAACTCCTACAATATTTTTTAAATATTCACCATCGCAAAATTGCTAACTCCAATAATTATCCATAAAATAATGATGCAATAATGATATTTAACCTTTTTTTACTCGGAGTGTATCTCTTGATCGTCTTGATATTTAAGTACAAAAAAAATACTAATAAGATTTAATTTAGAATAGTTATGCAGTTTTATTGCCGCCCTGTAAAGTTTGTATTTAAGGAGTTAGCAAATTTACAAATTAGGGTAGCAATATGCTGCTTACCATAAATTCTTAGTGTCACTAAGCAATGTAAAAATAGTGCTATGTAAAAAAACTCTGCCTAATGAAAGGCTGCAGAAGATTAAACCTGTCGATGGTCTTGAAACTTTGATCTCTTTCTTTACTCAATCCACAGGATGGCTGACAATCATACTCCATCATGAGGGATTGCCTATGGTAGTGTAAGGAATAAATTACCTTAGTAATTTGTTTTGGAAAATACTTGCGCGATATGCAATTATTACTTTCTTGCCCCTTCATTTTTGAGTTGATGTTTTGATCTTTTATCTTAAGACTCTAAATTGGCACTGAATATAAAAATATGTACAAAATTACGTAACTAATATCGTCACTGTCAGTTAGAAAATGCTCAAGTACTGCCTCATGCTTGGTTATGAGATAAGTTTCAGAATGCCTCCTTATCAATCCATTTTATGTTTAACTTCTTATTAGTGTGATCAGGCTATCAACCAGTTCTGCAGAGTTGGTTAGTCTCCATCTATACATTAGATATGCCACACTGGGATCTATTCAAACTGCCCCAGGTCTTATTTGGAAAAGAGAACCTTTAGAATATGGTTTTGAAAGACCCACCCACTTCTCACTACTGAGTCCATGTTTTCATTATCACCTTCTTAATGCATTTTTTCTGCACATATAATTCTCAGATCCAAAGATTACAAAATATTGTACAATTTAGAGGTTAAAATTCAATTTGAACATACTCTAGCTCCTATGTTAAATTACGAGGGCTATTCGGAAAGTTACTTAATTTTTAACATAACACGTGAATGAAGAGAGAAGTGGTCGGCCGACAGTCGTGGACGATGAACTGTTTCAGATGATTGATGATTAACTTAGAGAGAACTGGCGATTCGCCATTTCAGAGCTTTCTGATTCAGTTGTTAGATCTTTTGTACAATTCTTCAAGAGCTTATCACAGTAATGCTAGGTTATCGGAAGTTTTGTACCTGGTGGATGCCTAAACTTCTTTCAGAACAACACAAGACAGAATGGATAGGGTCGGTGTTAACCTTTCTTGAGCGTTACAACATTGAAGCTGATATTTTTTTGGATAAAATCGTTACGGACATGAGACTTGGGTTTTATACATAAACATAGACAAAAATTTATTAATCGAGTTTTCATTATGTGAGGTGCATGTCCGCGCGGTAATGCACTGAAATTTCATGCAGAAGGTCGTCGGTTTGAACCCTGCGCTGTGCTACTCCCCTCGAATGACACAGGCACTTTTTCCGCCTAGTGTTCGAGGGTATAAGGATACCTATGACTTAGGTCATATCTAAAAAACAAAAGAATGGACAAAAGACACTCGCCAAGAAAACCAAAAAAACATTTGAAACAATATTCATTATAATGAAATTTTTATTTCATTAAAACGAAATTCGTTCAACATATTCTTTTATGTACGATCGTTATTCTGAAAATGTTGTTACTTTGTTGATTGTTTTTGTATTAATGAGATTTGACCTGTATATGTGTAAATACGAGGGCGGTCCGATAAGTACTTAGCCTCACCGCCCGATAGCACCACTATCGCAAGAGCAATTTTTTATCGTGTAGTACATTCTCGTTGACAGCTACTGTCAAAATTTCAGCCGAATCAGACGCTTAGTTTTGTTTTGACCGCGTGTGGAAGCGAGCGTGTCCGCGGATTTGAGAAAAATGAAAAAAGGGCAATATCAGTCGGTGATTCGATTCTTGTTTTTCAAAGGGAAATCGAGCAGCGAAATCAAAGAGCGCTTGGATGCTATGTACGGTGACTCTTCTCCTTCGATGGCGACCGTCAAAAATTGGTTTAACGAGTTTCAACGTGGTCGCACATCGGTTTTTGATGAGCCACGCCCAGGTGCCCCGAAAACGGCTACCACGGAGGGTAACGTGACAAAAATCCACTATCTCGTATTGGCCGACCGCCGATTGAAGGTGCACGAGATAGCTGAGACAGTAGGCATCTCAAAAGACCGCATGGGTCATATCCTGCATGAAGTATTGGGCATGAGAAAGCTGTCGGCGCGATGGGTGCTGCGTTTGCTCACTCCGGACAAGCGCAACCGTGAGACCACTTCAGAGCAGTGTTTGACGATGTTTAAGCGCAATCCGAACGAGTTTCTGCGTCGTTTCGTGACCGTCGACGAAACATGGATACACTGGTACACACCCGAGACCAAGGAACAGTCGAAACAGTGGACTTCACCCGGCAAACGTGCTCCGAAGAAGGCGAAGACTGTCCTATCGGCCGGAAAGGTGATGGCCACCGTTTTCTGGGATTCAAAAGGTGTGATCTACATCGACTTCCTGGAGAAGGGCAAAACGGTCACAGGGCTCTACTATGCCGAATTATTGGGCCGATTCGACGCCGAATTGCAGAAAAAACGGCCCCATTTGGCGAAGAAAAAAGTACTCTTCCATCATGACAACGCACCGGCTCACACCTCCGCCGTCGCCACGGCCAAATTGGTAGAATTAGGCTACGAACTGCTGCCCCATCCACCGTATTCTCCGGATTTGGCCCCGAGCGACTTCTTTTTGTTTCCAAATTTGAAAAACTCACTCGCCGGGCAGAAATTTGAGTCGAATGAGGAGGTTATCGCCGCCACGGAGGCCTACTTTGCAGACCTCCAGAAAACGTATTTTTCAGACGGGTTAAAGAAGTTGGAGCATAGCTGGGTCAAGTGTATCGAACTCAAAGGAGATTATGTTGAGAAATAAATCGCCACTTTTCCAAAATTTTTGTTATTCTTTTGTAGGCTAAGTACTTATCGGACCACCCTCGTATAACTATAACCAGTGGCATATTTTATTCCTGAGCTGATAATGAAAGTATATTTCAAATTTAACCTACAGCTAATTCATTCATACATACCATCACTTCGTCTCCCTGTCAGGGAAGGCAGAAAGGACAGTGTACCAGACATTACTATCGCAACACACATCTTTCACCTTTTTCTACATCCACACACCTCATAAAATTCTTGCAATTTCTCTCACTTTTAAAAAAACAGAGCGTGAAGAGAATTTTTTTCGCAGACATTCAGTTCCATGCATACAAAAATATGGCTATACAAGAACTTTCATCGTGACTGGGTTAACCACAGTGCATCTTGACATGCTGCCCATCAAAATATTCCATTGTACTCTGAAGAGACAACGTTCAGATTCATTTGTCAAGCTGCGTTAACAAGCAGAATTTTTGGTACTGGGCGGAAAACATTCCTCAACCCCTCCATTAACAATCTATCCACAGCCAACATGTTAATGTATGGTGCACTGTTACAAATTTTGGAATAATAGGTAACCGACGAACTTAAAGTTGCTATCCAACATAAAAACAGGGCAATACCACCAGAAATGACCAGGAAAGTAATGAAAACTTGAGGCTTCAGATATGTACAGAAACAGAAGGTCTGAATTTAAATATCATTTTAAAAACATGGTGATAAAATTGAAAACATTCTTTCAAAATGTAACATAAAATTTTGCAGAACATCTTTGATGCCTTTTGTATTCATCTTTCAAAACCAGGAATTACTTCTGCCGGATCCTATATTATAGTACTGATTTTTAGTATTGTAGTATCTCAGTTCAAAATGGTAGAACTTTAATTGAATGCCCTTAAAAATTATATATTAGTCATCAATGGAGTTAAATTAAAAATAAAATCATCATAATCATTCCAAATCACTATTAGAGTAGGCAGACTAAACAGATCTCCATTTAAATTTATCTTTCTTTTTTGCCACATCTATATATCTTGTCATACAAATCCTTCAATTTTAAGACACTTCACTTTGCTTTTCAAAATATAATTTTCTCTGTCATATTTCATCCATTATCCCAAATTTCTTGGACTCCCTAAGCTTCTCGATTCATTTACTTGGTTAACTTTACATCATTCTTTCTTTCTACTTGATCGAACCATCTCAATGTCCTAACATACAGAAAATAACAAACAATAAAAAAATTATTGAGCATTTATCATTCCATTATAAATTATATGCATAAGGTAGAATGCAATTATATGTAGAATCAGTATTATGAGAAAAATACGATTAGGAATAGTCGCACTTTATAATTTTTAAAGAATTAAAATTAAGAGAAATAATATGAGAAAGTATGCCGTAGAAACGATCAATTTGAAATTTAACATTACAAATTCTTTAATCATCACTACCATAAACTGCTTTTTTTTATAATGCAGTTTTTCAACCCAACACATCAAACGATTGCAGTGTATTGTAATAAATAATATTATCCCTATAAATAAAATATTTCTCAGCAATATATATATTTGATACATACCATATCATCAGGCCCTTCACATGAATGTCTATAAGGTAAACCTTCTGGCACTATTTTATTTAACATCATTTCCATATCATCTCTAACATTAGGATCCCAACTTTCATTTAATGCAAGGCTAGCTGAGGTGTGCATTACTGAAAAATAAATATATAAGTAATCAAATTGCAACATTTCAATTGGACGTCATGACATTAATTTACCATGAAATACAAAAAGTTATATACAGCAGTCCCAATTATCTGACCATTGATTATTCGACATTCTAGATTATCCAAAAGTAGGCCAAATAAAAAAAATTATATGTAATGCCAATTTTAAGAGCATGCATTATGAGCTAAGTAATGTATTCGTTCCCCGAAACTAAATTTGAATATATTCCTGGTTTTGAAAGACATATACAAAAGGCATCATAGATGTTCTGCAAAATATGTTACATTTTGAAATAATTTTTTGAATTTTTCCATGTTTTTAAAATGATATTCAAATTCAGTTCAAATTAAGTTCCCCGAAAGTTAATGAGACAAGAACCTCCATCAACTTTCAGGAAACTTTTCATAATAATTAGTGATTGATCTAAAATTCCTTTATTTGCAGATGTATACGATTAAGATATTCAAAGATTAAGAATCCAAAAATTCATAAAAATAAAGTTGAATAAGCTAATTATTTCCTATATTATTAGTACAGGTAACTCAATTATTCACTTCATTTATCTCAAAATTTCTCACTTCTAGATTTGATTTCTAATAGATTTTGGGTTGGCTTCACTTACAAATCTTATCCCACCTGAAGTTTATTTTTAGCTTATTAGCTGGTTTACACAAATTCTACAATACTTTGTGAAGGTTGAAGCAGAGTAAAATTGTTGTCAAGAAGCTTGAAACTCCATGCTAACATAACCTTTATCTGTCAAGACTGTATGTTTACTGAAGATCAACAGCACATAATACAAACCAATACACAACAGATATCCACAATATATACTGAAAATCTTGCCTATGTATGAAAATAAACATGTTCACCGTTAAAAACTGCAAATGAATGGTAAACATGTTTTTCTTCATAGATGGGATGCAAGTTGAAATGTGCGGTAATTATCACTCTACCGTAATCCTGAGCACTTAAGTACAATTGTTCATTACACTCAAGTGAATGTTCTTCAAATATCAGTGAATTTGGTCAGAATATTCTAAGAAAGTATGTACGATTTTATGATTAATTTTTAACATTGATGAAGCTACAATACTAATAAATATAATTGAATTACACAGATTTAAAATAAAAAAATGTGGGTTTTTAAACTTCTTCAAATGAAAGCACATATTTACAGAGAGGACATGTATGAAACTGGCATTTAAAGAGGGGACAATTCATATTTCGGTGAAAAGAAGCTCCAAATAGATATATCTAATTCGATAGGTCTAATTTCAATCAATTTGGCATTGCAGAGCAGTTTCTGAATTTTTTGGTTTGATTCACAATTGAGTAGAATAATTGTTTAATGTAAGCGCCACGCCACTGATGTGAGTTGGCCCACTAAATCTAAATGATGAATATATAAATAACAATAACCTCTTATCATTATAAGAAAGAGTACATAATCTATATATTTATTTTTAATAACTTGATTGAAATCATTGTGATGTAATGTGATAATATATGAGAATTAAATCATAACTTGACACAGTTGGATACTCCTAAATCAAGGAATAATTCACATGGAAGTTCCAATTTCAAGAGAATTCTATGCAAAAAGATATTTATTTATAGAATATACTAATCTAAGCATCTCGACTCCCTGCTTGTGACATATTGGTAGTAGCAAATCTAAGAATATATTTTATGTGGCTATTTGATACATAGTAAATCAAGATATGGACATCAAGATTCATAAAAATAGGTCATGGTTTGATTTAAGATAGAGTCCAAGATTTTGAGAAACAAAAAATAGGTAAACTAACTTAATTAGCAGGTGGGCTTAAATTATTGATAAAAAATAAAACCACCATAAATCATAAAATTAACTTTGATAAAACTTGAATCAAAAGAATTGTTTCAAAAAAGCATTAAATTCTTCATTTATGTATAGAAAGCATTTATTTATATATTATAGCCCAAATCACACTAGTGTGATTTATCATAATTTACTTAAATAACTATCATTTTTAACACTTTTTGTTGGCATGATTACCATGAACATTTTAAAAAAGGTCTTGAGTGAAACATTTTATTTGACCTAAGATTGACTGCTGTCAAGGCACAATTTTGCTTAAAGGACTATACCATTCTTGAAACCTTAAAAATAATAATAAAATATTAAAATTGTACTTTCATAAGTAGTAAAGGGAGCTATTTCAAAATATTCAACAATATGTGATAAAATCAATGTTTCTCAGCTGCATAAATGTAAAATGTTGGATACATGTCACAAAATTCATGAGATACAAGACCATTAAAATCTATTGGTGATGGTACCATCAATATTGAATACAATTCTTAAAAAGTTATTATTTGAAGGTGTCAAAAGACCCTTTTAGAATAAAAATTTGAATGTGTTATTTCTAATAATTATTATTTTTTGCTTAATTCCCCTGACTTACTAATATTTTCAATGCCAAAAAACTTTATATCAAGGTCCAATTTATGTTCTGTACATCCTTACATTCATTCTTAAACAGTAAATGGAAAAACATGTAAATCGCTATATGTCATTAACAAGTTTTGATAGAAATGACAAGAGAACATGCTGTCAAAATGACACTGGCGAAATAAGTAATTAGTTTAACTTTGAGCAGCTTGACATGAGTATTATAACATAAAGAGTAGATTTTGACACTTATTCCAAGTGAGTACTCCAAACTAACTGCAAATATTACATGTGTAGTTCAAACTTCAGGAGTGGGAGGGGGTAAAATTTTAACCATGCGACATTTATCGAGAAAAATACACTCACTTTGTATATGACAGAGACCCACAGAAAATTGCGACAATTCAGGAATTTGCTTTAGAATCTCTTCTGTTACTAAATGTACCCCTCTGTGCTGCGGTCGCAGATTTAATTTCCTTTGAAACCACGCTGATCCAATCTGAATTCCTCTATTTGAAGCCATGTTGAATGCAAAATTCTTGTATTACCGACGAAATACACCACAAACAATCACTTTCAGCATCACATTATCAAACATCAGCTTAAATTAACCCCACAATTATCATAAAAAAATCATTTTGACTTCGTAATAAATATTAAAAATTAATAAAAAGGTTATAGAACAGATTCCGACACCCTATTTTCTGCGGGAAGATGAAATAGCCATAAAGTGAAAGAGAAATAGCGAATTGTTAAAATAAAATGTTGACCACTTAACCACTTAGGTACTTGCTTACATTCGAAGAAAACTTGAAAATTTTCTAAATGGCTTTTAATTTTTATATATTTTGAATCACTTTTATTTAGAAATAAATAGATTGTAAGAACTTGATTTAAAAACAATAAACATGGTTAGTTTTTTCAATATGTGGTATAAAAACAAAAGAAAAATGAAGGATGTTGAATTCATAGTTCTTATTTCAAGTATAATATTTCTATTTTTGTTGTAAAATAATAAATACTTAAGATATTCATAATTACAAATTGTCCAAATTTATTTTGCAAATAAAAATAAATTATTATTTCAACAGACTACATATGTAACGTATATAATGTAGACGGTCAATTTCGTGGATGATAACATATTACTTCTCAACTCACGTTAAATTACATTAAGCATAACATATTTATGTGATAATCTTTCGTAAAAAAACGAAATCAACCTTTCATTGAAGTGCACGAGATCAGTTTTTTATATTACACAAATTATTGTTTTGAATCAGATTTTTCAATTGCATTTATGGTCCGATTATTCAAGTTTTAAAAATTAATTCTCTATTTTACATTATTTATTTAAACAATATTGGTATCTACATCGATACATACATACCATCACTCCATTTCCCTGTCGGGGTGGGCAGAGAGGACAGAGTGTCAGACTTTCCTATCTCTACACATACATCTTTAGCCTCCTTCACATCCATATACCTTTTCATACAGCTTATACGATTTCTCTGACTTTCTACGTTTCCTCCTTTCAAAATATCGTTCATTTGATCCAATCATACTTTCCTTGGTCTTTCTCTAGCACGTCTTCCACTCACATTTGCACAACATATTTATTTTGTTAGTCTTTCTTCTTTCATTCGTTCTACATACCCAAACTATTCGTATATTTTATAGTAAAACATGCGACGTAATCTGTGTATGATTTTATGAATGTGAATAAACGCAGCATGAAAGATAAAACGTTAGTGTAATGTTATGGTGTAACCAAAATGTTTTTATAGTATAAACACTCTAAAAGTTATGGTTTCAAAATTGCACCGCTTGGTATTACATTTTTGGACGTTCGGAGTATGTATTATTTCTGGTTCGGACATGTCCCCGTCTATTATTGAAATATGTCCCACCTATCATTCCAACTATATGATATATAGAACGTCACATCATGGATTATACTGCATTATATATCCTTTATAGCCCCATAAAATCATTGTAGCCATCGCATGCCGTCTTTTTACTTAAATAACTCGTTCCAAAGTCGATTCTCCGCTCTATCTATACGTTCATCTTCTTGATGTATGTAAAACCCACGATTTGGTCGAGAGAGACCAAGAAAAGTATGGTTGGACCAAGTGTATATTTTGAAAGAAGTAAATGTCAAAAGTCAGAAAAATGTTAAGAATGAGAAGGTATATGGAATGTAGAAGAGGTGAAAGATTTGTGTCGGGATAGAAAAGTATGCGCTCTCTCCCCTATGCCTACCCTTACAAGGAAACGGCGTGATGGTATGTACGAGGGGTGGTCAATTAATTCGCGGAATAAAGGGGTTAAGGGAGGAGGCGGTTTAGTCTAATTTTGACAGTATTGTTTAAGATTTCGTCGGGAGAGTATGTCAAACATTAATAACAAGTCTAAGTATGGAAAAAAATGAGTATCGCACCGTCATTGCGTTTCTCACAAAATAATGGAAAACACCTCAAATCGTGTTGGAAGAGATATAAACGGGTTACGGGGACTGTCGCCCTGGAAAAGACGATGATTTACAAGTAGCATATTTTTTTCACAAATCACGATATTTGGCTGTCCGTACACAGTACTCACTTCCATATTCTTGCAAATCCTCCATTTTCTCACACTAAGTCAATATTATCTTCAGATAGTCAAATATGTTCCCACATATGAAGGGATTTTCTTAAACATATTGATATAACGTTTTAAATGTAAAAAAATATAAACAATAAACTTAAGAAAAGTGACAAGCCTGTTTTGCTTTACAAAAGCCTAAGCCAAACTGACTTCAATAAAAGTAAAGGTAGGAAAACCATTTAGACAGTCGATCGGAGCGTGGTTGTTATTGCGACAGGATTTTGAGTACTTGGGCTTTCAGGATGAATGACGAGTGGAAAGGATTTATGTGAGCTCGTGAGTGTGGGTCTCTTATTATTGTTTTAATTTTGGTTGTTATTGTGTTTGTGTTTCTGTGTGTTTTCTTTTTTTTGTTTTGAATTTGTTTTGATTTTTATTCTTATGATTGTGTGCAGTATATTGTGGGATGAATATTTTTGGTCTTTCTGGAGCGATAATGTGTGAGGAGTTGAGTTTCGCAGGGTGTTTCCAGTTGTAGTTGAGTGTCACTGTTTGTCAGGTTGATGAGAGCGTGCAACGGGGCTTTTTGTGTTATCAAAAATCGGAAAGAAGTATCGATTTATTTTTTCATGCTAAATATCCTCAGTGAGATACAGGCAAAAGCCTAGTTTACTGGGGATACGACAAATGAAAGGCAACAAACCCAGATCCATTAAAATTATATGTCCAAATCAAATTACCTGTTGTTTTTTCTCAAATTGTGTATATTTCTTGTCATGTGTAATAATAAAAAAAAAAAAACTATACTCAATTCATTACTTACCAAGCATTTTTTAAATTTTACAACCCATATTTCACATCAATAAGGATTATATTGGCTTAATTGGGCTTATATGGATCTTTTTTCTTTTCTGGGTTGGTTTTTTTAATTTATAAGGCCACGGAAAGAAAAATATTTATTATTTTCATTGTCACCTCTCATTTCATTAATGTCATTCTCAGCATTATTTTACCCAAATGACAAAGTTATTTCAAAATTCTTGTGTTAGAAAATCCAGTTTCCTGAATGTTTCATTCTCGACTAGGTATTGGGGTGTTTTACAACTCTGATGACCAAATTGCTTATGTTTTCTGCAAGGCGGTATAAAAAGTATCGATTGTCATTTTTTTACTTGACCACTCCACCGAGTCGGCGATCTGTTTCTGCTTTCCTGGAACACATTGATGATTTTCATAGTAACCCGCACAGATTAGTAATTTGTGGTAACCCGGGTCAGTTCGGCGCACACTCCACAACGTATCCAAAAAAAACGCCGATTTAAGGTTTAAATCGAATTCTTTAAGGATGAAATGAGTTTTTCTCTTAGTGATCTCAATTTATTTCCAGCACACATCTCTGACCAGCAGTTCAATTCGTTTTTTTTTGTAATAATGGGCTCTAAGTGTTCATATTTCTGCCCCTATTCAATATTGAAAACATAGCTCTGACATATTGGAGTGTCTTAAATATTATTCTGCAATATTTAATGAAGCTTTATCATTCTCATGTTCACCTTCATAAATAAAAAAATCTAGTGCACTATTTCCAAATCTTACAGATTATCTATTTTCTGAACAATTTCGCTCGATATATTACAACCAATTTATATTTATTTCGGTCCGTAAAGATCCCCGAATTTAAAAACATTCCTCCATCATTCGTTTCACTCGATTTGCCATTTTATTTTCTTTAGTTACTAGGAGAATAATATCATCCGCAAATATAAGTTTCTTGAATATTCAACTCACTTTGCTGAGCACATATTATAGTTGATGGAAGAACTCAACGTTCTAGAGAGCCATAAAGTAAAGGTTTTAATTGAAAAAATAAAATACCTTATAAAATTATTTATTTCATATTCTAATTGGAAACAACTTTTGAATGATGCATACAAGCCTTAATGAAGATTTAATATGAATGAACTTGCAAAATTCTATTTTTTCTGGCAGTTATTTTATAGATAAAAAGTAGTAGTGACGAGATTAACTGTTTCATTAAATCTTTCAAAATACTTTTGTTTTCGTGTTAGGGAGGGTGATTTTTATATTTATAAAGGTGTCACCTATGTCTCTTATTGGATCGTGTTATTGTTAAAACAAGAAGAAGCTATTTGGCGCGATAGGTAAGGATTTTTAAAGTCGTCATGGGGAAGCTATTTTTCCCGCCATGAGGGCTCGCCATCATTCCAAAGAAAAAAGTAAACATCTCCGTAATGGACAAAATTATGATACTGGCAATGAGAATTGTATTTCTATGTCATAAATTATTATTGAAAAAAATAAGCAAATGACAGAGTATCCAAGAGCACGTATCGATAGGACAGGTTAACTTTTTCGGTAAACTTTTACAAATTATTAATTGTTGTGTTGGTGATTGTTCTTTATTTTGAAGTCGAATGGATCTTCTCATTTGGTAGTATAATTCTGAAGACGAAAAAAAAGTTATTTGTTGCTCTATGCAAAGCTTTTCGAAGTGGTAGTAGGTAAATTTATTTTTGTTTGTCTGGAAGACTTGCCGCCTTTCTAAAGAAAGAAGTACATTTTAATGAGCTACGGGAAAATTACAATTCTAGTAAGAAGTATATTTATGCACTTTAAATTTTCAGTAGAAAAGTTTATTATCTTACTTAAATTTATTTTTATGTTAATTTGAGTTATATTAATTTAATACCGTATTGTAGGTGTATTTAATATCTGATTTTCTTTCATGTAATACGTGAAAATAATGAATTAATATTTATTATAGACGAGCGAAAGGAAGTCCGTTTATATTTTCATTAAAATACAGTATATCAAGAGAGTAGAAAATTAATAAAATTGGAACTAAAAAAATTATAGCTTGGCAGCACCAACATTAGCTGTCATGTCACGTTTGTTTATTACGTTTATGCGTGAACTGCTAGTATGACTGGTGTGTATTTATGTTTTTTAAATAATTATAAAAAATCTTTAAAGTTTAGAAATCATTCACATATATTTCGAGTCGATTTTTTTATAAAAAGTTATCATTTCTGAGGTTATGTTTACGTTTACATAGTTTGACAGCTGCTTGGATAAATGGTATAACCCATATTTTTTAAAAGTTTTATGAGATGTATATTTTCATCATAAAAGTTATATTACGAACATAAAGGTTATGTTACTATAATATATCACGAATATGTCGTGTTATTTAATGGATCGTTTTGTAAATGGTATTTAATACATTATTATTTATATAAGCATTAATGTTTTTTTTTATTTACAGCTAAATAAAAAAGCACGGTTAGACGATGTATTAAAGAATACGAAGAAAATGGGGGAAAATTCACAACTCCAGGTAAAAAAGTAAGGGTCGGCCTAAAAAAGATTGGACGATTTCAATATCTGTGGCATTCGCCAACAGATTCGAAACTTAAAACAACTTTCAAAATTTATTTAAAATTTTCCTTAATTAGCTTAAGCAAAATAATTTTGTTAACTCAGAAATTCAACGGAATATAGTGAAATGCCATTTATAATCTTTTTATATTAAATTTTATATTATAGGTAAGTTCATCAAAACGGCTAGTGTTTATTTTTTTTTGTGGGTTAGTGCATTTTTGCAATCAGCTATATACAACTACGGTGTTGCCAATCAGGTGATCGCAGCGCCCTCATTTATTTTCAACTCTTTTTTGACAGACTGTTCACATGCCCCAAATTTGTGGTCCCATTTTCTCAAAAAATACAACACGTATTATGAAAAAATATTTACACGTACATAAACAATATTGTAAAAACAAACATTCTAATTTAATATTTCAAAGATATATTTGATTACGAAAAATAGTTGATGCAATAGAATCGTAGGTCACTAAAATATTTTTTTAAATTTAGCCCTTTAATGAAAACGATACA